>VZRN01000335.1:1352852-1377906 GCA_013397935.1 Dasyornis broadbenti | reverse complement strand
AAGCAAGTTTGCAAGAAGCTCGACAGGGGAAAGTCTGGAAAAGTTAATCCCCCCCGGCAGCTGTTGGCTTTGGGAGCCTTCGAGCGTCACCTTTGACACGCTCCCCGTACGAGGGGACCCGGTGCCGCAAGCTGTCACCGCATAGGAGGCGCGGGAGGGCGCGGGCGGTGGCAACCCCCTCACACGCCATTAAAAGAAAGTTAAAATAGAAAGATATAATACAAATAAAAATTTTAAAAATATAAAAAAAAAAAAAAAAAGAAAAGAAAGAGAAGGAAAGAAAAGAAAAAAGAAGAGAAAAAGAAGAGGAAAAAAAAAAAAGAAAACCAACTTTGTCCAGTCGGTTGCAGCTCTCTGTGATAGCTGCCCCGGGCCGGGCCGCCCCGTCGGGCGGGCCCCGGTGCCCGCGCGGTGTTTGCTGGCGTCAGGCGGGAGATTACGGCCGTTTCATGGTGTCATTAGCCCGGATTTAAAAAGCACACACACGCCACGCAATTCAAACAAGCAAAGTTGCGTTTTAAGTCCGCTCCGAGTATCTGCTGATCAAATAAAGACTTAAGGGCGGTAACGATTATTCTGTTAAATATATGGTACTTGACTGCACAAGCAGTAATTGATTAGAGCACCGAAATGAGCTCTCTCCGGCGCTCGCCCTTCGCCAGTGGGGCGGGAGGGTCCGCAGGGGAACAGTGCCACGGTTCGCGACGAGGGGAGCCCATGGACGGGCACCCCCGACGGCGGAGAACCGAAGCTACGGGGAGGTGTGCCGGCCTCGTCTTCCCTGTCCCGGGCTCCTGCGAGCCCATCCCGGGTTCCCGGGGCACCCTGCAGCTGAGATGGGACCGGGCGTCGTCGGGCCCGAGGTCCTACGCTGTCCTCCGCGCCGGCGGCTTTAGCGCACTGGAGCCGCTTCGCCGTTGCGTCACCCCCAGAATAACGGGGAAAAAAAAAAAAAATTAAAATAAAAGATGCAAGTAGGGCTAGGGGAAGCTGGGTGCATTTGTATGGCCACTCTTTTCTAAGGTTAGAGACTGAACCTCGACGGACGCCGGCGTGTCACAGGGCTCTCCAAATTGTTTGTGTCGGGTTTTTACACTCTTTCTTGAAGAAAAATTTGATGTTGCAATTTCCTACGAACTCGAGGGAGTAACATATTCGCTATGATGTTTGCTTTGATAACTAATCGCTAAATGCGTGGAGATTAAATATTTTTAATTAAACTGTAAATTGTATACAGATATTGATAATGAAGAAGCTGACAACGTTTCAATTAGATCTGTGACATCACCTTGCGATAGCCTGGGAAACAACACAGCTGTTCATTTCAGTCTCGAAACGTTGTCGATTACTTTATTTTATTATTGTATTTTATTGTATTTTATTTTTGTATTTTATTGTATTTTCTTTTATCCTAAATATTTTTCTGAGGTCATTGGTTAGGTTTCAGGTT
Organism: Dasyornis broadbenti; assembly: GCA_013397935.1. Classification (NCBI taxonomy): domain Eukaryota; kingdom Metazoa; phylum Chordata; class Aves; order Passeriformes; family Dasyornithidae; genus Dasyornis; species Dasyornis broadbenti. The sequence continues at coordinate 1,376,456 of VZRN01000335.1, read as the reverse complement.
TATTTTTTTCTTCTTTCCCAGATACACCTTTCCTTATCTATTCCTTGCTATCAGAAATGGAGACACTGTTAGGGTTAACGCTACAAAAATTCAGATATCTCTGGAAGTGTTTAGGAGTGGGGGTGGCTGGGGCGGTAGGAACAGTGCGGGATATCTGTATGTGGGATTTTTTTTAACACAAAATAAAATATGGGGCAGCTCCTTGCGCCCAAAGAAAATGAAGGGCAGTGAGCAACTGATTTCTTTCGGAGACGGGGTTCAGTAGCTCTGAATTCTTAAAAGTATATGCCCGTGTGTGTGTTTTTATTGCGGGAAATACATAAGCCGCTGTGGAAATTCTGAATTTATAGAGGGGGGAAAAGTATACTCGCTTACAGGGCAGTACACGCAACACACACACACGGTAGTTGTGTGTGATTCTAAAAGTTTCCAGCGAGCCTCCCGGCCCCTGGTGATTTTTGAGCTCCCCGAGCGCAGACACACGTAGATTGTGCACACGCAGCCACGTGTGGCCGGTCCTGGCCAGCAGCCCCCACGCCGGGCTCCCAGGGCATGTCCCCCGTGAGCGCTGCAGGAGTACCGGAGTGCCTGGGCGAGAGGCAGCGAGTGCTCCCGCTCAGCTCCGAGTCTCGCTGCGGAGCGTGGGGTGCCGGAGGGCGGGCCAGACGTTTCGGTGTGAGGCACAGTCCCCACGCCCGCACCCCGCGGAGGGGCCACACCTCGTCCCGCGGGCGTTGTGGACGGGCAGCAGGGCAGGAGCAGGGCCAGGCCTGGCTCCCGTGATGGTGCTCCTCGCCGAGCCCCCTCCGCTGTCCCGCGTTCGGCCGCTGCTCCAGTACTTTTGGCTCAAAGCGCGGGGTCTCGCTGCCTCGATGAACCGGGGCACAGCGAGACCCCAGGGCCTCCCGAGCCGTGCCCTTCCCCTCGCACCGAGGGGAATATCCTCAGGCCTTGTCCGTAAAGTTAGGGCAAGAGCTCCGAGAAAAGTAACCCCGGGGGGCTGATTTCAACTCGCTCCCGGCGGGATTCTGCCCTGGGACCGACTGCTGTCTCTGTCCCTGCAGCCTGCGTTCCCCGTGGGGCCGCTGGCCCGCTGGCAGCGAATTCTGCCTCTTACCAGGGAAGGGGCCTTGAATCTTTCAGCGGAACGCAGGGAGAGGGTGACAACTCCCCCATCACAGACCTCTGCACGGGTCCCGCGGGACGAAGCGTTTTGCTCTCTCTCTGCGCGCCGCCGGTGGGGCCTTTGCTAGGGCAGGTGCTCAAGCCTTATCCCCGCTCCATGGAAAACACCCGGGTGCTGGCCTGAGCCCCAACGGGGCAGAGATCCCCTCGCTGTCCCCGGGCTTCGCCGGGGCCATGGGGACAGGCGGCTCTGCAGGGTGCCAAGGGCAACCGCTGTCCCGACGGCGGAGTGGGGGGAAGCGGCGGCATCCTTTGTGCGTCGCCGGCCCGGTGCCGCCCGGCTGCGGCCCCGCGGCTTTCCCGCGGCTCGGCTCGGCCCGGCCCGTCCCTCCCGCCGCTCGGTGCTGCGCACACGCTGCACTCTGCCCGGCGTGGTTCGTTATTGTTAATGGGCGAACAATAGGCACATCTGCCCTTTCTTCCAGCATAAAGGCACCTTAGCTAACGAGGGGGGCCGGCGGGTGAGCTCGCTTGTTCTTTCTCCTCCGCCTCCTTTTCTTTCTTTTTGAAGAAAAAAATAAAAGAAAACCAGCGGCATGTCCGGATGCTGGGCTCCTCGGGGCATATGCTCGCCTTGCACTGCCAGGCACGCCCGGGGTCCCCGGCGGAGACTGCAGGGGGGGCGTCCCTCCCCATCGTACTGCCTGGCCGGACCCCTCGGGACCTCTGGGAGTTGGGCGGGGGCGGGAGAGGGTGCGCGGGAGCTGAGCCGCAGGGTTGACTCCAGGACGCAACGCCATGGGGTTCCCACCTCCCATACCCAGGCCGGGCAACGGAAAGTTTCCCGCTAGGACACTTGAGAGAAGCGATGCCCAGGCAGGCGGCTACGGGACAGGGTGGATGGATACGGCGGGGAGTACGGGGAATACGGCGCGCAGGGCCCGCGGGCGCCCCGGGACAGGGAGGTCCAGTGTCACCCCCGGAAGCTCCCGGTGAGGTGAGGAGGCTCCGCGCTCACGGAAAACGCGGAGTCACCGAAGGGGCGGGGCGGGTGTCCCTGCTCCGCGGCGGGGGCGGAGCGGCCTTTGTGCCCGGGGCGGAGGCCGCGGGCGCAAGGCAGCACCACCACCACCGACTCTGGGCGCCGCCGCGCGGGGCTAGCACGCTTAATAGGGGCTGTGACGTCACGGGGGCGGGGCGTGGNGGAGCGGTGTCGGAGCGCGGGGCGCAGAGAGAGCCATGGCTGGGGATGGCGAGGGACGCGGCCACATACCCGCCGCAGCCGCGGCTGCGGGGCCCGGCCTGAGGGAGCGGCGGCCCTAGGACCGGCCCGGCGGCGCCAGCCAGCAGCGGGAAAAAACAAATAAATACATTGCCACAAAATAAAAATTAAAAAAAAAAAACAACCAAAACCGGGAAAGCCAGCAGCCCGGCAACAGCAGCAGCAGCACCGCCACCACCAGCCCGCAGCGCCCGCCCGCCGCCGCCGGCCCGCGGGAGCAACCGGCCACCGCCAAGAGCTCCTGGACGCCCCGCTGCCCACCAGATAGATGTGCGGTCCCGCCGCCCGCACGGCCGACGATGAACGCGCAGCTGGCGATGGAGAACATCGGCGATCTGCACGGGGTGAGCCATGAGCCGGTGCCCGCCGCCGCCGACCTGATGAGCGGCAGCCCCCACCACCGGAGCGCGGTGGCCCACCGCGGCAGCCACCTGCCGGCCCACCCGCGCTCCATGGGCATGGCGTCCATCCTCGACGGCGGCGACTACCACCACCACCACCGCCCGCCCGAGCACGCGCTGACGGGCCCCCTGCACCCCACCATGACCATGGCCTGCGAGACACCCCCCGGCATGAGCATGAGCAGCACCTACACCACGTTAACCCCTCTGCAGCCTCTACCTCCCATCTCGACGGTTTCGGACAAGTTCCCTCACCACCACCACCACCATCACCACCACCACCATCCCCACCAGCGGATACCGGGCAACGTGAGCGGCAGCTTCACGCTCATGCGGGATGAGAGGGGTCTGGCGTCTATGAACAATCTCTACACCCCCTACCACAAGGATGTTACTGGCATGGGGCAGAGCCTCTCTCCGTTGTCTGGATCGGGCCTGGGGAGCATCCACAACTCCCAGCAAGGGCTGCCCCACTACGCTCACCCCAGTGCCACCATGCCCGCCGAGAAAATGCTCACCCCAAACGGTTTTGAAGCCCACCACCCTGCCATGTTAGCCAGGCATGGCGACCAACATCTCACCCCCACCTCCGCTGGCATGGTGCCTATCAACGGGATCCCACACCACCCCCATGCCCACTTGAATGCCCAGAGCCATGGGCAGATCCTGGGCTCTGCCAGGGAGCAAAACCCTTCTGTAACTGGTTCGCAGGTCAACAGTGGAAGTAATTCAGGGCAAATGGAAGAAATCAATACCAAAGAAGTAGCTCAGAGGATCACCACCGAGCTCAAGCGGTACAGCATCCCCCAGGCTATCTTCGCCCAGAGGGTGCTGTGCCGCTCTCAAGGGACGCTCTCAGACCTGCTGAGGAACCCCAAGCCCTGGAGCAAGCTCAAATCTGGCCGGGAGACCTTCCGCAGAATGTGGAAGTGGCTCCAAGAGCCGGAGTTTCAGAGGATGTCTGCTCTGCGGCTTGCAGGTGAGCCCGCTGCGGGGTGGTCGGGGCACGGCAGCGGCAGAGCGGGGCCTCGGGCCTGGACAGGCCGTCCCAGTCCCTGCCTGTCCCTGAAGAGCAGCACCGATCCCCCTATCCGCCACTCCATTTCTGTCCCTTCCCCTCTCCTTCTCCCGGCTCGGCTCACCGGCACCGTCCGGTTCCTATGAGCAGCACTCAGACAAAGCCAAGCCGGGGCTCGGGCTGCGCAGTGCGGCGCCCGGGCTCTCTTCGTTCCCTGGCCGGGGCGCACACGCCAGGCTCGCCTGCTACCGGCAGAACGACGCCCAGCGCGCCCGGTAACGGGACTCCGCCGAAAGGCGCACCGGCCGGCGGCAACGCTGCCCGGAGCGCGGAAGGCGAGGCGGAAATACTTGAATTGGAGGCTGAACCGGGCCCGACCGGGCCCACGGACGGGGTGCGGGGGAGCCCCCGTAATGCGCCGCCGAGAGGAGTCGGTGCGTCTGCTTTGTGTCGGGGGCGGTGGGCTCAGGTCGGAGCGGCTGGCGGGGCTCGGGGCCAGCGTCCCGCTCGCTTTGGGTGAGCTGGGACAGGCGTTTGGCGCGAATGAGCCGAGCGCGGCGGGTGAGCGGAGGCTGAGAAATGTTGTTGGCTGAAATCGTTGGATTTTTTTTTTTTTTTTTTTTTTTTTTTTTTTTTTTTTTTAATAACTGGTCGTAGTTATCATTAGGCCTCAGAGCTTGAGTTTCGCGTGGATGTCTCTGCGTGAGACAAACTATCCATGTCGCGGCTTCGCTGCTCCAGAGCCTCACGCCGCTCTCCGCACTTGCTGCCCGGTGTGCTCCCGATCGGGTCCCGTATTGTCTGCTCAGAGATGGCCGTCCCGGTCTGTACCTGTGCCCCGCCGCCCCCTCCCCAAACCCTGTGCGTCTGCGCTCCCGGTGCAGAGCCCGGGTTTAATATACCGTGAGTGAGGGTTTGTTAATTAAGTGATAGGTCTCCATTAATTTGTCCCTGGAGAACGCAAGACAGTCAATCCGAGTTGGAGCCGGGATCACTGATCCGTTTCAGAGACAAAATAAGGGAAAAGCCAAATCTTTCCCCTTTCAAAAGAACAACTGGTGTTGTGCTTTCCACTACCGCGACGGAGGGAACTTGCGACCGTTTTCTGAGTGTGCGGGGACACAGCTGGGCCACCACCGCGCTCCGTGCCTATTTTCATTCAACCACCTCGTTCCAGAAAGCTAAAGCAGAGCTAGGAAGGTTCCGGGGCAGGGCCTCCCTCCCCTCTGTAGCTGGCCCTCAGGTGCCCGCCGGTGGGAGGACGTTGCTCTCTTTGGCTTCCACTCCTGCGGAGGCAGTTTCAAAGGTCTGAGCTCTCAGAAAATGCCCTTTCCACCTTTCCTTCCTCGGCAGCCACCCCACCAGGGAAAAACTCTCGTCTTGCTGGTGCTACCCAGGAAAGGAGAATGGAGTTCGTGTTTCCAATATCCCCGTAACGATTGCTAAGGCGAACTTTCTTCGATTTGGAGCGTATTTTTACGACAATTTGGTCGACCTGAATCTCCGCTCATTTGCATAGATCGATACTGGAAACAACCTCGCGATTCGGAGCCTGCTGGCATCCCTCCCCTGGCGCTGCCGGCCGGGAAGCTCTGCCAGCCCCGGCTGTTGCAGGGAGGGGAGGGAGGGAGACGGCAGTGCTCTGCCCAGCTGCCGGGTCCGGCGGGTCCCATTGTTCGCTTCTGCCCCCAAACCGCCCCTTCTTCCAGCCACCTCAGCGCTGCCCTCTCATAAACGGATCCCGGTAATCCCGTTAGAGAGACAAAGCCTCATTATTCCGCCTTCCCTTTCCGATGAAACCCGAAAGCTGGCACCTTACAGAAGGAGCTTCCCTGGGGCGAAGAGGGGCTCGCAGCCCGGGGGGGTCGGGGTGGGCAGCCCGCACCGGGGCGTTGCCGCGTCCCTCCCAGCCGGGCCGGGCCCGGACCCGCAGGGCTCTCAGCGCGTGCGGGGGGCTCCGGGCCTCGCCGGGCGCTGCCCACCTAGGCGCCGGCAGCACGTGGGCATTTGCATAGCTCTGCCACCCGGTCAATGGGGGCGGTCCCGGGGCCCCCGCCCCTCCCCGCGCAAGCTGCGCGCCCCTCTGTGCCGCGCTGCCGGCGACCGGCTGTAAATGCATAAAATATCGATTTTATTTTGTGCAGGTTTTAAATGTGTGATGATCTTACTAAGTGGTAAAAATCTGCCCCGATTGATATTGATGTATGAACATCAATTCAAAATAACATAAATTACTGCAGCCGACGCAAATTAAATTTCACGTCCAAATTATAACTCACTCCCGGGCATTTAGAAAATTATCAGGTAGATAAATACTCAGAGCCGCCTTCATTTCTTCCCTTTCTGATTTCCTGCAGACAACAACCGGGAGGCAGTGAGGGGGATGGAGCCTGCTTATTTTAGGCCTCGCGGTCTCGCCTTGCACTTTATCTTGAGTATTTGCCCCTTCCAGCTATCCCTGGGGGATTCCTACCTCCCAGATTACAGAAGCTCCGACAAATAGAGGAAAAATTGGTAGTTACATGGAAGCAGGATTGAGGTCTTGACACTTCCTGGGCTGTCTCTTGAAATGTAAGCAGAACTGCTAATTGCAAAGCTGACCTCTTCCAGCCTCCATCTTATTCATCCCATCTCCCTTCTCTTCTCTCTTCTCTTTTCCTTTGTCTGTCCCACTCTCTCTCTCCTCTCTATCACTGAATATTTATCTATTTGACTGTCTCTCTGTTAGTCTTCCCTCCCTCCCCTGCCTTCATTGACTTTTGGAAGAGCTGTGAAGGGACGCTGAAAAAAATAAATACAATTAAAAGAAAAAGTACATCCCTTCTGAAGCCTGCTGGGATTTAAGGCTGAATTTATTTCAGTTCTTTTCTTGTGTGTGAGAGAGAGGAAACAGGAGGGCATAAAGAAGGGGGGAAAACCGACTTTGTCTTGTTCAGGAAAGAATAATCTGCTTCGAGCCATTCATTGTTGGAACTGCGACTGCCTCTCGGCCTCGCACGAGCTGCCCGCCGGTCGGGAGGACGGGTAGGGGCCAGGAGAAAAGCGGCAAAGACACATTTTGCGAACGGACCGGAGGAGTGTAAGGGAGCCCAAGGCTCCTAAGGATCTACTGCCGGAGGGGGCTCCTTTTCCGAAGTACTCCCTCTGAGCGAGCTCGTCCCGAAGGGCCCCTTCGTGGTTGTTCCCCGAGCGGGTGTCAGCAGGGAAAGGCGCCGTGGGAAACCCGCGTTCACCCGCGGCTCTCAGAAGGTGGCAGGCCTATCCCTCCAAAGCTGCTCGATGTTTGCCTGCGACCTGACTGGTACTTTTCATAGCTGCACCTTTTTTCCTCCCCTCCCCTTATCCTTTCTCCCTCCTAATGTGAATCCCGGCTAAGCTGAAGCCTTGGGAAGCCGACGAGAAATTCTCGCCAAATTAACTAACTGTAAAGAAATCGATGGAGTAATCAGAGCGTTTTCCACATTAAATATGAAATCTAATGATGCCGTTTGCGCCTCTCGCCCTGCCGCCGTCCCCGAGCTCGCCGGGAAGGTCGGAGCCGCCCCGGCCCCGGTGGCCTCATTAGGGGCTGTTTAATATTTACCCTGCGGGCACTTTGCATAAAGACATTTACATCAGGGAGGCGGGGGGCATCGACCGGGGCCTTCACCGGCGACACCCCGAGCGCGAACCGGGCCCGGGGAAGAGGCCCTGTCCCTTCCGGCCCTGCGGACCGCCTGGACGCGCATGGCCCGGGCCTGACTCGGCGCACATTGGGCCGTGACAGCGGCCCCTCCACCGCTGCCAGTGAAGTGCTTGGGCCGAGGCAAGGGGCCCCGTCCCGGTGGTATGGGAGGGTGGGAGGGCAGCACCCCTGCCGCCCCCGGAGCAGTAGTGCCCATCACCGCAGCGCCCGGTGCGCAGCGGGGGGAGCGTTGGGACGCACTTGTTTGCGGCCGTGTCCTTCGGCGGGATTGATTTACAGCCGCGTTTGCCCTTCGTTAATGTTTGCCCAGCGGGAGGAGGAGGAGCGGGGCCGGGCGAGCCGCGTTCCTCTGCACTGGGCTGGGCCCGCCCCGCGCCCGTCCTGGCAGAGCCCCCGCCCCCGAGCATGGCTCGGCCCCTGCTTGTTTGCTCGTGCCTGCGTTCACTCGGTTGTTTGTTTGTTTTAATTACCCGACGCGTGGCGGGGCGGCACCCGGGGGCCGTGTCCCGGTCCCACCCTCGCTTCCGTTTGAATCAAACAGCCTCCAAACGGGGCCGCTCCCGCCCGTGGGTGTCGCCGGTGCTGCCCCGGGAGTCACACAGCCGGGCTGTGGGCGCGATGCCCGCCCCGACCGGCCGGGGCCATGGCACCGCTTGCAGCTCTCGCTCGTCGCCCCTCGGTTCCCGGGGACTCTGCGCCATCTACTGACCGCCGGCGGGCGGGAGCGGGCCCCCCGGCCGAGGAACCCCGCCCTCACCGGGCAGCAGCGGCGGCTCCCCGGGCCGGGAGGCAGTGGCTCCGGGCAGAGCTGTGGGCGGAGGGCCTCATGCCGCCACCCGCGCTGGCTCCGTCCTCTCCTTCCCTGCGAGCGCGGAATGAGCGCGGCCCTGCCCAGCTTCAGCACCGCGGACAGCGACCTCCGGCACGGCCCGACCCCGCTCCCGGCCCAGCTCCACCTCCTTCCCGGCTGCCCGACTCCCGGGCGAGCCCCGCGGCGGGCCGTGGCCACGCCAGCCCCGCTCCCGGTTCATAGGGGAGGCCACCCGTGGCCCGGGCGCAGGTTCTTGTTGAGCTGCCCCACGGCTGCCGGCCCCGATAGGAAGCAGCATCGCATCGATTATATATAGCGGCAGCCGGCAATTAGTGCCGCGGTGCTGAGGCGAGAGCCGGGCTGAGCGTACGGGCTGCCCGCGACGGGAGCAGGGCAGGGCAGAGCCCTCAGGGCACCTGTTTTGGGGATGAGTGCCTTTGAACGGGTGCGTGGCCAGAGGGGAAGCGAGCTCCTCCCAGCACGGTAGCACAGCCAGTCAGAGGGGTCGTGACACCCCAGAAGGAGAGGAGAGGTGCGTGGCGCCAGGATTGTGCCCGCCGCAGGTGCCACCGGTAAGGGAGCCCGGGAGCCTGCCGGTGCTACAGCTGGGTGCTGGCGTGTTCGATCCACCTTTTACACAGTCGGAAAGGAACCTGCTGGTCAGAATAGGACAAAATCATCTGGAAATCTACAGGCCAGTTATGCTTCGGTGCCTGTCTTTGCCTATACCGGCATTAAACCACGTCTCCTCCTTTGCCTCAGGCAGCCTTCACCTGCCTGTGTAGCCGAAGCGTCCACATAAGCCCCACACAAGGGACAAGCTAGTTTCCAGGGAGTTCTAAGGCTGCTGAAGCGCAGGAGCTGTTACTGAAGTGCTGGAGAATTCCACCTGAAGACTACGGGCACCAAGGGGAGTTTTTCCTAAGGACAGACCGCGACCCAGCATGGCAGCGTGTCGGGTGCTTCCATAATCAAATTGATAAATGTCGATTCGCATTTCAGACATAAATCTACCTGGATTAATCATACACGGACAGAGAAGTGACCGATGCTGACAGATTCTCTTTGGAAACACAGCTGACTTGAGCCATTTTACTTAAGAAGAAGGCACTTTTACGATGCCGAAAGATTAATTCATAGGAACAATTTATAAGCTCAACAGTAGTTTTCAATTGTTTCCCATTTTAGCGCGATAGGAAGCCTCACTGGTGACATTTTCCATACAGCCCAAACGGCAATTAAAGAGCGATGGATGGCTGCTGTTCCGCAGGCGTGAGGGCAGCACTGCGGGCTGCTGCGGGGTGCGGAGCGTGGCGCCGGTGTGTGCGGGCTCTGGCTGGTGGAGCTAGAAATGCTGCTGCTTCAGATAGAGGAAGGTATTGAACCGGATGGCACAGGGGGCACTTCCTTAACGCTTGGGTGCAGAAGCCAGTGAATTGAGCCCGGGCTCAGGTTTCGGATATTTTTAGGGTACAGAATTCTGCACTCGTTGCCTCATGCATTGCAGACCTGTCAATAAAAAGTGAGCCACAGGCGGGAGAGCTTCCCGCAACCCCTTTTACCAATTTACCCCCGCACAGGCAAGCTGCCATACGGCTTCCCTAACGTCCCCCCAACCGGAGAAACTTCTTGATATCATCACTGACTCATTTCTCCTTTATTTGAAACATATCTCGTTATTTTGAACATATTTGAAGTGACGGAGAACTTAAAAATTGGAGCCGGGGAAGACAGAGCCGGCAGGCAGGGTCCTTAGGTGCGGAACCAGAGAAGCTATCCGGGTTTTTCAGTGAATCTGGCGACCCTCAATGTTGCAGTGAAGGTTCTGAAACGGATTGCGTCTCTTCCACCGCTCAGAAACTCAATTTTCGGCTGCTGTAACAGAGTCCTGGACTGGGACTGCGCGAGGGGACGGAATGACCCAACCTGACGCCGAGTCGGCACCCGAACTCCTCGGAGGCCCGCAGGTGGATTCGGTCCCACTGCTCGGAGCCGGCGCCAGCGGGCCGGGCCCGGCGGGCTCGGTGTGGCTCCGCACCAGGATTTGTCTCGCCGACCCACACGGGTGGGANGCGGGAGGCGCGAAGCGGCACGGAGCGGCTGAGAAGCGGCGCGGCTAGGTGCGGAGCGGGCGGTGCTGCCCGGGCCGAGTGGGCCGGGCCGCGGAGGAGAGGCGTGGAGCGGCGCGGCGCATAAGCGGAGCAGAGCACAGCAAGGGCGGGTGGTGTTTCCTAGCTTGCGCTATGCGGAGTGTAACGGTACGGAGCGGCTGGCACTCCCCAGCGGGGTGCTGTGGCTTGGTGCGGTACGGAGCGCATGGAGCGGTGAGGAGCAGAGCGCATGGCATGGTGCGCTGCCCAGGGCGTGGTGTGATGCCTTGGGGAACCCGCGGTGCGCTTTGATGTGGTGCGGAGTCCTTGGTGCGGTGCGGAACCCACGGTGCGGTGTGATGCGGTGAGGAGCTCGCGGCGCGGAGCCTTCGGCGCGGTGCGGAGCCTTCGGCGCGCTGGGATGCGGTGCGGAGCCTTCGGCGCGCTGGGATGCGGTGCTGTGCGGAGCCCTGGGCAGCGGCGGGGAGCGGGCGCCACCCAGCGGCCGGGGGCCGCCTGTGCCGCTGCGGCGTGCGGCGGGGGTGTGGACCAGACCTGGCTGACGCGATTAAGATATTGATGTAGTCGCAAAAATCGTTCATTAAGGCAATTTAATCTTTGCTATTAAATGTCCTTTCAATTCATTTGAGGTAATTAAGATGCAGTTTAAGTGATTAAATTCTAATTACTTATGCTAGGCAAAGAAATATTTGTCACGGTAATATGTTTAACTAAAGACCTAGGTAAAGAATTTTAACGTTTGCTTTAAATGATATCGCAGGGAAATCAGGTGCTTTTCCCTGACTGATCCATTTAGCAACATATTCTATAACGGTGGTGTCAGTTCGCTGAAGTGGTTACAGATCCATCAACACTAAGTTTGTGTAAACCCCTGAGTCCCGAATTGCTGAGTCAGCAGTCCTCAGTCGGCTTCACTTCATTATTCCAGGGGCAGCAAATTAAGGTCACTCATTTTAATACAGTGTACAGGAGTGAGATGTTTACTGTTCTGGCTCAGCTGGGATCTGTATATTGGCAGGCTGATGTCATCCTGTGAGCTTCTCATACAGGAACATGTTTTTATATCTTTTCATATTATGAAAAAACAAAAGAGTATTCCAAGGATTTGATGTCAGAGAAATGACACAAATATCAAAAGATCTCTGGGTATATGGAAACACCTACATGCTGAATAAGGGTGAATACAAATCACTAGAAAAATAAGTGCCAAATGCTGAATAATGACAGGATTAAAAGAAATAATTTAGTGTGGGCTCAGACATTTCAGAATAGGCAGTGCTCTTCTCAGTTGAGAAGACAAGGCTTTAGGCAGCGACCAATGACCTGTGCCACCCATGTAGGTTTTCATCCCTAAAAAGCTGCGAAGGGCCTTATCCCACAGTGGGCTGAAGCTTTAGGGAATGCTCTTTCAAGCAGCAGTGCTGTCTGCTGCCTGCTACACCAGGAGCCCATGGCCACAAGCTGCCTCCATGTGTGAAGGCTGTCTCATGCAGCATCTTTCCAGAGGGATTCCATTGCCCAAGCACTTTTGAAGGCCCTGGGGCAGTGACAAGGAGGATGGGGCAGTGCAGAGGACCACTAAATGGTGATGGATCAGAGTGAATGTCACCCAGCAGTTGTGGTTATTATTCAGGTCAAACAGATTTGCTTGAGTTTAGTTCATGTGGTGACATCTACCCTCAGGTAGCCTGTGTCTTACTTGCCCTTTTTTTTGCTTTCATATTCCCCCAAATATGAAGCTTTTGATAACTGGGAAAGAACTGTCATTTGTGTGTCTCTCTGCATGCCCCAGGAGGTGTTATTCACGTGATAAGGATGGACTTATCACACTTTATTATGTATTATTGCCAGCATGAATTCACCATAAGCTTTTGGCTACCTGTTTCCACTGAGATGTTATAGCCAGTGTGATTAGAATTATCTATGATGGCCAAAGTCCTTAAGCAGTTTGAGCCTCCTACAGAAATACTGATGCTTTCTCCACCAGAAGGTAGAGCCTCCTACAGAAGAATAACCTCCAGGATATTCTCTAGTTTATAACAGTGAAAAATTTTCACTCTCTAAACATGTTATTGGATATTGTGTGATGTTTCAAAACTAGATGCAGATGATTTGGAAAGGGATTCCTAGGAGAACACAGTTTAGACTGTAGCTGAGGTGGGTCCCAGGCTTTATAGGCTTGACACAACAGAGATTAGAAAATACATGTAAGGAGAGACTTCTAAAAGGGTTTTTTATGTCTTTAAGACAATCCTGTACATATGAGGTTGGGATAACTAAAAGACTGGGCTTTTGCAGGAGAAGGGGTAAAAGACCACCACATCACCTCGTACAAGGCATGTCGTGGCCATCAAGTAATAATGGTTTGTGGTCAGCAGTGGCCCAGGCCAGAGCTGGAAATATGACCCGTCACCTCAGGGTGAAAGGTCTCGTATCCTGTCATTGGTGACCAGCACACAGTCTCCTCTCCGTGTCCACAGGCTCTGAATTCAGCCTGGCCAGAGACATTGTGTGTGTTTCTCTGTTGCTGGTCTGGACCCGCTCTGTGTACAAACAGAGAAAAGGGCTCCCTGTAACCCGAGATCCAGTGTGTGCGTTGGCTGTCTCCTCCATAGGGTGAGGAGACTCATGCCCAGGCACTGGTGGGCTGTACCCTTCCCTTCCAAGAGCAGCTGTGTTGCCATGCTGCTCGTGCTCCCCTCCGCTGTCCTGTGTCCCTGCTCCTCTTCCAGCCACTTTGTACAGGCAAAAATCTGCCTGTGGCCGTTGTGCGCATCTGTCCTGGAGCTATAGGAACTGCTGCAGGCAGCTGATGAGCAGTGTGACCCTAGAGTGCATGGCTGCTGCCTCAGCCGGTCTGTGCTTGTAAGGGCACAGCGCTCCCACTGCCAGGCCTGAGACTTCACAAATCCATCTTCTTGCTCAGTGTCTGCCCTTTTCCTTCCCCTGTCAGAGAGCTTGTTCAGTGGTGGCACCACAGTGGATCACCAGCTGAGCAATGCCTCTCTCGCAGAGAGTTGCCCTCTGCCGTCAAAAGTAGCCAGAGGGCTTGGGGCAGGGTTTGGCCAAGTAGAATTTTCCATTGTTGTTCCCCCTGCTTCAGGGACAGTTTTCCAGAAAAGCAGCAGAACTCATGGTGATATTTTATTATGTACACAAACCAAACCAGAAACCATCAGAAATTAGGTTTATTGAGAGCATTACCAGTTTCATTCTTTGCTTCTGTTTTTTTTTAAAAAGGAAAACTCAAGTTTGCCAGAAACAGCTGGGCACATGTACACACACCAAATGTTCCTGAAAATTGATGTATGGTAATCAGGGTTTTTTCTTTAGATTTTAGAAAGAAATCCACCCTCTAGGCATGAAACACTAGATCAAGCATCAGGATTAACACCTGAGCTTACTGTAATCTTGACTTTTAGACTGACTGAATACTGTAGTTTATATCACAGATGGGTAAAATATCCTCTTCATTGTCTTGACCTAAAGATGCAATTAGTGCATTTCCATAGGAGACACGATCCTGTTCACACCCCTGGCAAAGCAGAACAAATCCCACTGTGCTGCACCCAGCTGGGGGCCACAGGAGAGCATCAACAGACAGTGGAGCTGCAGAGGTGAGACTCCACTTCTGTACCATGCACGGGCAGCTGGGCCTCAGTGGGATGTACAGACCTTACAAGGTTTGGCAAGTTTACTTGACCAAATCCCTCGGGCAACTTAGGAGGAACAAAGGGAGACAAAAATAGATTGATGGGCTGTGTCAGGAGAATTGCAAGTGTCAGAAATATCTGTTGCTCAGGGCAGAGGGAGATGGAAGTGACTGGAAGAGGCCAGAGTTCAGGACTGGATTTATATGGCTCCTTCTGGCACTGATAATATTACATTGTCATATCTGCACATGTGTTGCCAGAGTCAGGGTGACTTTTCCTTTATCCTCTGCTCTTTTTCCTAACGAGATTTTCTTAAAGGCTCTTCCAAAAGGCATCACATGGAGCATTGCTCAGCTGGGGCAGCCCAGAGACAAAGAACAGGGCTGCCTGCAGCAGGGAGCGAGGGCAGGGTGTCCTGGGAGAGGTACACGCCTCTAGGGAGCACAGCACCCTGCAAAGCACCTAAATTCAGTGTCTGTGCTGTGGGGAGAGGGTCCACTCACAGTGCTCAAGGGCAGGGACACAAGAAGGATATCAGTGCAAATTACTGTTACTATCTTCTGCTACCTAAGATAAAAGAGAGATGATGGAGTGTGTGATAAACTGTTGTGAAGACAGGCTCTGGTGTTTCTGCAAAAAAGAGTTTCAGTTGACATCTCTGGGGCTTGACCTCAGTGGACATTAGGGTAGGACCTGGCCAGAGCCTGCCTCGGCGTGACCTGGCTCAGGATGCTGTCAGGGGGCCTGGCAGCCTCACTTTGCCACTCTCTGTGCCTGCTCTGGATCCACTCTCATGTTGGAGCAGATTTTATCCCATAGTGTACATTTGTTCTCTGGCAAGCTGGAAGCTACAATATATTATTAAAATTGATTGTCTCCAGAGCAGGGAAAACGATTGCAAGGAAACCCTATTACAGTTTTTCATTATCACCATTATTTATTTTTAAGTGCTATTAATATTCCTGAACCTGGACATGGCAGAAGATGAGAGGTGGTATCCACCCCTGCTGCTCACAACCTGAGGCCTGGCAGTGCAAGGACTCTTGGAACAATTGAGCACGTTGAAAAGTTATTGCCCTCAATCTGCCTCTGGCAAATGCTAATGGAAGTAGAGCTGAAAATATTTGTAAAATACTGAAGTAGGCTTATTTGTATGATACTGAATAGGTTTTATTTTTTTCTCCCTAGTGTAATGAGCACTTTTTTCTTACCTCTGTGGTGTCACTAGCATTAATTAAGAGGTCTTTGATACAACTGAAGTCGAGGAACAAGGTATGCCGTAAATCTTGGGACATTTTCTAAGGCAATAATTGTTCAGTAATATTACATTTCAGGAAATGAGCACAAGTTTGGGAAGACAACTTTTGTTATGCAAACCAGTTTCACAATAGATGGTTGTTTTTTTGTGATTCCCTATTTCAGAGAATTCATGTAGTAGCTTGTGATCGAAGCCCCAGAGGCTCACATCACTAATTGAGCTGGCTTTGTACCTACTGCTGTGACTGTCATTTGTGATGTGATGATTCACACTGAAGCACTGCACAACACTGACTTGGATCACGCTATCTGTGCCGTTAGGATTTTGTGACGAATTATGATCTGGACAGAGAATCTACGCGGAAGACGGAATTTGTGTGGTCTTTGAAAAAGAAAGGTGTAAAGCAGCATGAGCAGAAATGAAGCTCTAGGCACAGCAAATGTTGTCTGCACCTGGTTTGTCTTCTTTTCTGCCTAAGCCTGTTAGGGCAGTCAGAGCTGGAGGCTGAGGCTTTTACGAAGCTGAGCTCCTGCAGATGCTTTCCCAGGAATTTCTGATTATCAAATGGACAGACATATATAAAAGACTGAGATGCTATTGGTATCTCCTTTGCTCCTCATTCTTAATATTTGTCAGTAAATAACAGACTATTCTTGCAAAAGTATTTTTAACCCTTGATTTGCCTATGTTACCTTCCAGTGGGGATGCAGATTATTTCAGCAGGCACCAATCCCCACAGTGAATTCAGCAGTTTGGCTTTAGAAGGGGCTTGTGTGCATGAGGAAACCTGTTTTTTAGCCCAGAAGCTCCACAGTGTTTTAGAGGTCAGGATGTAACTTCAAAGTGTTCTTCAAAGGTTTTCAGATAAAAATACCTGTAGGAGCTATGAGTTTGGCACCCCAGTCTATTTGATTGATGTGTCATTTCTTATGAAAGAGTACATGGCTGGAATATATATTGTTAGGGAGCTTTTCAAAAGCCTCTCCTCAGAGCGGACTGAGCCACCAGTGTCTTGGTCCTTGCTTGGGCCAGCAGAAGGAGCCTTCACAGGTCCTGGATCCTGATCTGTGCAGGTCCTATTTCTCAAGTACAAGAGGTGGATGACTGTTTTTATAACTCCCTCAAACAATGAAATCTCCATGCCAGGGCTGGCTCTAGGTAGTAACAGAAGTTGTAGGAAGGACCTTTGCAAAGTAATTTGCCATTTTCATTCCAATAACCATAGCATAAGTGGAGATACTGCACAAAATTCTTCATATAATCAGTACTGATCTTCACCGAAGCCAGGACTAGACTCACAGAGAAAGAACATTCATATTACCTTCAGAAATACATTCCTCAATCAGAATTAAAGGACATTGTTAGAGTACAAAGGGAAAACAGACAACTTCAGACACTTTTGAAAGTGAGACAGAGGAGACTGTCCTCCCAAGGAAGCTTTTATCCTAGTAAAATGCTAACAAGATGAGCAGGCAGACAGTCAAACGCTGACAGTGGGATCTGGGAGTCTCCCTCACATCCCATCAGATCCTGCCTGAGAGGTGATCTGTGAGGCAGATTTCAAATTGCAAACACACTTTAATAATGTAGAGCTAAATAACATTCTCAAAGGGAAAGAAGGGATGATAGATGAAATAAGATGCAATTCTATAAAAAATATTTACTATACCATTGTTTTTCATGAGAAAACATTTTCTTTTGTTCAGAATACATCTGGCCTCTAAGACTGTAGAAGAACCCTGGTTTCTCACAGTTCCTTATTTCTCACTCAACAAAAAGCTACAGAAATGGATTGAAAGTAACTAATAATGGTAAAAAATGTGGTCAAGGTTGACTTTACAGTTCACGGAATTCAACTATAAAATAGTTGAATTCTCTGCACTAATGGGTGGTATCAAAATGTAAGTTCTCAGTAATTTGGAAGCTGACATGAACAGTCCTTTTCCCCTAGTTTGCCCTGTACTGTGTTCCCATGTACTCCTCTGCCAGTCCTCTCTAACTGTCCTCCCCTTTCTTGCAGCGTGCAAGAGGAAAGAACAAGAGCACGGGAAGGATAGAGGGAATACACCCAAAAAGCCTCGGTTGGTCTTCACTGATGTCCAGCGTCGAACTCTACATGCAATATTCAAGGAAAATAAGCGTCCGTCCAAAGAATTACAAATCACCATTTCCCAGCAGCTCGGGTTGGAGCTGAGCACCGTCAGCAACTTTTTCATGAATGCACGGAGGAGGAGTCTGGATAAGTGGCAGGACGAGGGCAGCTCCAATTCAGGCAACTCATCTTCTTCATCAAGCACTTGTACCAAAGCATGAAGGAATAACCACGAACTAAAACCTCGGTGGAAAAGCTTTAAAAATAAATAAATAAATAAATAAAGACAGACCAGGACCTCAAAATAGCAGGTTTATACTTAGAACTATTTGAAAAAAATATTTATAAGTCCAAAGAAACCAAAGACTTATTTCACCTGCATTATGACTTTGTTCTAAGACACACACTTTAGTAGGATGACGACTTGCAAAAAACAGAGAAGAAGAAGAAAGCGAAATGGAGGGAATGAAACGGAACACAAAGAGAAGAGGAACAGACCACTGGTCTTACACCTTTGCCCATCATCATCTTCACCGTACTTGGCTGTTTAGTGGTTTGGAGCATAGTGATTTCCTGTCATTGAACAGACATCTCTTTGAATACAGGTCTTCATGTCCACAGCAATTGCCATGAAGGTGTACAGTGTATCCGTACTGTGTACACGCCAGTGGGTAGGGACTTAGTCAGGGCTGGTCTTCAGAAAGGGCTGTGCTATGGCACAGCCAACGAAGCGTGGAGTCGTCTGAATTCCTTGGAACGGTAGTGTGATTTTTGCTGTTTCACAGTTTGAACTTAACTAGTGCAATGCCTGGAAACAAGTTCAAACTAGGCAAAGAAATTTTGAATGGTACCTAAACCAGTGCATTCTCTTTGTTTGTTAAGGAATGTTCAGATTTAAAAAAGGAAAACTATTCCATCCATTAAAAAATCGACTAGCTACCAAAGAACACATTTAATAATTATATTGCAGGTATTTTATTGCAATGATTTTAATATTCCAAAGCTATTTTTACACAAATACTATGTAGAGTTATAGGTATAAACTAATCTAACTGTATAACACATAAAACTTGTAATCAAGACTGTTATTTGCAATTAGTAAAACCACATTATCGTTTCGTTCCGTGATTGGCAAGAAAGAATGTCACCCAAGGAGATCACAGCCCCTGGCAGAGCACGGGAACTGAGAGTGGGATGCGGCCTCCATTGAATTCAGTGAGCCCTTTCCTCACTGACTTCAACGGGAGCACAAGAAGGACCCACGTGTTAGAGCGGAGTGTGACACCGTGTGTGACAGTCCCCAGGCGCTGTCCCAGGCTGGAGCCCGGTGCAGCCCAGGCACTGTGTTTCAGAGTGGCTCAGCTCTGCCATCTAGCCTGTGAACAGGAGACCTGAGGCACTCAGGATGCAAAAATGAAACAAATTGAGGGATGCAAAACCACAGGGCTCAGCATCTGATCAATACTCATTGACATTAGTGAGCATTTTTTTACCTATTGACTTTACCAGGCAAAGCAATAGTAACAGCTTTGAAGGCTCGTGGTCTTTTCCTATTGAAAACAGTGGTATAACATCAGTTAATGTTGGTGGGAGGAGCTCCAAGAGGAACTCCCAGTGGTGCTTTTGGAAGGAGGAATTGTGATCCCTCTGAAGTCAAGAGCAAAATTCCCATGACACCGAGATACAGCCTGATGTTTTGTGGCTTTGTATCTATGTGTAGCAGGCTGAGCTTTTGTCCCATGCATTCTTTCTTGCTCATCTATTAGTCAGGATAATGCATGAAATAGTTTAAAGTTTGTAGCTGAAAAGCTTTAAAAGCTCTGTTGCTAACAGACCCATAGAAGAGAAATCATCCCGTTCCTACTCTGATAAAATTAAAGTCAAAAGCGTGTAACATCTGCATATTAAATTTTAGCGTAAGGGGAAAATAGACCTTAAAAACCATACATGTGCCTGTTAGATTTCTAACTGGTATTTCAAATTACTATAGTAATTATGCTAGGTGTATTAAATTCCAAAGTAACCAAATATGCAGGTATAGGCCCAATGCAAGAACTAGAAATAGGTAATCTTACTTACAACCTTTTTGTTTTTAAGAAAAAAGAAAAGAAAAAGGAAAATTCAAGGTAAACTAGAATCCAAATACTATAGAGTAGCAGATACTGGTTTGGGGAATGAAGTCCACTGAAGATATCAGTGACACCAAAGTAGAGCAACTTTGTAGCACCAGTTATTTCCCAAGAGGACAGGGTCTAGTCAAGGTTCAGGGTATACAGTTTATTTCCACTCAGTGTTTAGAATATAGATGAAATATCTCTTTATTAAAATAAAGTGAAATAAACCCAGTATTTTTGGCACTGAATATTTCTCCGTATTTCAGTATTTTAAACCCAATTTAAGACTGACAAAGGAATTGTCTATGAAAATGGAATCTAATCTGGAAGTTTTTTGAGCCTCTAGCTTACCTTAAATTTTAGCAAGCTTTCTTTTGAAGTGTTCCATCCCCACAGAGACATAATTGACATGGAAACATTAATAAGTTCACATATAAAGTACCTTATGAATGCAGTCTCATTAGTGTAAGGTTAATAAAGGACAGTGAGAACTAATGGTTTAGTTTTTCCAGCAAAACACTGCTTTGTAACGTACCTATAGTTTAGAAAATAAAGCCTTATTTATTCAAAACTTGAGAATTTAAAAATGCAGGGAAATTCAAAGTACATTGCCGCATTTTTAGTATTTCCATTGTATTGTCTTTATAGACTACTTGCTGAAACCAAAGAGAACTTTCATACCAGCATTAAATTTGCACCCAATATGCAATTTCAGGATCTCTGATACACACACATGCAAGCCCCTAAACAGGACTGTGTATATGTACATGCACACACATTTTTATGGGGTGTATGTATGTATACATATGCACACGCATGTCCACACACACTAAAACTGATGCACAAGTTATAGATTTTAAGTGTTTTGGGTTTTTTACATGTCTAAGTATATATAAACCTTTTGGTTTTCTCTAAGCCGTTAGGAACAAACCACTCTTCCCATGAGCAATATGCGCCTCATACTCTGAGTAGGCAAAGAACACACTTTAATTTCTTTCAAAATATGAAGCAAATAACTCTGGAACTGCTCATTCTACCTGGAAAGCTGTGTTACCCCTGAGCAGACTGCCCAGCCACACCGACTGAAGCACAGGCAGGTTACCTGGTGCTCCCTTGCTCTGACTGATGCCATTACTCAACAGGGCATCCTTGAAGGGGAGTTTTTCTAATGCTGCATTTAACATTACCCAGGAACCTGTCTCTGTCCTGTTAGTGTTAGTCTTTCAGTTCATTTCATTCCTGACAAAATGGAAATTAGTTTCAAATTCCACAAGAGGATCTAAAACTCTGCCAGGAAGGGTTAGGAGAGAGAGCAGAACCTGAAACAGTTTGGGAGCATCAGGAGATGGGGCTTCAGTCAAAGGTGACTCCATGGGCAAGAGGGCGTTAGGAACATGCATTCAGCTAACAGGCTGCATCCAAACCTGACCGCAGTGACTCACAGGGGGAGGCTGGCCAAGAGGTGAACTGTCCACATCCATCCCCATTGTAAATGGCATCATTAGATTTCTAGGAAAAACAGAACAAAACAAACAAAAAAAATTCCCCATTCAGACTGCCCCATACCACTCTGTTATTCCTGCATGTCTTTCCAGGGTCACAGCCTCCTCTCCTTACTCAGGTAAAGCAAAGCCCACCAGAACGAGCCAGCCAGCAACCAGGCTTTCGCTTGGGAAGTTGCTCCTGCACACCCCATGCCAGGAGCAAATTTCCAAGCAACTGAGTGGCTGGGGTGGCCTGGCATGAGAGCAGCCCCAGGGCTGCCCGTGGGCACCGCTCTTCTCCTGGGATTCCAGGATAAGGCTGCGGTGGTGGGCACTGCCCCAGGGGCTGCTGCTGCCCGGAGGGCTCGGAAACACTGCTGAGCTTATACCAAAGAGTCTTAGGACACCTCTCCTCACCTGAGTTGTAAACAACACATTTTTACCCCAAAAAACGTTCCTTCTTTCTACTACTCTTCTTCCTATCCTCCTCCTCTTCCTCCTCCTTTGTACATAGGGATGAAAACTATGCATTTAGCAAACAAAGAGAAAGCACTTACCTTTTTCTATCTCACTGCGTTTGGGTGCATTCAAAGGCCCAGGGGCTAATTTTGAGTCTTTGCTTAGCCTCCTGGTTTATTATTGTGGTGTGGTTAGCTTTACAATACATTTGGTAACTATTTGCTAAAGACAAAGAAGCAAAAGGTAAGGAATAGCTACTTCCACGTGTTAAAAAAAAAGAAAAAAAAAAGAAAAAAAAAGTGTGTAAAGATCTACTATTTATAGTGTGAACCAAAGACGCTACCTCACTCGATTTCCATTGGTGATTTTAATCACATTGATGATACCAAAGAATACCAAAGATTTTTCATGCACGGCCTTGGTCTGGAAAGGGAACTCATCTTCCTTCTTACCCCCATCTCCTTGACCCCCTTCCTCACCTTCACTCAGTGTGTAACCTTGTCTTCATTCTTAGTGGTAATGCTAATAACCTTACGAATACTTCTCTTGCTACAACTGCTACTACTGACGATGATAAGGATGATAATAATAATAATAATAATAATAAAGCTCTAGGCAAACATGTTGCAAACTTTGTAAACTGATAGGACGAGTGCCTTGCTTGAACCAAAGTGTTAAACCGCTGTTGACCTCTTTATCTCTCACCTTATACTCTTTGAATACCTCAGCCTGTTAGAAAGGCCACTAATGAAAAAAAGGAATAATTCTTCACCGTGGTGCTTTTTGCCGTGCAACCATGCAATGAAACTTTCTTTGATACCAAAGGAAAATGTTTTTTTCCACTTTCTTGCTGACAAACCAAAGGTTCCCTCTTCTTTCCCCCAAAGCAGCTTGAGTCCCTCAGCCCAGACAGGCCGTGCATCGCTTTTACCAATTCCTCCAAATACCTCATAGTAATAAATCTTTAGGGTTATGTTGTATAGAGAGTCTATGTGATAAGGCAGAACTTACTAGTTTGATAATTGTTAAGGTTACTTAAAAAAAGCTTTATAATTCTTATTTATTTTGTAGGGGTTTTGTTTGTATATTCCTTTTATATTGTTTGGTTTGGGTTTGGGTTTCTTCTTTTTTCCTTTTTTTTTGGCAGAACTTCTCTGTTATACTCAAGGAAGATCTTATTCCTGGGAATGTTAAAAAGTGGGTAAAGATCGCTGTTTGCAATGAATGCAAGAAAGGGAAACGTGGCTTAAATTACTTTTGTTTCAACTAGGATGCTTTGTGTTTGCTAGTCAATGTTCTTTTCACAGGGTAACAAAAAATATTCTCTGCTGTGATAAATGGTTCCTATTTTTTCTCTATAATGTGCTGTGACTTTTAATTTAATTACATTTTGTATACGCTTATTTAATCACTGCTTTAATTTATGACTATGTAGTTAAAAAAAAATTGTATATAGTAGATTCAAAAATGGCCAAAGCTTTATGTTACAATCTTTTCATTCTTGATGCTGAGATGAACTGAAGGAGAGTGCTTCTCTTGACTGCAGGGTGTATCTTCAGCCTTGTCTTGGCATGCACTTCCACCCGTGTTACAAACACTGCCAGGTTACCCCCCCAGGCCTCCCTTCCCCCCAACTTGTACATGCCAAAATGAGTGTTTCAAGGTAGTACTTTTGTCACTTAGAAAGCAGAAAGGCATTATTAGTGTGTTTTTTCTTTAATTTATTTGTCTTTTTCTAGAAAGGTTGTTTTGTGGGTGAGACCCACACATCCAAAGAATTTAAAAGTCGTTTAATGTTTAAAAGCACTGGCATTTGTGAGAGATTTTGCTGAGTTTTTATTTTCCTTCGCCATTCGCACGGGTAGCGCAAGCAAGTAGCAGGTGCAGGCCTTGGGAGAAAAGCAGACTTGAATCTGGAAACCTTGCTCACGGAAAGGCCTTTGCGGCAGGCAATGGGACAGCGCAGGCTTGGACAGTGCTCAAGGCTTGGGGTCACCCACGGGCCACCCCTAGATCACCTACTCCCCAGCCAGGGCCTACAGTCAGGGATGGGATGGGATGGGATGGGATGGGATGGGATGGGATGGGATGGGATGGGATGGGATGGGATG
>VZRN01000335.1:1330712-1350712 GCA_013397935.1 Dasyornis broadbenti | reverse complement strand
TCCTTTATATCATCTAAGGGTATGGATGTCACCAAACTAATGCACAGAGGTATTTCCTTTTGTGTGATGGAGTCCACCCCAGGCCTGCAGGATCAATATTTAATTGTTTAAAGGGATATTGTATTCCTTTCCTGTCACTGTTGTTAATGCCTTCGCTCTCTGTAATCCCACAGGGTCTTTTCCTGGGGATCTGATCAGAAAGATTACCCATCACTCGGGAGTGGTGGGAGGAGAGTCTCAGCCATAAAAGATTCAGGAATGCATTGAACCGTTTTCTCTCTATCTCCTAATGAAGTGATGAAGCGTGTGCCACAAAATTTAACAGGGTTTTGTGGCAAATCAGGTTGCACTGCTGAGAGGAGGATTAAACCTTCATCGTTGTCCCATAAATCATGGCATCAGCTACATTTATTCTGATGGATGGTCTGGACTCTGCTGACAATATTTTATCTCTGGAAGCACTTGTAGCCTGTGCCCTGATGTGCAATTTCTTTTTACTGCTAAGCTGAAAGAGGCACCAAGTGCATCCCTTTGGAGGCCTCCCCCCAGGCTTGGAATCCCAAGACCATGTTAGAAACCAAAGCATCACCCTGTCCAGGGCAAGCACAAAGGCAAAGGGGAGATAGGAAGCCAGAAATATCCTCCATGCCCGGAAGGAGTGTCTCTGGAATTTGCTCAGCTGCAGCATCATACTGGCCAGGCATGGGATAATTCAGCGCTGACTCAGGTCAATATCTCCATGGGATGGTGCTGGCCAGGGCCACAGTACAAGGTGAGGGCTCCAGCTGCGTTTATCCTCACCTGGCAGAGAAGGGGACACAGCAAAATACTTTTTCCAAAGACAATAATCTGGAGATGCTACAAGGGTTGAAGCACATCAGGCAGATGTGGCGACTGTGTCCCAGGTTCTCACCCCACAGGCCAGGGGATGACATGGGCAGGGTGTGAGTAGAGCCTGTCACAGCCTCAGCAAGTTCTGTTGCTGCGACCTCTATCCACTACCCCCATCCCTTATTTCCTTCTCACATGAGTCATTTTGGTCACTAATCTCTGTGCAGAGAGTGCCCCTGGGATGCACCCATCCCATACAATGGCTCACTGCCCCATGTCCTTGGGCACCCCTGGCCACCCAGCCCATGCTGTAGGGACAGGCCAGTCGCAGGCAGGGACAGCTGGGGTGCTCAGGAGCCTGCACAGCTTCCCAATTACTTCATCAAATCAGAAATTCATGTTTATAGTGGAGCTATATTTAACTCTGGTGTGTGCACCATTTATGTCAGCATGCTCAGAGGAGTTAGCTGGGCTTACCACCGGAGCCTGCTACCCAAGCACCAAAATGTGCTTCACAAACTGTATTTTCTGAGCACTGGCAGAAAGCAAGGTAAGCAGAGCAGTGCAAACCATCTCCCCAAGACAGGGAGAGGAGTTGGTCTTGCCTCAGTTGCACCTAGACCTTTCCAGGGATGAAGACAGCAACAGCAGCTGGATGCTGCCTTCACCCACCCTTTATGGCATGAGGCCAGGCTTGGTGGCAGCACAGGTGGTGCAGGAGCTGCAGCTTGTGGCTAACCCAGGGCAATAAAGGCTGCCTGAGCTGGCCCCTACTTCTCAGTCAGAGGAGCTGGGAAGTTGCCTGCTAGGTGGGGAGATCTGGTATGTTTGGGGGGGAAATATGGGATGTTTTGTGATTGGCTTTGAGCTCCTCAGGGTTTTGTGTTTGTGTAGGGGAGGAGGTGGGTCATGGCTCAGGTGCCCCGTGTGGGATGGGGCAGTGCTGCTGTCAATGTTATAAATTACCAATAAGTACTGAAAGCCTCAAGCAGGGCCATGGAGGGGAGGTGGGTAATGAGGCAGGGGACAGAGCTGGAGGGACGTGCCACTGCTGCTGGGGCCTGCAGCTGGGCCTGTCTCTATGGCAGGGACACAGAGGGCCCCAGCAGCTATGGGGGGGGTGGCTGTGCTGGGGCTGCCTGAAGACTGCAGCAGTACCTGGACAAGTCCTGAACAATTTCCTTCTTTTTAGGTCACTGCTGGGGCGAGAGGAGGCTGCACAGTGCCCAGCCCCAGTGCTGGGGCAGGGGGGCCCATTATTCTCCCCTGTGACAATCCCTATTTGGCTGGGGGTGGCAGTATCACCCCCATGCATCTGAGAGCCAGCACAGTTAGTTATGCACAGGAAAAACCCCTTTGTAAAAAATGGTCTATTTAGCAAGCAAAATAATTTCCTGCCCAAGGGAGGTGCCCAGAATTTAAGTCTCAGTTATGTTTTTGGTACTAATTATCACTTAAGGTTAAAGATGTTTGGGAGGGAAAACTAATCCCTGTTACTGGCTTCATGAGGAAGAAGTACTGCAATGTAAAGTATAAGCACTTGGTGTAGATGAATCCAGAGTGGCTGCTAAACCACACACAGCTCAGACTATCAACTGAAAGTGGTTGGCAGTGGGGAGAGTACCGAGGAGTTCCAGCTCCCCATGCCCACCCAGTCTGTGTGCTCTGCCCTGGGCACCCAGTTTCCCCCATCACACAAATGAATCTTTGGCCTGACTAAGGGTGGCCATGCTTTGGTTTTGGTAGCCTCACGAAGAAAATACAACCCCAGACTTAACAACTCCGTCTCCAGGACAACACTGCTTGGCCAAGGTCTGCCTGTAAAAAGTAGGAGGGGCCTATTTGAAAGAGCTGCTGTGGTATATATGACAGGGTCAACAAGCCCTTCCCCTGGGAAGGGTGAGAAGGTTTTTCACTACTAGAAACAGGCTATGAGCTGGTGGCCAGGCTACACCAGTTTGTAAACGTGGTCAAAGGTTTTATGCCTCTGGTGTCATCTGCGGCTTGGGCTCCTGGCACTTTGCTGTCCCAAGAAACAGGTGCTTGAGCTTTTTTCCTGCTGGACAAGCATAGTGGTTTGAATAGGATGCTTAGCATGTCCCTGGCACAAAGCCCTGTGTTTCTGCATAGTGTGACCTTGCCTGCTATGCTTGGGTGAAAGGTAGGAAAGCACCTTACTCGAGCTCTGCTTCCAAATTTTGCCAATAGTGTGAGGGCACTGTGAGGCAAAAGGAAGATACATGGCCATGGCAGGAGGCTGTGTGAGACCTTTACTCTGCAGCAGTGAGGCCCCTGCAAGGGGCTGCCAGCAGGCAGGGAGCAGTGGCCTCTTCCCTGGCAGTGTGTGCTGCCTGGGGTGACTTAGCTACAGAAGCAACTGTGTTCATCACAAATATCCCTGGTGATGCAGGGACAAGGCGAGTGAATTACTCAAATTACTTGAATCTTCCCAGTGGTGCATGGAGATTCAATCTCAGCCTGGCATTAAATCAAGTCAGTGACACAGATCAAAGGATACTGCTTTAATCACCTCGTTAGGCCACAGACATGATTAGTTACTCATTATGATGTGTTGATACCGGCATTCTCTGTAACACAGTTATGTACACTCGCTATCAGACATTTTTCTCATCAAATGGGATGTCAATACTTTAACATCTTAATGAGTTACAGTCAATATCCATTGCAATAAAGCTCGTGTTTTCTCATGATTTCATCTACCCTTAGGGTTTTGATTAAAATGGCCGCTTTTTCCAGGTAATTGATTGAGGAATTAGGGAAATTCTATGTAGGAACAAGCACATGCTGCTATGCAGGCTCTGAAAATCTGAAGTTATCTCCAAGTGCTTCAGCTACTACAAGGGAGGTTGCAATTTTAATATGGATTTTGGATGCTGTTGCTTAATTCTTCTTTTCCAATCACTTGTAAAACAAATTTAGTATCAAATAAAGTAATTTAAAAATCTAAGAGTGTATTGGAAAAATGTTCCAAGCCAATCATTGGTTTGCAAAGCTCTAAGAATGAGAACAAGTGATGCTGTCAAGTGAGCACCAGTTTGGATGAACATGCACAATAGGAAAGTTTTCTGATTTACTGCATTGGCAAAATATTAAACCATTTGCAGAAACACAAAAGCAGGCAGAACAGGCTACAGTGTTATTTCAGGCTCAGGCTGAGACAGTGTAAGTTTGCAGAAGTCCCCAGCTGTTCAAATTAAGGGTGAGGCATCATCTATTTCAGCAAAGCAGATTTTTTGCTGAGTGAGCTGTGAAGGAGTTTGCTAATGTAGTGGGAGGGTGAAGTCTTGAAGCTTGCCCAGCTCACTGACCACCTTCTAATTTCACCTGAGAAAAATGTTCATATAACACCAACAAAGAGAAATTAAAGATGAAAAGGAAGATGGTGTAGAAGCACCCAGCCAGCAGAACTGACTTAGTGCCCTATGGCTGTCTCCTACCCAGATGGACATGGCTGGACACCACACAGGGCTGTGCTGCTGAGGTTGGTTCTCCCTACTCTTCCCTTGGGCAGGGCCTGAGCTCTGCCCACAGCCCACAGGCTCACTGCAACCCTTTCACTTCCACCCATCTGGACAAATCCTGGCTCCATGTAGGCATATTACTAATATACAAATAACTTCAGTAATTCCCCTTTCATTTCCCTCCATGAAATTTGACACTTCTAATGACATATCTAGGGCTGCAGTTTGGGACTATAAAGCCACATTCAAATTGTCTTTTATTTTAAAAACATCTTTTATACAGGAAAAGACAGCAGAGGTTTCCTGGATCTAATTTAAATCCTGTATTGGACTTTTTTTTTTTACTCTTTATGGTAGTGAAAGACTATGTGGTTGCTGGATCTGTAGGAATAAGAGAAAATTTGTCATATTCTTAGCAGTCACTGAAAATAGAAAAGGAGCCGTCATGATTTGCTTTGGAAAACAGCAGCCATTCCCAGTGCTGAGCACAACAGCCTGGCCATGCTGGGAGTGCACAGCTAGCCCAGGGTGCACATGCTGCTCTGCCAGGCTCCAGGGGCTGGGGAGCAACCCTGGGCACCCCTCTCTGTGCTGCTCTGCCCAGCACAACCTGAGCCATGGGGCCCAGGCACTCCTGGCAAAGGGCTGGATAGAAAAAGTAAAAGTATAAGGATTTTTGTAGAAATAATGCACAAGGGTTAGTGTCACAATGAAAAGTCAGCACCCCAAACCCTTGGCTCATCTTCTGGTCATCACAACCTGGGGAGTACCTTGGGACCTCTCTTGAGAGCCAGGTTTGGGTTCCCTGATGTACAAGGGGTTTCTGCTGATGTGTCCCCTTATCCTTGGAGGATTACATGCTGTGTAAGGTAGTGTGGAGTTACGAGCAGGATTCACCTCCTCAATTATCTGGCTTGTCTGGGTCACTGGAGTCCCGAAGTTAGTCACCAGTGAAGTTTGTAAACGTCCCCAGTTCAATGCCCACACTTTCCAGGGAGGCAAGGGCTGCATGGAGGAGATGGCTCTGCTGGGCCAGGAGTGCAGCTAGGACAGCCATCCCTCTGGGAATCGCCCAGACAGGAGGTGATTGACAAGTGAAAGATGCAAGGGATGGGCTGTAACCCCAGGCCCAGCTCTGCTAGCAAGCTCAGAAAAGGGGTTGGATGTACCTCAGACATTTTAGCAGGCTTGTCTTACAGAGTACAGCTGGTATGAGCTGAACTGCTCTGATTCAGATATGGAACTTTTTGCTATGAGTTTATATCCGTAATGATGACCATATAATCTATTTATAGGATTTTTAAAGACTGTGAAGTACAAGCCTGGCTGAAGTGCAATCCCATGAGGCGCTGGGCTGACCCCAGGCCCTGATCTGTTCCCGGACCTGTCCTGCTCCAGTGAAATTCTTTTTGGATGCTCAAAGGAGCAACTTGCCTTCAGATTTATGGGACTGCCTGCTCCCAGTTTTATCAGAAGTCTCACAAAAACTACCCTTTTCCTGAAGTCTTACTGGCTAGAGGGAGACAAAAGAGAACTGTAACTTTCACTTGGGATGAGGCTATGAACTGTAAAATTCAGAAAAAAATGTCATGGTGGCAATCCTTAAAAACTTCAGAACCAGAAGGCACATACGACATGCCAAATTCCATCAACTATAATTCTTTTTGATTGTAAATTAATGCAGTGATATTTGAGAGTTTCTTGAACGATATTACCATTTGGGGTTAATAATAGTTTTCTCAGTTGATGGAGGTTTCAATGTACCTCTGGAGGGAGAAATTAGTGGCCAGAGCAAGGCTGACTGTGATCCATCAGTCTTTCAACTAACTTCAGTGTGCTTTGCATCAGCTGGGTGTTGGCAGCTTTTTCAGTGTCACCGGCTTCTGAAGGAGGCCTACCTAGAGCAATTAGCTCATTCACCTCTAACAGAAATTATATGTTCCTTATCTCTTTAATTAGAGTGTATATAATGTTAGCAATGATGTATTATCTATACATTAATTTAAAAGGGTTGTTTTGATGTCAGGCTTGGTTATATAGGGTCATCGGTATGAGGATATGCATTAAAACCAGATTTAAAATCCCTGAAGAGTATACAGCCCTGCTTTTTCAAAGCACTTGACCTTAGAAGTGCTTCAGATTGCTCCTTTCTTATGTTTCACTAATTTTTTTTACATTGTGCCTCACTTGGCAAACACTAAATTGCAGGAAGCCATGTGCAATAAGAGACAGAATCAAGTTCACTTTATTTGGCTCTTAGTGTGATCAGCGGCATGATGATGAAGAGAATGACAGCATCTGAAATGAATATGCAGCTGTAAA
Organism: Dasyornis broadbenti; assembly: GCA_013397935.1. NCBI lineage: Eukaryota > Metazoa > Chordata > Aves > Passeriformes > Dasyornithidae > Dasyornis > Dasyornis broadbenti. Next base: position 1,344,077 of record VZRN01000335.1, on the reverse strand, counting down.
CTCTGCCTCTCCACAATCCCACCAGGCTCCTGCAATTAGCTATCAGACCCTTTAGGGAAGTGAGAACAGATAGAGCATATATGGTACTTGGATGTAGGTTTACTGCCAGTTTTTTAAGGATTTCATCTCAGAAGCACTGTGTGGGTGGGTACAGAGTGGGGATGTTGCTCCCAAGGAGATGCCACAGGTCCTCCAGCTGAGTACCAGCCCTAAGTAGAACCTAAAGTCTTGTTCGTCCCTTTAACAACCAAACTGGAGATGGAAAGACACATCTCTCTGATCAGAGGTAAGGCAGACCTGGGAAAAGCAGGATTGAAGAGACACCAAAGAATAGGTTTGAGAGAAAATGACCTCCTAGGATGTCATGTCCCAGGACTCATCCAGGCTCAGGCAACAACACACTGTGTAGGTGTGACTTCAAAGATGTGATCTTAATTTTAGGAAAACAGCAGGTTAAAAAAATAGTTCTTGTTACAGGATGAGTGATGGGGATCCCATGGTGTTTTCCCAGCTGCAGTCTGAATTGGCAGTGTGGTTGTAGCATTTTTCTTAGGCACTACTCCAGCAAAACACTTGAGTATGTGCTTAATTAAATCATGTGAGAAGTTTAAAGGGCTGGAAAGCATGCAGCTAAATCCTTTGTTGGGGTCTTAATATTAATGCCTCAGTTTCCCTTCTCCAACACAGAAAAGAAATATTTACTTCCCATATAAAGCGCTGACAAGCTTAATTCAATCTGAATTCAATTCCTTGTAAAATGCCTTGAGGGCTTTAGGGAAAAGCTGCTATAAAAATCAGAATATTATTCTACACTCCCTAGCAAGACAGCACTTAGCTTTATATATTATCCTGCTGGTGATGCATCTCCCTCAGGCTGACAGCAGGATCAATTAATGTATATAAACCAAAAGAGGCTGTTTAGGAGAGTTGTGGTCCATGTAATCTGCTAACACCTGATGACAAATCCAAACTTGAAAAGACGGAAAAGTCAGAGGTTTTTAGGCATTTTAGTGCAAAACCAGACAGTGGAAGACTCTGAAGACTGTGTGTGTCTTCAGAACAGCAAAAGGAAAAGAGCTGTTTCTCCATAATCTATTTTTTATTCCTCACTGGGTTTTTGTGGCCTTTGTTATTCCCTTTTCAGTTTTTCTGATGTTTGGTATGTTAGCAAACTATACTCTTACACTGCTCTCTTATTTCAAATTTTCTTCATTAGATTGAGAAGGATCTGGATCTGACCTCAGAGGCAGCTGGAGCTTAGTGAAGACAAGGGAAGTGCTGCCAAGAAGAGGCCATCACGTGAAGCCAGCATGGGTGAGGTTAGGGCAGGGTGGAGCTTTTTTTAAAGCCTTTAATTGTGCTTCCGCATTTAAACATGTTGAAAGTGCTGTTCAGGGCAGAGTATTGCAAGCAATACACATTTTCCTTAAGGTTCACTGATTTCAGTACAGCTAACACAGGTATTTTAGGTATTTTTAACCTCTGTCTTTTCATGCTTCGAAATACAAGTATACTGCAATGTCTGCAAAAACAGACACTCAAAGTGAGTGAAAAAGTGCTACTTCAAACTATCTCCCAGATAAAATGCAAATGATTGAAAATATGAAGCTCTTCAACAGGTAGTTGCTGTGAATCCTCATTTCCTGCCTATAGTTCTGAATATTATATTCTGACTAAACTTAGTATTTTTACCTAGTTTTGTCTTCTTTCAATGATAATACTTAAACTACCATATAGTAAACATCAAGAACTATACTTTCTTCTTTGGCATTTTTATATTTACTGTTTATTTAATTAATATAATTTTGACAATGAAAACGAGTCTTAATAAATCTCTCAAGTATGTGAAAAAGTAATAAGAGCAATTCATGAATGAGTGATCTTGTTTGTTTGTTTAATTTTTTTAAATATGACCATTGGCAACTCCTTCTTCTGTTTGCGTATGTTTGTGCCCTGCCTTTCCAGGATACAAACTCTTTATGGAAATAATATTTCCTCTTCTATGTCTGCTGAAATTGCCACACAAAGGAGTCTCATTACTCAACAGAGACTCTATGTGCCATGAAAAATAAATAATTAAACTCCAGCTATTTCAGTAGGTAAATACTGCCCTTCTCACTCCTGTGCATAAAGCAGCCAGTGTTCCGCACCTGGCAGAGATCTCCTCTGGGAATTCAGCCTCCTCGAAGTCCTCTGGCATGAAGCCTTAATGTGCTGACACCCTGTGTGTCACCTCAGGACTGTCCTGGGATAAAGGGAAGGTGGTCAGCTGGGATAGGAGTGCCCACCACCTGCTCTGGCTGCTGGGTTGGAGACAAAGGTGGAGGAAGTTTACAACCAAGTCGTGTTTGTACATGTATACATCCTCCAGGACCCTCTTAGAGCTGTAGCTTCTACACATGCTAGGCAGATGTTCACCCATGTTTTCCTCTATTTCAGCAAAGATAGGCTTTATGATGGCTGGCATGGTACGTGGCCTGGGAGCTCCACACAAATACTCAGGAAGGATGATATGCTGTTTGGCTTCCACCAAAAGAGAGGAGAAACGCACTCCTGCCTCCCTGAGATTCTCCAGCTCCTCAGTTCTGAGGGCAGTGCTGGCACTGCTGCACTAGCAATTCCTAGCAACTGTGGGTAAGAACAGAATTTGGGAGGCCACTGGGGACCACCACTGTTTGGTCAGAACTGATCAGTCTTGCTCTTGTGTCTAGATTCAGCAGCTTCTTCTCATCTGTAATTTAGAATGTTTCACCCTTGGTTTTGTCACTTATGGTTTGTCCATTTTTCTCCTTGTAACTATACTACTGAAAATATATCTTCCCTCACACTGGAGAAGTGTGAGGAAATCTCTGGGTTTTCTCTTCAACATGTGATGTAACTTCTCATGCCATGGCAACTCAAGTGCTTTATACATAAATAAATTTCAAGCTACTGCTTTGCTAGATCAGAATGTTAAGAACAGATCAGCACCCCGAGTACTTTTGGTGTTTGAGTAATGATGCAAAGAAGGCCAATCCCTCAATTTGGATATCATTTCTAAATCACTCCATCAGAAGTTTCAAATGAAAGCTGATGGAGGGACAGGGTATATCAATCAGATCATGTGGCTCTGACTTGTGTAATAAGCGCAGGCTTAATCCCTGCTAATGCCCTAGAAGCGTTGTCGAGACAGTGTTACACAACCACCTGGAGCTGCTGCCAGGTAAAGCCTTTGGCTGCCCATTGTGCAGCTGGAGGAGTGTGTTATCAGCAGGGGAAATCCCACGGTGCAGGCTAAACCCAGCACTCCTGGTCAGCACTCGGACTCAGCAGAGCCAGGTGGCACTCAGTGCGTGCGTGGCACAGTGGGAGCAGTGCTGGGGGCAGTTCACGGGTACCTTGGCAGCACCCTCTGTGCCTGAGCTGCCACCAACCTCTGCCATGCATGGCTGAATGTGCCTTGGCAAAGACAGCTGACACCTGCTCCACTGCAATGAGGACCTGGCCTCCAGATTTTTAAGCATAAGGGAGGTGAAACCAGAAGGCTGATAGCAAAACAGTGATGAAATTCATTGTTACAGTGAGCAGAGACACAGAGGATACAGAAAAAATCAACTTCACATGATTTATGGCAGAAAGGCACTTGCTGTAAGTTAGAGCAGCCCTAAAGGTGCTGTGATTTATAGCAGCCTCCTAAGACAAACCAGAATTGGTCCTTTTCACAAGCAATAGATCTATGTATTTAAAGAGAGGAAAAGATTGCAAGTCTTATGATGTTCTTTCATTTGCCAAGGAAAAATCTGACCCATTAAATGTGCAGAGTGACTGGGTGAATCAAAGTTGGGCAATGGATTTAAATGGGCTGCGTATTCCTTGCTGGAGCTCTGTTGCTGACAGCTGATGGCAGTTTGCTACTGGCTCTGGACAGTGGAAAAGCAGTCTCAATGACTGCGAATGAAGAGGAGCAAAACCCTCCCCTTCCTTAAAACTGGATCAAGGAAATGGACCCTTAGCATGGTGGGTTGTGACTAGGGCGCTTCTTTTGAAACGTGATCCGTGTGTGCAAATCCCACACAGATCAGATGCCAAAACTGCAGTGATTCTTTGACATTTCAGTTGAGGAGAACAAATGTGGTCTGTACTCATCCTTCCTTTTTTTTTTTTTTAACAAAACCAATTTAATTAACTTTGAAACAAGGGCTTTGATTACTATGTCTCTGACATCATCTTTACATTGCTGTAATTCTATAGACTGGTGGCATCACTGCTGGTTTGCACTGGTGTAAGAACAATCAGGCTCTGTGTTTTCCAGGCCGTGAAGCTGCTTGTTTTGTGTAAAGAAAGAAACTCAGTTAAACAACCTAAAGGGGAAATAAATTAACCAAGAAATTCAGAAGGGGCCAAAAGCAATATGAGCACAGATACAGCTACAATATTCCAACTGTATTGCTAGTTGGACAAAAATACCCAGCCTAATCAAGGAAATATTGACTTTGCTATAAACGTGTGCACCGATCTCTCTGGTTTTCAAGTTCTAATTGACATCCAAAAGTGAGCAATTACTAACTTTCTGCATTTTTCTTTATTATTTTAGTATACATACGGTACTTTATTGCCTTTGAGGTACTTGAATGAATGTAAACTTCCCTTCCCCTTCAAATAATGTTATGCAAGATGAGAATAAATCAACCATAAGGATTAAAATTATAATTGACCTGGTGTGAAAGAAGCAGAGAAAGTTCTACCCAGCACAGCCCAAGTTGAAATCCTAACTGCTTCTTATGACAGGGTGCTGATCTTTGTGTATGGCCAAGGATTTCACTATTGATGACATCTGGCAGGGACAGAGATATTTCTTTACTTATTTATTTATTCATTCACATACAGTGAAGCACAATCAGGACTTCAAGTATTCAGCTCTAATGCACTTTTTTTTTTTGCTATAGTTGCTATTATTCTCTCACTTAGAGGACATCAAACTCCTGAAAAGTGCAATTGTTTTGCTTTAGGTACAGTAAAGCTTACAAACTGTGCTTGGGGTGAGAGACAGGCTTTGTGTGTATCAAGGGAATTTGGCGTATAACAAGAGTGGAGCTGGGCCCAGGACTGACATAACTGACCTTGCCAACAAGTGAAGTGAGCCACAGTGTTCTTCATAGGATTACAGGACAGCAGCTCATGAGTGGAGTATTAGGGAACATTTTTATGTAGAAAAAATGAGGAAAAATAAACCCACAAAAATTTGAAACCAGTTAAACCTGAATCTGGGTATATTTCACATTTCTGTATGGAAAAAAATCAGTCCTGATTGACTATGTGCAACATATTCTGTTCAGTGCCATTTCCATTCAGTCTTTACTACTAACATGTAGTATAGGCCACTAAATGGCCATGAGTATATTAAATGGACTATGGCTAATTATGTGATTAAAATTTTTAGAACAAGGCCATGGCAGTTTTCCATAGCTCTGTCATTTACCTAATAAGCCCCAACCCACTGACTGCTTCAGTAAATGATACATGACTTCTCTTGTAAACCTGGCATGGGGTTACATTAAATATTGCCTTATATTTAACAACGTGCTACTTTCCTGCCCTACTCTCATAAGTCTAGTAGGAGTTGTGGCCTTAATTTAGCTTGGGTGGAACTATAGGTTGGACTTGTTGTTCCAGCAAGGTAATTGCTCCTCAACATAAATGAATTATCCTTTTCATTTACAGTGCCCATGGAAAGTTGTGTGTAATTTCAATACACTCGGCAGCGTAGCTGTAGCAATCTTTTAATATGTTGTGCACGCGCTCACTGTGTTGGTTTTGTCCCTGGTGCCACAGCTTTGCTGCAGGGTGAGATGTATGACAAGCTGGCCCTTTGGAGGGATGCTGGCTCTGCCTCACTGCTGGCCTCCCCTACAAAATGGGCACTACTGTGACAGAGGATGAGCCCTGCCTGAAAATGGCAAGTCCAAAGGCCTTCCTGACAGGCTGATCAGGATGGCAGCTCTGCAAAGAGCCCTGGAGAGACTCTCTGAACAGTACTTGTAGTACAAGCTCCAGTAGCAGGGGAGGCACGTGAGGGCAAAGGCTGTGAGCCTGAGTCCTGCTGTAAATGAGGGAGCTGCCCGAGAGGGAGAAGCTGGCTGGGATGTGCCACCACATTGGCACAGTGCAAAACCATGACCCAGCTGCTGCAGTAGGAGAGGGAAAGTAAACAGGGCTGGCAGAGGCATCAGAAGCTGAACTTCGTGAACTGCTACCAGACAGAGTTACACCAGCAATTAATTCAGTGCAATTACTTCCACACAACTGTGTTGGAAATTATTGCAAGATAGACAAAGTCATTAACAATAGGAAAACAGCATTGCAAAACTCTAATCGCCTCCTTCCAAGTGTCATGCACTCACTTTCCACTGAAATTAATGAAAATAATGCAAACAGGGTGCCTGGATTCCTGATGGATCACTGCATTGAGTAATTGGGGTACAGCTCCTGGATATACCTGCTCAAAAGTAAACAGAGTGATGAGGGGAGAGAGATGACCTAGATTGAAAACAGTTCTCGTGCTTCCATTTTCCCCAAACCTGCTGCTGGCAATATCTTGCTGTTTCTCTTGGCAAACATACATCTTCAGCTTCTAGTCAGGGCTTGCTGTTGCTACAAAACTTCAACTTTAATATGGAAATCTATATATTTTCTGATTAATATTTCCATCAAGCTTATTCCTAGGTAAACATTGTGTAACATTAGCATTCATCAGTGAACTTGCACAATCCCCTTAAAAAACATTGAAAAAACACTTCAAAAACCTGCTTTCAGCCTAGAATGAATATTACAGCCACAGAAAAGATCTTCTATGTAAAAGAGAATAATTTTCCCCTCTTTCAGAGATTGATGAACTATTCACAAGTCAATCATTTACTTTTCAGTGCATTATTGCCTGATTAGTCAAGTGCTGATGCAATTAAACTTAATGATCTTACTGAGTAGGTGCCTGCTTAAATTGACATTTAAAAAGAACGGGTTGTTAGTATTTTTGTACAGCAGAATCCTTCTTTGTTTTTACCATCAGATTTCTATATTCCATTGCTACCAGTCACCACTCCAGATGAGACTGCACTATTCTCATTTGGAGCTGGTTTCTAATTAAACATCACAGATCAGCTACTAAAGAAGCATGTAAAGTTTATGAAATATCAGTTTAGGAGTTGCTCCAAATACAGAAGAGATTATGCAAGTTACTTTTCCCAAGGTGAGTTATAGACACGCAGGAAGGGCTCAGTTTCTGTTGGCAAGAAGGCAGACTAACTGCTAGACCTCAGCCTCTGGAAGACTGGCAGAAGAAGAGATTCCATCCTGAGAAGTGCTAAGCTCCTGCTGCTGCTGCTGCCAGAAGAGTAAAGAAGGCACAGGGCGTCCCATGTGACATGGGAAACTTGAGAAGCAGCACAGGACATGGACCAGGTTGTTTACAACTAAAGGAATCTTCTGTATGTAAACAAGGTTTAGTAGCAAAGTGATGAGTCCAGGAAATAATTTCTGGTGAGGAGAATAAGCTTTCCTTTTGAGAGAATTGCAATTACTTCTCTATTGTTCTCCTAGTTCCCCCTCAATTCAGTCTTGGCTGTGACTCCAGTGAGAAAATACTACTTGGAAGACAAAGGAATTTGAGAGAACACACAGAGGAAACAAAAAAACTCCTAAGATGTCATTTTACTGATTTCAAAAAGTGAATTTAGCAGGTAAGAACATGATAATGGCTATATGTTTTTGCTTTGAAAGGGACAATAAGTAGTGAAATTAATGCAGGATTTTGGTAGGAACTGCATGGAAAAATGTCCCTCTAAGTTAGAAAACAACAGGGTCTAACAGTAGAGCATCTGTTGGTTTACACTATGTTTGTTCACTCTCTTCAAACTATTTAACACTATGACCACAACTTGTGTATGTCTAAGAAAGAAAACTAAAATGTTGCTGTTCCTGCTCTGTCACAGATCCTGATTTTCCAGACATGGGACAGACTTCCTGTAGAAGTAACTCCATTGTCTTAATTGGCGCATTAGCACCAGGCAGAGCTGATGTAACAAGATGAGAATCAAGCCCATGGGTCAAAAGTTTCAAAAATAAGTATCTAAAATTAGGTGTCCAATTCCATAATTAGGAACCTGAGTAGAGGTGGAGTGGTGTTTAAAAACACTACAGGAGTGGCAAATTTTGCTGAAGTCAATTTGAGCGAGTTTTCCTTTGAAAATCAGGCTGTTTTATTTAAATGCCTGGTATTGTTACAGATATATTGGACAACCTGGGTTGAAGGTTTGAATTTCCCTGCACAGAGCACTCATCATGTAGTACTCTAGAACATGAGTATATTCCATCTTGGAACACATTATTTTATGAGTGTGTCTGGGGACTCTAAACAAAAAGATTAGAAAAATACACTTTCCTCTCTTTGATCCTGAGGCAAGCCACAAATGTAACAGGGGCCTAAGGGCTTTTCAAAAGTATGCTGGGGAGTAGCTTTGTGGAGGAACTTCTGCATGGGCTGGGGATGAATACAGAACAAAACCTCCTCTGCAGCACCCACCAACAAGGTCTTCCTGTCTCTGAGAGCAGTGGGGAACAAAGTAAGATGAGGAGCTCTGAAAGCACTGCCTTAATGCCACTCCTGTATCTCTGACATAATGAGCCAGGTTACCTGAAAACTGTAAGGATGGGAAATGCAGTTTGGGTGTTTCTGATGTATTTTTAAATCTTATTGGGTTGATGCTATTCAAATACTTAAATCAAGCAGTTAAAAAGAGATCAATGGGGCTAAAATATGCACTCATAAGTGCAGGAGGCTGAAGCCAACAGCATAACACAAAGGTAGGCGGACACAGAGAGGACAATTGTCTCAGGCTATCCTTGCTATTAGGGGTTATAGGTCTCTTGAGAAAGAATAATGACAAACTCTTTTCCATTCAACTAGATCCACTTATCTGTATAAGATAAGGGTTTATAATTCAGTTTCAGTAACAGCTTGTAGGAATCTATTAGTTTTTGTGAACTAATACATTCCTATAAGCACATAACTCATTTCTTTATGAAGTGGTTACTACTGGTGACAATTAAATGATAGTTGGTTCTTCACAGATTTTTTTTAGCACACTTCAAATTTGTTCCATTGCATACTGTACCTTCCAGTCTATTTCTGATTGTCTTCATTCTTTTGCAATAATATTCTCCCAAGTGTGGTGGCATTATACACAGAGGTGGCAGCCATGCCAAAAGCAGTTGTGCTACATCATCTAACAGGCAGTAATTGTCTCCAGGAATCACAGGAATCTTGATCTGCTGTATCAGACATCACTTCTTTGACAGCTAAAGCTGACAAGATGCTTGGGGTGGAAATTAAAATACACTCTCAGGTTGCAGGGACAGTGCCAAAAGCCTAAAGTGCTGAAGAAAACAGTGATACATTTATCTTGGTTTTTTGGCTTTTCTAAAACTTAATTTCTATATGAATAAGATTTATGAAACACCACTGTGTCATGCTGCCCCAAGTGATGACATTTTAAAATCCAGTGGCCAATTTGAGGCAAGTTTCACACGTGGTTATTGCTCACAAGAGAAGTAAAGGTGTGGCACATTTCAGGAAAAGGAGATAGGGTGGCCCTGTTAAGGTTGCCACCAAGAAAAGAGGCTGCCACCAAAACGCGTGCACCTTATGTGAAAGAGCCACTTTGTCCACAGGGATGCTGCAGCCTAAGCTCTCACCTGTTTAGGCAGTGAGGTTAATCAACCATGAAATAGAAATGGGTAAGAAACCTGGTTTTGTCCCTGCTTGTGCTCCCAGAAGTATGTGTTGGTCTAGACTTGGCAGTGGGAGAGCAGTTAAAGTTCTGTTTGTGTTTCTAAGCTAATCCTGCTTTTGTGTGATGTGTAATGCAACCATGTGCTTTTCGGATGTTTTAAGTTGATGTTAAGCTTCTGAGGTCAGAAATGCATTTCAGTATTGTCATTGCTTTCATAAGATTTCCAAGTGTGTGTAAGCAAATTCCTATGGTGGAAGCCCCTTATCCCATATTTTCTCTGTCTATTCATTCAGTGCTTATAATTTTTTTGTCACTTGGAGGAAAATTATGAGTTCAGAACATTTTTAGCTGTTTTACTCAAACTAAGTCGACAAATTTGTTTGGGATTTTACTGTTATTTTGCTTTTATTATTATACATGGAATATTGTATAATTAGATCTCTCTGATAATTTTAAATTGTGTGTTCTGCTTTTTTTCAGATCCGTTACATGTCTACGATGTCAAAATGGAAACAGTCCTTCTTCATCTGAAGTGAAGCAGGACCTGAAGCATGTATCTCAGACACACCCACGGCTCTCAGAGTCCAGGAATACACTGACTTAATAGGGGAAGCTGAACCTGAAGTCTCCTACATGGTCACTTAGAGTAGGACTGCACACAAGATGTGGTTTTCTCGTGTCATATGCCTTAAAACTTTTTTAATGATAAGTGGTTTTTGGGCTGGCACCTAACTTCCCATTGGCTTGAACTCCTAAGAACTACGGGGTAATGGGAAGCTATTTGGTTCACTAATTAAGAAAATGGAAAAAGTACTTTGAGGGAGCATTTTCTTGGAAGTTGTGTCTATTTGTGTCTGATGAGCTGTTTTATAAAAAGTGCCAAAGTGAGATTAAAACTTTAAAAACTATTAAAGAATACCATGCGAAGCTTAATGGCTAAATAGGTACGATTGTAATTAAATAGTAGAAAGGTAGATTTGGTTTTGGCTGTAAAACCAATATTAGAACAAGGTACAAACTAATTTGCAGTGTCCTACAGCATCAATTATTGTCCTAAAGGATGTGACTTTTCATTAGGATGACTAGGAGGATCTGACAGGTGGCTGAATCATGCCCATTGTAGTCACGCTGAACTTCATATACATGCACCCACAGTATTTATTGTTCAGTCAAATTCTTCCATTTATAATTCTGGATTGCCACATTTGCAATTACATTGCATCCGGCAGAGAGCTCTGCGATCTGTAATTACCAAACACGTCTACAGCAGTCACACAGCAACAGAACTGACACTCATGTACTTACGAGTGTAAAATCAAAGCACTGCACCTCTTACCTGCCTATGACTGAACTGAGAGGTGTTTACTGCACAGTTTATTCTGTGAAGCACCCTCCCAGTGTAATGATACACAACTGATAAGTGAGAGAGGGAAATAGGTGTAGTTCATATGAGCCAAACAGTGCAGAACTGAGTTGTTCTCGAATTTCATATTCATTGCAGTATGTTCAGTGCCTGCTCAGCTAGCTGTGAGAAAAGAGTGGCTACACAGAACCCAGACATACACACAACTGCAGGGATCCTAGCACGCTAGAAAAAGTGAAGAACTGGCTAGGCCATGCACAGGGTTAGAAGACTTGTGTATGTGTAAGTCACCCTGTCGACGGAGTGAGTGCCTCCCATAGGGCTCAGGTTATAAAATAAGGATGTTTGTAAACAACCACAGTGCAGCGAATTACCCGTAAACTGGAGATGTGGCTGTGTCTGTGTACCTCCCAACTATGGGACCACATTAAAACACAAGAAGCACTGTATTGTTTCATCTGTCTTTCTGTCCAAGTCCAAATCCGAGTAACAGAGCTGTCCATGGGGTCTGCCCCGGCCGTGGTGCAGCCTCCAGGTGAGCTGTACGTTGGCATTCCTGCTCTTCTGTAGTACAACTTCCCCTTTCAGGCAGTTCTTTCTGCTGTCTAGAGGCCACTTGAGCTGGCCTAGATCTGTGCCCCTAGTGAAGAGGGATCGCCATCACCAGGGTAGTTCGTTCCCCCGTTTTCCGTGGTGCATTAGCAATGCGTCTACAGCCATGGGGGGGCTCGGGGCACGAGCCGGGGAGGGCGTCCGCACTCGGCAGCCCCGGTCCTGACCTGCTTTGCCAGGCAGCCGCGCAGCCTTGACGTGTGGGATGGCGCGGGCTCGTCCCTTTCAGTGAAACCTGAATTTCTGCTGGATTGAGGCGGTTGTGTAACCGCAGCCCAGCTGAATCCATTGTTCCTCCGCACAATGTAGTTATCAGCGTGAAGTGTGCGCCGAGCAGGGCGCTACCGGGCAGGGCGGCCGCAGGCCACCGCTGCCCCGGAGCAGGGACGCCCTGAGCGCTTCTCCCCGCCCCGCAGCCCGCTGAGACGGGCAGGGCTCAGCCTCCCGCCCATCGGGCACTTCACACCTGGGATGGCGGCTCTGCTGCCGCCGATACGCACGTGCGTTTAAGTCCCGGCGGTCACGGGCTCGGGCTCCTGCGGGCACACGCAGGGCCATTGTGGGAGGACACGTGTGCGGGGCGGGCACAAAAAGCCGGCCAGGGGCTGACAGCACTGCGAGAAAGGCGCGGTGAGGGGCCGCGTCAGCCCCCGTCGGAGCCGGGTGAGTGAATAAGGGGCCGCTTCCCTCCCCGGGGCGGGAGCCTGACTGCCAAAACACTCGACGGGGGCGTTCGGCGGAAGGGGAGATGCCGTTTGTGCAAGCCCATAGACCCAGCGGCGCCGTTTGAAGTGCAGGGGACGGGGCGCCCCTGGGCAACGGTGACCGCGCTCCTGGGCGGGACCTGACCGTGCCGAGCCGTGCGGTGGCCGCGCTCTGTTGCCGTGACAACCCAGCTGCTCGACGGCGGGCGGGCAAACCTGGATCAGGATCCAAACCTGGATCAGGATCCAAACCTTCTGATCTGAAGAACCTGATTTTATTCTCATCTGTTCTAATTCCGTTAAGGACACGTGAAAGGTCCTCTCATCTTTTTCGTGCTGCAAAAAGTGGTGTGAAGCAGAGAGGAGATAAATCAGGAGCGGTCCTGGAACATTCCTGCTCCTTTAAAAAGGCATTTCTATCAGGTTTTATGCACTGGGAGGATAAAAAGGATCTTGAGGTGTTTTTGATTACAACCCCAAAGTCCAGGGGCAGCCTCACGTTGCAGGTCAGCAGTGCCAGGCACTTCAATCCCAGCAGTTCCTCAATAAGCATCAGGCCCCGTCACGGATGCATCAAAAAAGACCCAAAATATTCATTTCCTAACCCCATCCAGGCTTTTCCAGGCTCTCAAGGGCCTCCTCCCGTCCCAAAGAGGATTTCCAGACCAACAGCACCAGCCAGGCTCCCCTCAGGGAGGAGGAGACCAAAGACCCGCAGGCACCAGCATCTCCAGGGGCACAGCAGGAAGGGCTCCTCTCTCCCTGAATTATCCAAGAAATGTCATTATTTAGGAACTGTGAATGTCCATTCCCTTCAGCCTGATGGGCACCAGAGACTCTGCAGCTCCTCCTACAGAAGCACCAGGCAGGAGCAGCCCTTCCCTTCCCTTTTCCCTTCCCTTCCCTTTTCCCTTCCCTT
>VZRN01000335.1:1265300-1330561 GCA_013397935.1 Dasyornis broadbenti | reverse complement strand
TGGGGCAGCGACAGCCCGGCTCCGCAGGGACAGCAGCACAGCACCTCGGCCCTGCCAGACCTCGCTGAGGCAGCAGGGAAGATGAAGCCGGAACGAGGTAAACGGCTTATCAGTACATTTCTTTTTGTTTGTTTTGTCGCTGGGATTAGAACTAGCCCGGTGTTTTGTTTCGATGTTATCGCTCTATTTCCTTATCCCCTCCCCTGTCATTTTGGGGGCTGGGAAAGGATCCAGGTACTCGGGCTTAACTCGGGAAATGCCAGTGGGAGTGGGATGCGGAAGGTGCCCCGCGAAGGGGGTTACAGCCCCGTGTCCTGCCTGCCCTTCGGCTTTCCATTGTCTTGGCTGGATGGAAGGGAGACAAACACCGTAGCGAAGTGCTTCTGCTGTGGGAATGCTGCAGTTCGTGTGTCAGACACGGCCGGCTCGTTAGCACAGACCTGCAGTGCTGAGAGTCGGTCAAAGGCAAAGCGGGCATCGACAGACAAAGCCAGCAGATGTACAGAAATGTCCAAATATAGCTTGAAAACACTCTGAAAATAACCATAACTTACATTTGGGTTGTTTTATAAACTGACAGTGCATTTTTTTCCAGTTATAATGGAGATATTTCATAACAAGCATGGTGAAATATAATTTTTTCACCATTATTTGGTTACATCTTATCGGATTACTGACATCTGTTTTTACAGAAAAATCAAGACGGCAAGCTACGTATATGTTTATAACACTTGAGCTCTTTTGCCGTATAGCAACAGCTGCTGATGCCCCTAGAGTTGGAAATATGTCATGACTTCTATTTTGATCCACAGGAACAGTGTTTATTGATTAGTTAAAGCAAGACTATTTTTTAAGCAAATATTACGAGTTCTTATTGTAGTATTCCGAATGTTAATTAAAAACAATAATCCATGTTTCTTAAAGCTTTGATGATTCTATTGATTACCTGGTTGCTTTCAGTTTAAAACTACATTCTGTTTCTCTTATAATCACTTCAGTGTTTTAAGAAACACTTTTATATAGCTCAGATATTTATGTATTAAATGCTAACACTTACATGACATACACGTCATAATTAGGTTTGTTAATGACATGTTTGCTAATAGCGACACTGCATAAATGACCACACTTGGGTGGATTTCTTGTCTGTATATGCTGCAAGGATTATATGGTGTGATGATAGCACAGATAGTACAGAAGCAATCATAAATTAATGGGGTTTATGTACCAGGGTTTTGAAATCGGCCTTTCTCATTGCTTTCCTCATTGTTTCTTGACTGCTTAAACCAACACACCATCTACTGCAGCAAGACTGATTGTTTTAAGAATCTCTTTAGATTTTGATGCCAGACCCTGAAGTTTGAAAACTATTTACTGTCAGGGTGAAATTATATTTCAAAATAGCCCGATAAAACCCAAGTCAGTATTTGCAGCTCTAAAATGTTCTGCTCTAGCAGCTCAACATCTACATGACCTTTGTCTATTCCTTTCTTTAATTTTTAGGCAGAAGGAGTTAGAACATTGGAAGCATTTTCAGTTGCTGTATGATAAGTGATCAGATACCTTTTTTTAACCAATCTGCTGTAGAGGGAACCAAATTTGTACAGAAACCAAGTTATTAGGTTGCTGGGGTATTTTTTGTGGGCTTTTTTTCTTTTTTTACCCTAAGCTGGGAGTTAATAAACTGAGATTCTTATACACTGTAAAGTATCTGCCACTAACCGGCAAAATCCTTCAGAAGTTATGTCTTGAAACTCTTTTAAGATAATTAGCAAAAATCTTGAAATAAATCATGGATCTTGCCAAACATGTGAGAGTATCTCCAGCCATTTTAGTGGATGCCTCTAGCTTAACTGTGTGCTAATATAATACAGCAATACCATGCACAAAAGGGGTTGTGAAAGTGCTGCCTAAATGCCACATGCGGCCCACGGAGCCTCTTAGGAGGCACGAATCATGCAAATGTTTATATGTGCTGCTTTCTGCATAGCAGCTGTACCACAGGACACAAGCAGTCAAGTGTGCAGTCACCTGCTTCCAATCGTTGCAAATTAATAGCAAAGGGCAGAGGAGAAACAGACCACTCAGCTTCCCACAGGCTTCACTTCTCTACAGAGCCTCAAAATCCTGAGAAGTCTGTAAGTTCAAGCTCCAAGTAAAGCATAAAGAAGCAGACTTTAAATAGGCTTGCAACGTGTTGTTTTGTTGAGTCTTCTTTTGTTTGGTTGGTTTTTTTGTCGGTTTTTTGTTTTTGGTCGTTCTTACAAGTAATTACATTGGAATCAATTTGTAGCAGAGGAATGCAGTTCTTGTTCTTAGAATTAAGCTCAGCACTACACTGAAGATTGTAATGCCCAGGTACATTGGGAGAGGCATGGCTTAGCCTTTGTTGTACTACCAATAAGATTCTTGTTATTCCCAGCAAAGATACATGATACAGGAGGAGATCAAAATGTGCAACTATTTTTATCAGAGGGAAGTGTTACAAAATGGTCAAGGAGATGACAGGGATGGACAGAAATGAAGAAAACATGGGAATTTGGCCCTAAGGTACTTACCTCCCTCTTTAAAGGAAGGAAAGTTGGGAAATTGCAGATATAAACATGTAAATATGAGAGAGTACGGAGGAGATGGAATATGGAGCTCTGTATAGCAAACCTGCAGAGCAGTTTTGTGGGTGAGGAAGAGCAGGAAGAGAGCTTTGAAAGTGCAGGTAAAAATGTGGACTTATTCCTTTGCCATGCAAAGGCTTGAGGCATTCCTGGGATGTATCTCATGAGCATCACTCAGGATGTAGCCATCAGGTGGGGTGTGAGTGTGGAAGGACAGTGGTTGCTCTAAGCACATTCCCAGAACCATCTCTACTGGGTCTAGGGAATGCAGTAACTGAAATACTGATGGCTGCTTCTGGGCTTTACCTTTCCTGTGCTGCCATTCTTAAAGTGAAGCGTTGAAGCAGCTTAAAATACGGTGGTCATGTTTCTTCAGCTGAGGTTTCACTGGTGCCAGGGAGAAGAATGATTTATCGCCCTTTCTTACACACAGTGTTTTTGGAGTGATGTTTGAGTTTGGGGTTGGTTTTGGTTTTTTTTTTCTTTTTCGTCTTTGTGCAGTAACAACATATCAGGTTACCTGGCTTTAATCCATGATATCATCACGATTTGGTTTCTGCAGTACAGCTGCCTAGTCAGCTGCGTCGTGCTGCATGTTTGGACTGCTGTTTCCTTTCTCAAGTACAGAGCTTTGCTCTTGCTTCTATTGAACTTCGTTCTAATGACTTCTGGTCTCTTCAGCAGTTTATTGAGTTTGGAAGACAGAACTAGACTTTGTAGCAGAGTGCTTGCAAACTCTTCCAGCTCAGCTTTGTTCATAAACTGTATAAACACACAGTTTCACCATCAGCGTTAATGAAAACATTGCATAATGTCAGGGTGATAGCTTGCTGCCAAACTCAGAAGGTTTGTTATGTACTCTTAGAATACACTTGGTGCACAACTGGAAAAAATCTTGTGGTTTAGATGAATCTGCAATATAGTCATATTTTACTGTGGAAATGTTACAAGACATCAAAAGTCTTATTATAGTCTAAATAGCTGAGAGTTATTGCTCCTTCCTCCTCCCTCCCCCTCATTGCATGAATGATCAGTTAAAGGGGGAAGACAGGCTTGTTTGTCTATAAATGCATGCTGGCTGGTTTTTATCACCTTATTCTAGTCTCTTCTTACTTTCTTATTGCCTTGCTTTGTTTATTCCTCTATGTGTGTTCTCTGTGTAGAGACTATTTAGTTTTCACTTACAAATTAAACAAAAAGCAGCCCTCTCTTGCTTTCTGAAGCATTAGTTCCCTCCTTGAGGGGTTATCCTAATTTACGGAAATGACTTTCTGTCTACAAGACAAGAACAAGCAGTCTGAAGGTTGCTTCTTCTCCTTCCTTCTTTGCAAGTCAAACTTGGATATGTGCCTCTGGGTCTGTAGTAACTGGGTTAAGGGACTTCTGCCACACTATTTGGTGTGTTGGTATGGAAAGAGCTGACTCTTGGTTCAGCAAAAGTCTGTTTGCTACCTCCTGTGGGAAACACAGCTGAAGCATTTTGGAATGTATCTGTGGAGAAAGCTGGAGGAGAGATTAATGAAGACGAACAGTTGATGGAATTTAGACTCTTAGGAGGAAGGATGAGGAGGCATGGGTTTGGGGGAAAGCGAGCTGAACCAATGTGTTCAGTTGTGGAGTTGGTTATTAAGTTAGGAGATGTGGGCAAGGCCCTTGTTTTTATAAGCATAAAATATACCCCATTTTAACTAGGAAAGATTTTGTGGAAAACTTCTTAACAAAGATGATGTGCTACAGAGTATGCATATTAGGAGATGAAAATATATATTGAAAAAGGTTGAGTGTTTTTAGTGTCCTATATTGCACTGTGATACAGACACTAATTTATAGTATTTTCTCAGTGAAATGTCACAAAGCACTTAAACTTTTCCATGGCGGAATGATGTAGCCAGTAAACAAAGTAATAAACTGGAAATGAGCTGCTTCCTGCTCAGTGGAGTTGTCACTCCAGAAGCGTTTGGGCAATGCTTGGGGCTGGGTTGCCACAGGTAAATGCAGGTTGGGTGATAATGAGCTGGAGGTGACGCTGTGCCTGCCCCAGGAAGCCGTGCCGGCGAACAGGCTCTACCGCGGGCACGTGCGGCAAGGTGCGTGTGCCCAGGGAGGCTGCTCCTCCTGCCTGGGTTGCTTTCAAATAAAACCAGTTTATTCTCAAAAAGAAAGAAAACCTAAAACTGTTCAGGACAAAAAGCCCCACCAACTCAACCAAACTGATGGATATTGCACTCGGATTCCATTCATAAGGCATGAAGCCATCTAGCTCTAATCTTTGGGGAGAGCAGATTTATCCTGATAAAAGACAATATATAGATGCAGAGTATGAGTGAACAGGAACAGAAGCCTTTTCTTTTTAATTGAGGGTGGAGTTTAGATGCTTTCAATACGACTCTGTTCTTGCACCTGAAGAATGGCAATATAAACTCTTTTTATTAAATTTCTGCCTCAAAAATATAACTTGGAAGAATTTTTAGGTGCTTAAAATGGTGCTAAATTTTTTTTAAAATGTTAGGCACCAAAAAAAAATTTTAAGTGTATTAATTTGTAGAATGGAAAGTCTCAAGTTTTAATTTGAAACGCCAGCTTATGTTACAGTTTCCTTACCTGTTCTGAAATTTGTACCTAGCTATTGACAGCAAGGCAAGTCCTCCTGTTGTAAAAGTATTTCTTGGGTTGGAAGAGTGTTTTTGTCATTTTTCAGCAGTGAGAGTTCTTCATGGCGTACCTATTTCTCAGAGAGAACCATCCTGGTAACAACTTTGCCATTTTCTTGATGGTTGCTTGGTGTTGTCCATGCTAGCTGCCTTTAGCTGTTGCTGAAACAGATGCTGCTGGAGTGGCATTTAGATGGATATTTTGGGGATTGTGGATATGCCAAGCCCATAGGCTTGGGCTGTATAAACTGACCCTTCTGACTGTATTCTTTACTTGCTGAAGTGAGAAATTTTGGCATGCCAGATCAGATCCCTGGGGTGAAACATATTAGGTTGGACTTTGTTGTTAAGGGCAGTGTTGAAACTATTATTGGATCTGAGGTCTGCCAGCTTCTAAATGTTTTTAAAAATAAGCTAACATTTATAAATACAGATTCTCATGAGAGACAAGAGTTTGCTGCCAAATGAAATTCTGCTTATTAAAATTAGAAGTCTTCTGTGAAAACAGTAACTGACGAGAACAAACCAGCTATATGACATTTGTTAAAAGAACTTGCTCTGTCTGCTTCACTGTTTACAAAATGTTTCTTTGTTATTTTGACAAACTTCTGCTAATAGCAACTATTTACTGGTGGTGAAGTAGCCATAGCCTTTTATGTTCTCAGCAATGAGTTTAGGGTAACAGTCCAGCTATTCTTTTAGTCCATAAGGTCTTGCAGTTTAACTGTAAATATAGCTGTAATTGCTATCTCCATTCTGATACTTGATAAACTATGTTTTTTAGATTTTTGAAAGTGTCTCACATAATTGTCTTTCAAGGAGGTAATAAATTGTTCAGTCTTTGCAGGTAATTTAAATTTAATGTTTAGACAGAAGCCAGTTTTTAAGTTAAAATTGTTTTAGATGTGCATGTACAGTTTCATGGCTACCTTTGTACTACCCAGTGCTGAAACTCTATGTATAAGTGGGCAATTAAGGATGAATACAAATACAGAAGAGTGCCTCTTGGACCTGGGTACGTAGTTGGACTTTGGAAGACTTTACTTTCATTACCTATTCCTTTTTCTGCTGGTCCCATGCAGGGTGGCGTGACTATAGATACAAGCACATGGCTGAAGCCATGTGAGTTATTCTTGTTCTGCAATGAGAACTGTACTGAGATTGGAAGAGATATTTTTACAAAGGCCACTTGTAAACAGTATAGTTGAGTTGTTAGTCATGACAATTCTCCATCTTTTCTTAACAATCCAGAGTTATTCTGACCAAGTCAAAACAAATTCACTTGTATTAATACATTTCCTTCGGTGTTAAATGGGCCTGACCACTTCTTTTGGCTAGTGATTTTTAATGTTAGCTTTGGGGCCAAAGCTGGTTCAGGTTGCTGTCTGGGATGGTTTTACAACATTACATTGACTCAAAATGCAAAGATATAATAAGGTAGTATAAGGATGTTCTTGGGGATAATTTGGAGAGGGAGCTGTGCTTGAGGCATCTGAACACACAGTGAGGAAAGCACTCTGCATACATTGAATACTAATGACACTTTCATGTCTGTGCTGATTGTAAGAGTCTTTATAATGAATAAAAGTAGCCAAAATAGTCTCACTGAGAAATCTGAAAAAATTTGTTTCTTTGAAAGCAGTAAGGGGAGCTCTTCCCCTCCCATAGACATTTATTTTGGTGTGATCGCCTTTCTTTATATGGGCAGGCATACAATCTCTCTGTGTCCAGGTATGAAGTACCCAGTAACCATGGTTAGGCTTTCCTCTTAGCAATGATCAATGCATTTCTCAAACCTGTTGGCTTTTCCTAAGGAAAAAAACAAGCTGCATTTTTTCCCGAGGCATAAAAAAGGAGAATGTATCTGAAATAAAGACTCTCGGCATATAAACCATGTCATCTGCTTTACATTACTCAAGTTAATGATCTTTTTTCCATAAGATCCTTGGGAACCAGGTTGGTAAGTCGATTTTGGATGATGAACTAACTTTAGGGAATCTATCAGCAGGTGACTGCTTGTGCTAGTTTAACCTCTTTATGGTGCTTGCTGTGTATGCAGGGATTCCTTTTGCCCAGTGATAAGCCTTCAGGATTTCTAGGACATATTTCACGCTTCTCTGTGCTGCAACAAATTCAGTTTCTTTCTCAGGATGCTGTGCAAGTATCATCTTGTTGTTTGGTATGAGAGAGGAAAGAGCAAAATGAGAGAGAACTTGAATGAGTAGAATTGAAGATGGCAAGTATTATCCCATATCCTCAGTACAGTCAGCACCATGATGGGAGGTGGTAGAGTGGTAGGTAGCTGGTTTCTTCTGAGGGACAAGGGAAGGAGAAGTGCACGAAGAGCTGCTGTGGTCAGCATGCTCTTTTTTTTCAGAGCAATGGGAAGCCCTTCTTCCCTGCCAGGTATTGTTCTCCTTGATTGCCTGCCAGGGCACCAGCCCAGCAACGCAAGTGAAACAAACCGTGGCTCAAACTCACACTTCCAGGCAGCTCAGCAAATTTGGTGGAAGGCTTTGTTTGCAGACTTGGGGGGGGGCAGAGAGGGTGTGTAAGAGCAGTATCCAAGTAAATGTCTGTGATGGCTACTTGCCATCTCTGTGTTAGCAGAGAGTAAAGTTTTGATATGTTGGGCTGATGCTTTTTTTAATGTGCAGTTTTCTGTAAAGTCACAAGTACCGGTGCATTTCCTTTGCGTGTTAGATCTGAATCTTTAAAACTCCTGAATCTTCAAGACTTCTATTTACTTGTTCTTTTAATTTTTTTTGTTTGTTTTTATTAAGCAGCTGACTTTGAGACTAGGGAAAAAGAGAATAGTTGCATCAAGAAGAGAAGAACTTTAATAATGTTATCTAGTAAATATAGTGATTTGGAGTAAAAGAGGAGGAGCTTCCTATCAATAGGAACTGAAGAGGGACAAAATTGTCAAGATCAGCATGGACTGGAAACACAGTTAGGTCAAAGGGTTTGGTATCATCACTTGTGCTGCTCAATGGTAAACTTTTTTCTCTGCTGTAAATATGCTTTAAAATTGAGGCTTCAAGCATATTTTCTATGCAAATTTTCCCACTTCAGTTGCCTTTTAGTGAAAAGTATGACTGTTTTAATTTGAGGGTGAAATAGCTTCTTCCTTTGGAAGCACATGCTATTTGAATCGGTAGAGGAATTTTGTTTACCGTGGAGAAACCATGAGAAACAAAGTATCTGGAGAGCTAGGACTGGAGGATAGGCTTGGGTACCACAGCTGTACTAGCAGCAGTACTTGCAGTGAAACTGCTTACACCTGCTAATGCGAGCGAGGTGTGGAGGACCCCTCTTAGGAGTCTGCTGTTGAAGAGTGAAGGAGCAAAAACAAGTAGCAGGTGAAACAGGAGGAATAATTCATGATACTGGGTGCGTTTGAAGGCAAAGATCAATGTAAAACTGCTAGAATGCACACGTGCCTCATCTTGCATCAAGTGGTTAAGTTCACTAAACTTAAGCCAGTCATGACTGGCTGTTACTGTCCAGTCTTTGGATGTTTCCTACTAGAGCCTCACTGAATCAACAAGTTTCTATGAGAAAGTATTTTGGATCCACTAGAGAAAAAAGTGATGGTGGTTGATGTGCATTGTGTGTTCTTTCATCCTCTCATGTTGAGAAGAGGTAATGGCCTTTTACAAATGTTTTAGGATGCTTTTTGTAAGCTGGCAGAATTCATTCTTGTTTAAATTTCTAGTATGAAATTTTGAGCAGCTTTGTTATGCACTGATTTTTATTTTATTTGTTTTTAATTTTTGCTTGTTTGATTTAAAAATCATAGTGGGACTGTTAGCATCGGATGCTTTCAATTTCTCTAGGTATTGCTGTAGACTGTAGGTAGTCTTCCTCTCTCAAGAAATTTGAGTTTAAACATCAGTAAAAGGAAAACTATACATAAACTAAGTGTGACTGGTATATCTAACCGTCTCTTTAACACGCATTGCAAGCATCAAGAACTGACCTCAGCTTTGTTCTGAGGAACTGAGCATCTGTACTGGGAGAAAGGGAATAAGGCTGTCTACATGAAAGCACTTGGTGATTTTATGTTCTGCAAATTAGTAACTCAATCCAAGATGTTTGTTTCAAGAAAGGGATGTACTCGTAGAAGTGTATTTTTATTTTTAGCTTGTCTCCACGACTAGGCTGTGTAAACATAAGGTGCTATGGAATCACTGAGGCTTTGCTCCTTAGGGGTCACATGCACACCTTGCTTTTCCTGCACATGGCAGGGCTGGAATCTGAACTAGAGTGTTTTTCTGAACTGGCTCAGTTACTAGATATCCTGTGCTTTGGCATGGCCCTTCAAAGGTTGAACTCGAGTGTTTTTTATAATGTAGGGATGATACCAATTATGTCTATTGGCAAGTGCCTCTGAATTGTTGTGTAATTCACTTGATATTGAGATGAACCACACTTGGCTCTGATTTCCTGCTTTATGAAATGTGTAGGACTGCTTGCTCCCAAAGTGTTTGGATAAAATCCATTGTTATGAAGACCTCAAATATTTTATTTTTAGATGTGTTATCCTATTTGTGGCAGAAAGTGGGTTAAAATACAGTCTGTTTATCTTGATTATTGCTTGTTGTTTTGCACAGTGTTAAAACTGTGGGGATATTAGATACTTTATGATGATGATGAAGTATGAAGCTTAGGATAAAGTCCTATATATATACCTCTGTGCCCCACCATATTCTCTTATGTTCAGTTATATGACGTATCTTGTGTCTCTGGAATTTGTGGAAGCATAAGAGATCCAACCGATAAATGAGTAATTTGCTTCAAGATAGGTTTTGTTTTGGTAGAATTTCTAATATTGCAGTTTCTAAATGCAGCATTTTCTTAGGCTGGATGCATTCATTTCTGGGGTGTTCATCTGCAAACAGGCACAGAGCTCAGTTCTGTGTAGCTACAGCTGGTTTAGGTGTGTAAGCTTAAAAGCTGGAGTGTCAACACGCTGTCCTACTTTTACTGTATTTGAAGAATATATGGTGTGAAAAGGATATTTGCAGTTGCACTGCAGTAGCCCAGTGTGGGGAGACTGTTCAGGAGCAGTATGGTGGGTAGGAATGCCTGTCATCTAGAGACAGCTGCTCATCACTAAAACATTGTTAGTTGGCCTGTAAAAACAGCTGGTGGCTCCTCAATGCTGTCTCTGCTGGCCCCGGTGGGAATTGACTTGAGTGTTGTTCCTCCTGCCTCTTGTTAGCAAAACTTTTAAACATACCATGTTTACTAGTGTGGTAAATATTCCTCTTACCCCTCCCATTCCTCCCATAGCTGTTGAATAACTTTCACAGAAAATCATCTGAGTACTTTTCTCGAAGGCTAGGTACTTGCTTGATTAAGAAAACTTGAAATTGCCTTTTCAGACAACTGTGTAAACTACGGTGTTTTTGTAGAAGTAAATGTTCCGTGAAGGAAAAATAGTTGGAAAGCTAACAGATGAAATATACAGGAAGCTTGAATGTCAGTGACTAATGAAATGGTATGTTTTGCATCTAACTTTCTGTGAGGCACTATCTGTATCTGAGATCTTTAAACGGGCCAACTACAAAAAAGGTATCTGACCTTCCTCCAATAAAACATCTACTTTAAAATCTTGTATAAACTGTGTTTTCTTGCAACCACAGCTAAATGATACTAGTATATAACGTGTGAGTGGGGAAAACTCATTCTGTGAAGTGGCATGTTTTCCATGCTCTTGAATGGGTTAGTAGGTGATCCTGGATTTTGAATGTGGTTGTGTAGTCTAGTTTAATTGGGACTTTTCATAGTTTCATGGTATCTAATTACAGAACAAGGGTTTTAGTCTTGTTTTGTGATGTGGTTAAGCTGAGTAAGATAGGGGTTTTTTTGTTCTGATTATGTTAATATGGTGACTGTCATCTGACTTTAATACTTGTAAATACGTCATAACTGGATGATATTGTTTAATGTAGCCAGTACGTTGTTTAGACTACATCTAGAATAGTACATGCTGTTTCGAGACTACTCTCTTGAAACAACCTCGTACATGAGTCCTCAGAAGTGCCCATTAAAAATACTGAAGTAAGAACTACAGTACTGCAAGGAGAGCTGCTGCAGGGATCCTTCTCCCCCCGTGTGTTCCAGAAGGGTCAGGGGGGATGAGGCAGCCGAGCCACTCCCGACTGGACCGAGCAGTGGAAAAAGTGCAGTGGGAAGTTCGCTGGTGCTGGCTGGCAGGAGGACGGACTGGCGGCTTTTTCCACTCCAGATGTAAATATTCATCACCTCATACACTGCAGCTCGGGCTGACTGACTCTTCAGAGCGGTGCTGTGCGGGAACATTCCATGTGTGCTGCCAGCGCACAGACACACGGCAGCTGTTCTCCCTCGGAGCGTTTCACTGGTGCGGGGGAGCGCAGTGCCAGCGTGCCCCGGAGCAGGGGAGCGGCTCCCACCGCCGGCCGGGCCCTGCCGTCCCTTACCATCCCCTCCGGGAGGGCCCCGGGACGGCGTTCGAGGCGGGGCGCGCTGCCGGCACCGCCGCCCTCCCACGCGTGTCGGTGGTTCCGCCGCAGCCCGGTCCCGGTAACGCCGGTTCTGGTTCCTCAGAGTGGTGCCGGTGGTTTGTGCCGCCGCGGGTCCGCCTTGCCCCCGCCCAGCTCCCCTGGCCCGGGCGGGCGGGGCGGGGGCCGGGCCGTGCTGAGGGGGCCGGCGCTCGCCCGGCGGAGCCAATCGGCGCCCGGCCCTGTTGCTATGCGCGCCCCTACTCTGCCTCCTTTGTGGAGGATGCCGTGGGCACCCACCCACCCGCGTCGGCGCTGCGGGGCTCGCTGCGGGAGCGCCGGGCCGCGCCGACAAGGTGTGTACGNCGGACCGGCTTCCCGGGCGTGGAACAAGTTCAAGCTGTCTAACTCAGAGTAATCGGCGGTTGTTGGTGGTGTTTGTGAAAGGTGATTTAAAATCCACCTATACTAAAGTGTACCGAAGTTTGCCTCTCCGGTTGAGTCTGTAAACAGTTCCTTTAGAAACCCAAACCAGACATTCTTCCTTTGCTTCCGTATACTGAGCCTATGAAAGGCTGAATTTCTGTGAGTTGGGGGTTGTTTTTTTCTCCCTTTTTAACCTTCCTCTAAAGGAAAGTAATGGACAGCCTGAAAATTAACTCGGTTAATTAATTAGGCTGTTAGGGCAAGAGTATTAAATGTCCTGGAACAGGAGGGGAGGATTTTTAAGCCTTAAAAGTGAGACGTGTAGTTGAGTGTCAGATATGCTAACAGTTGTAGTTAGTGTAGCCATATGTAACTGTTTGACTCTTCATTGTTATGGAGAGAAAAAACAACCTCTTCCCCCTCCCAAAAAACACCCTGAAGCTTAACTGAGTTTCTTCTGTGCCTTGTTATGTAGGTCAAGTTTCTCTCTCGTCTTTTTTTTTTTCTTTTTGCTCCAGCAGGAGGAAACTATTACAGTATTTTGATTTCTGCTAGAAACAATGCATGAAACATTATCAGCCCTTTGCCACTACTTGTTTGTCTTGGGGCAAATGAGGCTGATGCAAATATGTCAGCTTTGGGGGCAATAAAAATATGTATTTTTAATTAGTAGCTTAGTGGTTGCTCAACTATATGGTATGTTTAAAGCTAATTAAATAGCATACTAAACTCAATGCAGAATTGAGGATTATCCATTACTTTTTATGCAAGCTTGTTATCTAAAAATGTGAATGTTGCTCTGACCAAGTACTTGCATATATATATTCATCCTGTGTCTAGAGCTTGTTGATATTCCTCTGAAAATTACAAGAGCTCTAGTTTAAGTGAGCTTGCTGACATTGGATGCCCACTTCCTGACACAGGAGGAGGAATGATTCCACTAGTGTTCTCTTCTTTTTTGTGTGGGAATATTGGCTTTGAATCACCAAAGCATTGCTTTGTAAAGTAGTAAGGAGTTTTTGAGAGGACAAAATGAAATTTCATAATTGCATATATTAAATATGTGAGTCTGCCATTTTGCTATGTGCAAAGTTACTGTATATTAGGGAAGACTGAGGCAAACTAGATTCTTGGCTGAAGTTCTGTTAAGCCTTTCAGTTTTGACCCTACATGATGTTTTATTCTTTGGAGTACCAGAAGACTATTACAGCTTAATAACATGACTTACAGTGTGGAAACTTGTAAATAGCTGAATTGTGCTGTGTGACATAGTTCAATTCTAAAATTATCAAAAATGTTCTTCTATTTTATGCATTCAAAATTCCATAGTAGGCTCTGGTGTCCATTTTAAAATGTGCAGTCTTTTACACAGCTTGAGAGTTGTAATGTCCTCATTTATCCTCCCAAATAAAATTTAAAAACAATTTTATGGGCCTGGCCACTCTCCCAGAAATTTTTCAAATGGGAAGCATATATTGTCTCTTTTGTAACTTTTTTACTTTTGCAGGTTACTATTTAACCACTTAAGGGCAGGCCTTGTAGGTGAAGGTTAATAGCATTGAAAAAATGACCTGAGCAGCTTCATGCTGCTCCACCATCATCAATTTCATCTCTCAGAGCTCCTTGCATTTCTCAGGAAGAAGTACAGTCGCTGCCTTTGGTCTGCTAGTGTTATGCCTCTCCCTGCACCCCACCCTCTCAATAATTTGGACTGCAAATACTGAGACAAACCTATTGAAGCTGTGGAGGTAGCCTCACTAGCTAGGAGGAGGATTTTGGGTGGTCAAACATGTTCTGACAAAGTTCCACAAGATCAATTACCCACCACTTAGATGACAATGAATGGTTTGTAACATCAAACTTTTGGGAGATCAAGTAGCACAAAGAGAAGACGAATACAAAAAGAAACTGCAGTAGAAGAGGTCAGATGTTATGAAAGTAGTTTGCTCTGGGCTTTTTGTTTTGTCTTTTTCTGTATTTCAGATAAAATAATGGAGTTCTTAATCTGCATTCCTCACCTGAGGACACTTCCTAAAAAGTCCTGTGCTTTTTCTCCTGTGTGCTTTTTTAATGACTCTGATAGCTAGTTCTGTTCTAGCAGCAGTGCTGCAGAAGTTTTCAGCTTGTAGGTATAATTTCTAACTGACATGATGTTGTAATAAAGTTATAGGACTATCAGCTCCTACTTAACCTGCATACTATAATGTTTAATGTCTTCTCCATTAAAATAAAAGTATTGAATTCTCAAGTGTTTCTATCTCTTCTCCTTGTGAATGCTCTTTAAAAGCTTTATTATTTTCAGTGCATTTGCACTCTTGGGTTTGTTTCTCATTTTCTTATTTTTCAGTTATTTTGGGGAAAAGAAATGGCAGTTCAGTGGCATTAGTAGGTGCCTTGCGTGTAGGTAGAAAATATGCTAAACAGTTCTTCCCCATGACTGTATTTATCTTGAGCTTAGTTATGCCATCAGTGTTCACATACTTGTTGGAATTGAACCAAACCTCTTGAGTTGATATGGGCTGATAGTCAGAAAGCTGCCTTAGGTGTATTTCTCCAAGCCTTCACATGGGAAGTCAAATATCTGTAATGGAGAATTTTCCTGAACATGCTCAGAGGAAAACCTTTTCAGACACTTCTGGACTGTTCAGTTGCATCATTCTCATTGGAACCAGAAGTAATAACACTGGGTGCTTGTTCTGGGTCTCTAAACCACGGTATTATGTCACATCTATCCTATGCATGTGTGCTTGTATCTACCAAGTCTCTCTTCTTTGTAGTCTGAGAAGGCATCTTAGCCAGTGCTGTGTCTGAGCCATGTCCTGCTGCACTGAAATTGCTAGTGCATGTAACAGACTGCTGGTCTGCTGGTCGTCATCAAAGAAAGACCAGCCTGGAAAATACCATCTTATTATTGGGATGTGTGAATTAATCTTCTGATGCCCTGCAATTCTCTTTCCATATTCCACATAAATATTTTTCAATTTTTTCTTCCACTTTATAATTTTGGAGGATCTGAGTTTTACTGGCTGTACCTGTGAACAGAGTGCTCTTAGCATATGATAGGGTGTTAAGTGACTGAAACAAGGATTTCCTGCTTCTTGCCAAAGGCCTCTTCCTTGCTTCTGATAGTATTGATTTTTTTTTTTAATTTTTTTTTTTTTTTTGTGAAGTAGTTTTAGGAACAGTAAAAGGAACAGCCACATTGTTCCCTTTTGTTGCTGTATAGCTTCCCACTTTCTTCTGAGGGTATGATGAGTGAGGAGCAACAAGACTGGCCTGCTTTCCTGAGACAAGATTCAGAAAGGGTCAGTATTTTTTTTAGATCATGCAGATTTAAATGAAGAGAGTGGCGTCAAGATAAGGTAAAATGCTTTTAACTCCTAAAATTCTAAGCTTGGAAATATGTAACTAAGTTTTTCTTCACGTGTGCAGCAAATGGAGAAATATGTTTCAGATTCTCTCAGAGGATAAAAGGCAGTATTTACTTGTTAGCAACACATAGTTGAATCGATGCTATTCATCCTCTGAAATAAAATTACAAAACTTTTCTTTTGCAATATCAAGAAGGTGGGATAAAGGAGATTGAGGGATTCTGTGGAACTTGGGACGATAAAGTATACTGGAGTATACTTAAATGGAAGGGATATAGACTATTTTGGAGTTCAGCCACATCATTTACTGTCTGATGAAATTCTTTTCAAATTGATGTCTAACAATAAATCTGCTGCTTCTAGAGGTTGGCATCTGCATAAGTGTTTGCTTTTTCCATGGTGAGAAAGGAGAATATTGGCCAAGTGGAAGTAATGGTGGTCATCCTACCTGAAAGATAGCTGAGCCCTCAGATGAATTTCCACATTAATTAGGAGATTTACAAAAGGGCTGAAGGTGGGGAGATTTAAATAGCAAGTGCCAGTGCTAACAAGCAAGACTGTTGTTAAATAGTTAATAACAGATGGCTGAACTTCTGATGCAAATGATGAGACAGAACAAGAGAAGTTCTCTGCATCCTGACCCAGTGACTCCTCACTACTGCCATAGCAACTAACACTTTTTACTCTCCAGTTTTAGCAAAGTTTATGAAACTGAAGATAGCTTGTTGGTTTTATTACTTTAAAATAAATTTTAAAAGGCAAAGCAAACCAGCTGGAGAAGGAGAAAAAGTAAACTAAGAGAAAGTGGTTATGAATTCCTAGAGGCCTTACATATTCTAATTCCTATAACATCTTTCTAAAAGATGGCTGAAGTACTGAATACTTTAAAATGCCTGGCAGTTAATACACTAGTTTAAATGCAAAAGTTTATAATCTGAGCAGATCTCTCTGAATCCTTTTCATTTAACTGAACATGAAAATTGTCTCATGCAACTTGAATAGCATTGCAAGGGGGAAAGGGAGTAGGAGGTGGTAGGAAGCTCTGTGCATTTGTTCTGGGCACGGTACACATAAGGAGTCTGTAGTCGCTGGGGTGGATGTGGCTTTTCATCTGCCTCGCACGTGCAGCTGAGGTGCTGGCCTTGGGCTGTGTGAGCAGGATGCTGGAAGTACCCCAAGTGCTCTCTTATTTTTATAGCAAGGTTACTCTACGGCTGCTGTACCTACTGTAGTTAAATTCAAACTAGAAGTGTCAGTATCTCTTTTTAGGGTAGGACATCTGAAGGATTGTTGGTATAGACTGAACTTCATAGCACCAGAAGTACTGGAGTGTGGGGCTTGATTTGGGAAGTCACGAAAAAGATCTGTGTATATAACTGAATCCAGGTCACTTCTCATAAAGCATAAACAACCTGTTGTAAGACTTTTAATCAATGCTGTTAAGAACTTGTTTCCTCAGCTTTTGCTGTGTTTGTGAGGTACGTCTATGCTTGTGGGTCTTGCATTACAGCAGTGGCTTCTTTACAGATTGAAAGAAGTACTTCATGTAGCTGTGTACCAAGCTGTTATATTCTCAAACTGTGTTTCCCGGGTGTTTTATATTGCTGTGTTAGATGGATCAAGGACTTCTTCATCTTCCAGGTGTGTAACTCTGTTGTAAGAGGACTTAAAGAGAAGGGAAGCAAATTCATGGAGTTATTGCCTGAAGATTATTATTTATCTGTGATACAAATTAAGAGTGACACTTGGGTATCATGTTTTGCTGGGTATTATACAAGCATGGAACAAAAGACTATCCTCACCTCAGACCTTATGCAAGTATCAAACACTAAATCAATGGCTTCCAACAGAGGGCTGTGAGGAAACAAAAGGATAATACTGATGGAGACAGATAAACTGTGCTCCCACAGGCTAACAAGCCTTTATCGCCGTAATGGAGAAGCTGCAAAGCAGAGTCATTTTAATCAAGAGTGTAGAACAGCACAGGGGGACTAAGGACTAGTGATTAAAGTAATCAGAGGCTGGTTTACTGCAGTAGTGAGTGGGTGACAACAGGAATGGTGGTAAACCATGGAGGATCTTGGAAGCAAAAAAACAAAGAGTAATTTTCTTGTTATGAAAGATGATGTTTTAAGAGACAAAAAAGAACAGGAAAATATGGTTTCCTGTTAGACACCAACCAGATGTAGCTTACAAGGCTGGATGGTGGTGAGGCATAATCTTCTCTGTGCCTTTTTGACAGAAATTCCGTGAGAAATCCTGCAGGCACTGCTGACTCTTCCCTGGGCAGGCAGATAAAGCACTGCCATCTGGTAGCTGAAGCCCGGGTGGCGGGTGGCATTCACGTGGGCTGTGCCCGGCCCAGAGGTCCCCACTGGCAGGGCAGACTTCCAGCTTCATCACAGCGTGGACTGTGAAGAATTTATCTCTGAGGAAAATCTTTGGATTTCAGACAAGCATTTTTCCATACAGAAGAAGAAAACTAACTTTTGCTAAAAGCAATTCTCTGAATGCTATTTCCTAGGAATTCAGCCCAGCAAGAAGGGTGTAGTGAACCCAGTTTGCATGTTTTTCTGGGGATAAAGAGGGCAGGTTGCTTGTTGTCTAGATTCCCATGCCAGATTCTGATCCTTTCAAAATCAGCCACTAATTCAGATGGTAAAAATAAAATGTTCTGTCCTAAAAATCTCTCAGATGTGTTTTTTATTAGTTCTTGAAGATAAGTGATTGCAAAAACCAGCTGTTTACAGTAATAGCCAATGTAGTCAGGTATTTCTAAATGGAAACTTAAGTCTTTTTGACTGTACTCTTCTGTGCTTGCTATTTCGTTATCTCTTAGAAAAAATCCTCTTCCTCAAACAAAATTATGCATTGCTGTCCCTTGATAATAACAACATTTATTTTCTTTATTGATTTCTAGTAGAAAATCTCTGTATAATGTTTTTGCTAATGGGAGGGTTGACAAAATAAGCTATGGGTATCAGGCACTTGGATTCTGGAATGTTTGTGAAGGGCTTTTGTGGTTTTTTTTTTACCCGATGCTTAACTTGAGCGTTCACAATAAATTATTAGATCTGTTAAACCGGACAATTGGGCAAATCCTTAATGTTGTCTGAACTGTGTTAGTAGCTGAAGTGTAGCTTTTGGCATATCTGAGTGGAATTCATCTTGGAGCAATTTTCCCTGAAAGAAAGTAATTTTGATATTTTCAGATTGAAGTTGTATTGGATATTTACTTTGGACATTAATACTTTTTCTGCTGGTCCAACACTCAGCATTTTTTTTCCCTGCTGTATACATTCAATTAAATATATATTTGCAAATATCAAGGAGCAACTGAAGTTAGGTTTTGTTTGTCTGTCATTGCTTATGTGAATTGGTTTTGCCCAGATACAAAAGAGGCTGGGGAGGGCCTTGAGCTTTGACTGGATAAAACCTGTTATTCTTCATGTGCTGCTCGTCTTCACTATTTTTAGTGTAGTGTTTTGTTTTTCCTAATAATTTATTGCTCTGTCCTTTGACTCCCAGGTCACCTGATTTCAGAGCACACGAGCAGGGTTTGGATCCTTTACTCTTCTATAAACTGATAGTTTATCTTGGGGAGCAGGATGCTGCTGGCGAGATTGGGTTGGAAGTGGCCGTGGAGGGGTGAGCCCTGTCCCCTCGCTTCTCTGGAAAGTTTGTTCTAAGAATACGCAGTACAGGGTGTTACCAAACACACGTGCAGCCAGTAAACTTGGAGTGGAGGCCAGGCCTTGTGGGTGACTCGAGGTCAGCGCTGTGCAGGGAGACTTTTGCCTGCTGTCCTCACCGTGCCTGCCTTTGCCTGTGCCAGCAGCAGTGCAGTCAGCCGTGAACTCATTTTTTCCCTTCAAGGAAGAATTGTTTTGGGCAGATACATGATGAGTGCACCACTATTATTCTTGCTCCAGTGGTGTTAATTTTGCCGCTTTGTATGACTGTCATGCATCTCAGATTGTCATAAGCTTGTTTAGTTCTGTGAGGAGCCCAGTGGCTGGATGTTTCTGGTAGCCTTCAAAGCTGCAATGCAAGCTTGGCAGGATGGTTGAATGAAGGGGAGAGGGAAAGCAGACCACTTGCCATTTTGTAAGCGAACAAGTGTGCTGTTTGAAATTTCACTGTTCAAGGGGGCACAGTTTTTAAAAAGGTGCTTTCCAAGGTCTGATGCTCCAGAGTTTCATTAGTCTTACTGGTTTGGTTTTTTTTTCTCTTAAAATCAGATCTGTAACAAGATAAATGTCACTCAGCTGTCAATTCTTCAAATTGCATGAAAGTGAAGAGAAAGAAAAACTGTGTACATAAAGCTATTCAGTTCTTGCACAGATGAAATATGTCTAAACATGTAAAATGACTGTTTTGATGATTTGGATTGAACTAAAAGTTCATTACTGCCTAAGCAGTTACAGATTTTTAATTCCTGGCTCAAGAGGTCTCTTCAGCCCTGTGGAAAACTGCACAAACTGTCATCTTCTCTAGAATTTAAAAATAAAGCAAATTAACCTTCATTTATCTGGATCAGGGCCATTGGCTGACCTAGGTAACAGTGCTGGCATTCATTCATAACTGTATAGTTTTTACAGGTTCCTCTAAGACAACAGGATATTTGAAATTGAGTATTATCTGTCCTTGAGGGAGAGAGGGTGCTCTTTGGGTGGGTGCAGGGTTTATTTTGCTGCACTGGTGAGTTGCTGATACCACCTATTTTACACTTTTACCAAATTTGTAATGTAAGTAACAAAACCACAACTTTTTAAAAACATGCTACATGTAGATGATCAAAATTCTTGCCCCTGAAGAAATAACATACTAACCATTTATGGGAGAGGTCCAAGTTGTTTGTCTGATTTTATTTTTTTTAAATAATCTTTTAATAGAGTAGACTACTTTAATCAAAAATTGGATTAAGTCATAAATGTTGAGGTTCCTTTTCAAAACCATGTAGGCTTCTGCCCACCCCTGTCCCCCAGTGTTCTGGTTTATTTTCATTTGGGTTTTTTTGTAACCACAGTAAAACTGAGAAATTGCAATATCTATTAAAAATAGATACTCATCGGTATCTTTTGAGGAGATTTTCAACATACAAGAGCTTTGACAGTAGTTTGGTTTACAAAAACCATCAGTCAGGCCCATTGGCACCCGACCGTAGTGTGAAGATGAGTGTTTGAGTATTGGTTGTTGAAAGTTTTCTGAGTTTGTGGAAGGCTGAGTATTTTGGTGCTTATGAAACCTCATTTGCCTTGACAACAATGTTTTGTTGAAGGCTGAGTACTCAGTGGAATGTTTCCATAATGTGTGATCCTGTAAGTCAACGTGGTACTTTTACCAGGGGGTTTCCCTGACTCCAGCAGCTGTCGCTGATTCCACCCAAAAGTGAGTCAGTGCTCTCACACAGCACTTTTCAAATTCTCTCTGGTTTATTTTCCAACAAGTCCAACTATGGTCTGAAGCAAAGGGCACATGATGTAACAGCTCTTTTTCTTGCAATGGTCTTAGGGAAGAATAGCACCAGTTTGTGCCTGGTGGTTGTAAACCAGAGTGGAACCTGTGCACACACAGAGCAGAGTTGGCCTTTCCCAGTGAGATTTTTGTATTCTCATTGCAATTTTGTCAGGTACTAAATGACCCTTCCAAATAATTTGCTCAAAATCCTATTGAGAGCCGAGGATGACTCTACATTTCTCCTCAGAAGTGTTATTTTATCTATATTAATTGAAAAGTAGCACAAGAACACTTGAAAGTACATTCTCAAAGTTTCTAAGGAAAGTAAGTATTTAAAGTGATGAAATAAAGCATGAAATACCCCATTTTGGTGTTAATGGGGAAATTTTAGAAACCAGTGGTTTTTGCCAAATATAACCCTACATCCCTATAAATGCTGATCCCAAAGATACTTGTGGTTTTGTGAAGATACGCTACAGAGGAATAAACTGAGTGACACTTTAGTGAAAATCTGGTTAACAAAAGGTGCAAAAAATGTGGTGTTATGGAGGGCTGTGCTCTCTGGCAGCTCTCATAAGCATTGAAATACCTGTTGTAGGATTTTTTTAAAAGGTCTCTGTTGTTTTCCAGTAACATGTGAAAGTGATTTATTATCACAAATTGCTGCTTTCCATCTTGAAACCAATCTCTGTATAAAATAATAGAAGTCTGCAAGCGACTGAATCTTTGTCAGGCTGGATTGTTGTACAAATTAAAACTGAATCTTATGTATGTTGTCCTGTATTGTATTGTGTTTAGGGCCTGAAATAAAATTTCTGGTACACGCTTTTATTTAGGTATTATAGAAATGCTATCACAACTGGAATTTAATGCGGAGCTGCCATCAACCTGTTCATTGGGAGGGATGTCTTGGCTTGGGAATTAGACTTCCCAATACTCAATTGCTGCAACTGTCATATGGATGATATGCCTTCAGGAAGAGATAAGGGTTAGCTAAATAGATGTGGTTTTTCATTGTTAATACACATTGGGTTTCACTTGAAAAGAAAACAGCAGCCACAGAGTCACTGCAGTATGATATTTACAGCTAACATGAAGTTGAGTAAGTTGATGAAAGCCTTCAGTCTGTGTGTCTTCAGCCATGTAGCTGCTGCTAAGCTCCTTGAGTTAATGAGTAACCATAATGAAGATGGTCATCATTCTCATCTCCAGAGTTCGCTTGGCTGGGAAAGCCTTGATGAAAGTCATCAATATCAGTGAGGGAAGCGTGGGAAAAAATATATATATTTAGAAATTTTCTATAGGAAAATCTGTATTTTAGTGTAAAAATTCTCAGTTCTTTTCCAAGAAAAGACCTTAGGAAGAAATTCTCACATACTCTCTAAGTTTTAAGTGTGCTCTGCTTTGTGTTCTAGGGTGTCACACGGTTTCTTCAGCTCCCCAAACTGAGTATTTGGA
The DNA here is from genome assembly GCA_013397935.1 of Dasyornis broadbenti. Lineage (NCBI taxonomy): Eukaryota > Metazoa > Chordata > Aves > Passeriformes > Dasyornithidae > Dasyornis > Dasyornis broadbenti. The sequence continues at coordinate 1,308,092 of VZRN01000335.1, read as the reverse complement.
TGTAATATAAAGGAAAACAGAAACTGATGTGCTCTTAAGGGCATTAGCTGAGCCAAGTCCTCTTTGCTTTCAGGACCTGTCCAGTTATAGCATGTTAGTACAAGCAGCACCTTTAGTTTAGGGGTCAGCAAAAAGAAAATGTTCTCTTCCCACAACTGGCTTCTATTTAAAATGCTAACCCTTGCAGCACTGATAATCTTGCAGCTTTACACAGACATTTCAGCACTTATGTACCCATGTCACGATAGAGTGGGACAGTTGTATTTTACAATATATGTGTTCTCTTGTAACTTTTGGTGAATTGACATTTGAAATAAGCCTCAGAGTTCATATTTTCAGGTACTGTTTTCCTTCTACTAAATACACATGTTGAAATCATAATGATTGACCTATTTTACAATTTGTGATTTCATAGAGCAAGAAACAATTCAGCTTATACCATTTGTTCTGACTCCTCTTCTTTGTCCAGTTAAGGGAAAACAAAATAAGTTTCCTTGATCAAAATGCAAATACTGGATCTAGAATCTGGTATAATGCCAAAAAATCAAAAGAAGCACATTAAACTGTTGTTGCTTAGATAAAAATAGAAGCTACAGTTGGATGAAGAGAAGTGACTCAGTAAGCAGTATGGTGATGGCAAAATAGGATGTCAGCCAAAACGCAGGAAGCAAGATGGGAACACCCAGATCAGTTTAACAGTCTGCATTTTACGCTCCCAGAGAACGGTACTTTCTGAGATGACTGCAGGAAACTTAAGCTTTAAATGGATTTTATGTCTGTAGTTATTAAGCTGTTTGAACCTGAATACATTTTAGTAAAATGTGCATTGTACCTTTTTTTTTCTTTTGCAGCCCAGTTTTAAAACCAATCTATTTACAGTAAAGCTGTCTTGAGATTAGCTCTGGGTGCTGTGAGAGGCATCCAGAAGGAATGTGCAGTAGATGAGAAGTGATACACAGGTACCCAGGGAATTACTGCAGCACTGCACTCTGCAGTGGAACTCATGGCTCTGATTGATTTTCATTTCTCTACAACTCTGGAATAACTTCATCAGCTCCACATAGCTCTGTCTTTACTTTTAAATCCCGCCCCGTTACTTATAAGATGGTGTGCTTTGGTTTGTTTTTCTGGTTATAAACCGGCCTAACAACACAGAAGCAGGTGAATTTCTTCCTGTTCCCCTACATGAAACTAAGTAGGACCGGAGCTTTTTTACAGCCTATACTGTTACTTTATTTGAATAGCAGGTATGCATCAGTTGCAATATAAATTCCTATGCTGGCATTTTTGGCCTACAGCTGAACTGCTTTGATATCCAGGTAGTGGTTCAGTTTGGTACCCTGGAAAAAGTAAGAAGACAGTAACAATAAGATGAATTACTGTGCTGCTCTCCTCATGTTTTCACAATGACTGTCCCCAAGCTCAAAGATCTTGAGCCATTAGAATGTAAGACAGTTGTCAATGTGTGTCAATCTGTATAGGATTATTCCTAAATGGAACTGGTTAGTCATTGCCTTTGCTTAAGTTTAAGTTTAAGCTTTTTTCTTGAAACAAATAGGCCATCTCATGACTTTAACTCTTGATAGCTTAAATTATACCTAAACTCTTAATATTGCAAAGCTTTTGAAGCGTGTGACTTCAGATATAATTATGGGTTTGTAATATGCAGACAAAACATGACTGCTCATTTAGAGAATCTCGAATTTGGGGGATTCAAGGGCAACTTTCTTTTGAAGTGAAGCACAACATGGAATTAGTTAACCAAAGCATCCGTAGGTGTTTCTAATTCCAGAAGAGAAGCTGTTAGTCAAACGTTTACATTGTGTTTCATTTCCTTTACAGTAGTTTCTTGAATCCTTGCCTTACTCTTAAAATGTGGAAGTACCTTTAACCTATTTCTTGGAATAGCAAGATAATAAAACTTAGAGTTGATTGTTTTGGTGGGAAGAGCTTTTGCTGTAATTTTTTCAATGCAGAGCAATGCCATTGCTGGGAGGTGATAGGTTCTGAATGCTGAGAGTGCAGCCACTTGTTCTCCAGTGTACCTGACTCTCTTGCCATGGGACCCTTGAACTGAAGTGGCTTTTTATGGACTGCCTGTACTGAAAGTACAAAAATAAGATCTAAGTATTTAAGCCATGCTTTTAGTCTTTGAAAAATGAAGGAGAGAGAGCAGATGTGGGCAACCATGCCACAGCGCCCACTGGACAGCCTGGGTAGGGCAGGAGCAGGGCTTGCCTCATCTGGGAATCCCAACAGCCTACACCATGCATTCCATATTTTGTTAAGCGGTTTGCTTACTGGATTTCAGTTTTCTAAGTGAAATAGAAATGTGATTACTTTAAATCGCTGGACTTCAAACCCCATTATGGATGCCTAAAGATTTTCCAGGAAAGGTCTGGACTGTTACAGAGCATATTCAAAGGCAATTATTAGTTGTTTCATGGACTCTCGAAGGAAGTAGCCCTCAATCAGTGAAGGTCAGGATTAAGGGAAACTTCCAGTTGAACTAATTTGTTTTTCTTTGAAGAAAGTCTCCTTGCAAAAATGAGCACTTTTTCTGAGAAGAGGACAAGCTTGGTAGACACTTGTGGTGAGCAGTACAGTATGAGAGGTTCTAGGGCAATAAAATAAGCATAGTTTAAGAGACATTGTAGTTGTATCACAGCCTGGTCATGATGGGAAGGTAGCGCAGGGCAGGAGGAGCTCTGCTGGGGCATTTATTGCCTCACTGTCCCCAGGCAGGACAGGCAGCAGCTTCCAGATGTGCCTTCTGGTGGCACCTGGAACACAATGGGTTACATGATGCCAAATATCTTTGTTTCCTGGCCTAAGCCTAGAAAACAGATTAAACGCTCTTCTGAAACATGTATTTCAGGAAAACATTTTCTGTAATTACTACAGAAAAAGCTGTCATAGGAAAGGGAAGGGAGTTGGTCTGCACAAGCATGACCTAGCTGGGAAAGGAGTCAGCTGGGCATAACTTGATTAACTGAAGTTTTGGAAGAGTCCTTGTATTACAGTTAAGTGGATTTGTGAATCCCTACTACCACATAACTAATCTTAATTGAAGTTTCAGGATGTGAGCCAATTTCTTTTTTTTTTTTTTTTTGGGGGGGGGGAGTGGTCTGGAGGATGGAGAGGATTGGGAGTTCTTATTCTGTATTCCAGTGCTCATGCACCTGTGTGTAATAGAGGGGGGAGGACAAGGATTTGAAGACTCTTTGACATTTCTGGTTAAATGGGCTTTTCTGTTTGTCCTGAAGGTGTAGAAAATGAGTCTTTGTTGAGGTTGGTATGTGCATGAGGCAAAGTAAAACAGAATGATGTGCCTTCAGGTTTCAGTTATCCAGTATTGTATGCTTTTCTCTATACACAGTAGTTTTAGTCTAAATTTAAATTTCTCTTTCTTCCTCCTAGAGTAGTCTGACATCTGGTGCTATCTCATGTGACCACCTGGTCAATAACCTTTCATTTCAATGTATTGGTTAGACGTCTGTAGTGCCTTATTACTTTAATTCCTATTTACTTGTGTCAATTAACTGGATTTTTTTTTTCTATTTTAAGGGGAACCTGGATTTTTTTGCTGTTTTAAGGAGAATAATCCCCAGACACTGCTGGGTTGCATATTTTATGCTATATACTTGCATGTTGCATTGCTAGAGATGAAGCAGAACAATAATCATTTGTTATAGTCAGGTTATAGGATTGAGGTTATTCTATACACAATATATGATGTGTCCTAGGGCTGATTCATATACAAAACCAAACAGTTATAGCACACACAGAGTAAGACTTTTTTTAACTAAACACTGAGTTTGCTGTTTCTATAAATGTCATTCCACCCTTGTCCTCAGTTGCATCAATTTGCATCATCTGTGTCTGTTGTATACGAACAATTACAGGCTTAATGGTTTCAGGGTTTTTTCTGTATAAAAAAATCTTAGAAGTTGCTAAATGATATAGAAATCTAGTGGACCTTAAAAAATATATTAGGCCACATGAACTTTATGGGAAAATACATTTCTTGATATCGATTGCTGTTTGTGCTTTAATTTTTTTTTAAGTCCAGATCAAGTAACTTTGTTACCTTGTTGACATAATTTTAAAGTGCTGGCCCTGTCTTTACAATGCTGTAGCATTTCCTAGTTCAATACTTGCTTTTTATTATCCTTTAAAGTGATGTTGTTCTTATTTTGAAACAACATGGTGTTTTTATAACTGCAGCCAATATAAATATGTAAATATGTCTCTTCAGCTAGTTGGGTCTTCTCTTCCACCCTTAAGGCTTGAAACTGGTTGCTTCTGAAATAATAGCTCTGATACAGGAGCAGAGGCAGTATTTGTGAATTGAACTTGGTAGTAAGCTTTATCTGTTTATATAAAGCAATATTGTGTACGTAATCTGAATCTTGAGTGATGTTTGTTTCAGAATATATACCTGGCTTTATTCACTAGATCTTGCTTATCTCCTATTCACTTGATCTTGCATTTGGACATCTTAAATTGTCTGTGTCTTGTTGTATTGGCCTGTGCTATATGTCTGTGAAGGCACTGGGCACTTTAAGTATGCAATATAATCTTTTGTATTAAAAAGCATCTATCAGATGCTTTTTAATACAAAAAGGGCTAGGGTTTTTTTTGCCTAAATCTAACTGCTCAGCAGAAGCACTCAGACCATAGGATTTTTCCATTAATTTGTGTCAAGTCTAGAAGATTTTGGTAAAATAGGGATTAGTATCTTAAAGATGAGAGTTAAATAATAGAAAGTCTACTGCTTCATATGGTAAGCTGCTAATGATAATTAAAGGTATGGCTGTTTTACTGTTACTTGCCACTTAAAATTCTCTAGTGTAAATTTTCAGGTATCACATTTTACTGTGCACATGATGATCTTGATCACATTCTTTACTGCTTTTCTTAAAAATCATACATGTTTTTACATATTATAACTAAAAAGAATTCTTCTTGCACATTTTCTTAGGGATTGATTAACTTTGTTTAGTCTGCTAAGCATGAGACAATCCTTGTTTAAATTAATTTCACTCCTGCTGAACGCTGTCTAGATTTTTGAACTTCAATGTCAGAATAGGCAAAATACTCCAGCAGTGATCCTTCCTGCTGTGGCTTTCTTGAAATTACCATGGCCTTTGGACATACCAAGATGAGCTTAGCAGAAAGATAATGCTGCAGTTATTTTTTTTTTGTCTGTTGTATATCCAAATCCTTTTCAGAGTCTTCCCAAAATCCATTTTCCTATTCTCAAGTATAACTTGCCCATTGTTCACCAAACTTCCAGCTGAAAAAAAATTGCAGGTGCCTAATTTTGTAGGTGACTCATATCACTGCCTAAGAGTCTTGTCTTCTCTGTTATTTACCATTCCTTTAATCTTTCATGCACCCTTTATTAGATATTTTTTGCCATCCGTCAGGTGAATGATCATTTCAACTTATGCCAGATGAATTAATGTATTACTCACATGCCATATGGGGTCCTCCAGGGTAATTCATCTGTCCTCTGGCTCTTCTTCAGCAGTGGGCTGACTTCTCTTATTTACCTTGTGTAGATCCCTTCAAACAGGCTGTAAGCCCTGGGGTCCATGGTGTACAAGCCTGGACTGGGCAAATATGTACGTGCTAAAGCTAGTTTTACACACTTTATGATTTGCATATGCAGATAATTGCACATTTAATTGGAGCTTTTGTTTCATGCATGCGTTCTTGTATGCATCTCTCAAGGCGCATTGCAATGTTTGCCAAATGCTCTGCTATTAGGGAACCAAGACACAAAAGAGTTCTGAAAGGTATTTTATGCATGACAATTGAAACATGAATAGAAATTAACTCTGACCCTGTGGCAGTTTTGTTTTGGTGGATGACAAAAGACATAAAACCTAAAATTCTGAAGATGACACGTGCTTTTGTTACCCTAAAGCATGAAAATAAAGGTAAAGAACTGCTGGCAGCCCTGCCTCCACCTGCTTTTCTTGGCTGCTCTTAAAATAGACTTTGAAGTGAATGTATTGTAGCTTTTATGGAAAAGAGAGTTTTTTGTAACCTCTTCAGTAATTAGATAATTTTGAAACTTGAAGTGTTTTGAAGCAGAGATGGGAATGACATGATCTGATTGTACTTAAATCTGTTTGAATGATGGGTGACATCCTTGTGATGAGGGAGGAGGAGGAGAAGGGTGCTCTGTAAAACACCATAAAATGGTGCATCTTAACTCTGCGGGAGCTGAGTGTGCCAGGGCTCTTCATGAAGAGTAGTGCCAGCTGCTGCTCTGTCTACAGAGACTTGTTGAGTTTTCATTCTTTGCACAAGTTTAGACTGACCGTGGTACAAAACAATGAATACTCTGTATGTTTCTTAAGAACGTTTCCTATGTGTTAATGGTAACTAAAAATGGACCTCTGAAGTAAGCCGTGCTCTCAGCAGGAGGGAGTTGCAATAAAAATCTTAAAGAACATTGTGTCCCACTTTTTCTCTAACAGAAGTAAATATTTCTTTTTTTTCTTCTTAATTTTTAATCTCTTTTATGATATATTGTGGCTTCTTTTTCCATCTGTCATATGATAATAACAATGCCAAGTCATACTGTCATCAGACTTCTCCCACAAGAGCCCAGCAAACTTTTTGTCTTCTCAAAAAGCTGTAGAAAGCCAAAGTTCTTTATCTGTAGTGACAACATTATGAGATGACAAAAGTTGTTTTGTGGTGGTAGAGTGGGGAGTGGTGGGCTTTATGGGGAGCGCAGCCAGTCTGACACACAGATCCATTTCCTATAGCCCACTCTCATTTCAAGTGCAAATTGAAACCAATTGCAGGGTTAGCCAACAGTTGTCATACAGCAAACATAATTTATTTTTGTCTTTTTGAAATGACAGATACTTTGGATGAATACTTTGAGTATGAAGCTGAGGAGTTCCTGGTCTCCTTGGCTTTGCTGATCACTGAGGGCCGGACACCAGAGTACTCAATCAAGGGCAGGACAGAGGGCTTTCACTGCCCACCAGCACAGTCAAGTCAGCCACCAACAACTAAGCATGAATGCAGTGACAAACTGGCTCAGGTATGGTGGCGGTACCCATTTCATGTCACAAATCCTTGCTACCGTGGTTAAAGTCAGCCAAGAACCCCACAGTGGATTCACAGTTAAGCATGAGTAACAATGGCTTTCTGTCAATCCTTCATTTAAATGAATATGTAATTCAGTATCCTACTAATAATAGATCTGTCCTTAAAATGAGAGATCATTAAGTCTTTTATCCTTGAACATGAAATTCTGCACGACTACCTGAATGCAGTACCTATTTGAATCTTTATTATGCAAATGACAAGCACTATACTTAGCATTCTTGGTCTGGGGTTTCTTTTGAGAAAATGTAGGCTGACTTGCCTAACTTTGCTTTTCCAAGTGCTCTTGAAAAGTTAGTGATCAAAAAAACACAAGCACCTCAAATCTAGCCAGTCTGTTTGGGAATAAGGTTGGAGCATCTCATCTCTCAAGTGAAAGTTCTTAAGTACTGTGGGAATTGCTCCAAGATACAGAATTTATAAAGGTACTGCTTGAGACTATCTATCTAAGAGGGTGCCTTGTGGAGAGATAACTACAAGGTAGCAAAGTGCAGTGGTTGGGGAAATGTACTTTTATAAGCTTTTGCAATTTTCTAAAGAAAGTTGCTCAAATGGCAGATGTAAAGGATTTGTTAATTATTTTTTAATCTAATAACTCTGGAATCTTGTTTCTGATTTGGTGAAACATGGTTTACAGAATTTGATCCTTAGCCTTCTCTAGTGCTTGGGAATGTGCTTTTAAATTAGATTTAGATCTGGCTAGTATTTTTATGGCTTGTGTATGTTGACGTTTTTCTTTCCCTTAGTGTCGTCAGGCCAGGCGAACCAGATCTGAGGTTATGCTACTGTGGAAGAACAATATTCCAATCATGGTAGAAGTGATGCTACTTCCAGACTGTTGCTATAGTGATGAAGGGCCCACCACCGAGGGGAACGATTTAAATGATCCTGCAATCAAACAAGATGCATTGCTGTTAGAAAGGTGGATTTTGGAGCCAGTTCCTCGACAGTAAGTTGAATATGAGGATTAGCTGTTAACTGCAAGAATCTTGTCATATTAAAGTCCTTAAAGTAATCAATTAGTGTTTTTTTGAACTGGCTCTTTGCCATGAGGACTGATCTAAGAAAACCACTGTTTGCTAGTGAAATTGAAGCATCTCAGTTTTAGTTTTCTTATATTCAAAATTTCTGCAGTGCACATTGTGCAGTGCAGAGTATGAAATGATCCTGGCTGCAAATGGTCCTTTTAATACATTTAAAATTTGTTATGTCAAATTTTGTCAAATTTAATGTGTATAAAAACAAATCAGGCTCTGGAATCTTCAAAATGTTTGAGCAGTTTTTGTTTTGCTTGATTAAGCTGTATTTTATTTTCTGACCAAAGATCTGACAATCTTCTATTTCTAATAGGTCTCTGAATATTCTTACCAACACCCATGTGTTTGTCTTTAAATATCTTAGGAGTGGAGATCGATTTATTGAAGAGAAGACCCTTTTACTGGCTGTTCGCTCATTTGTTTTCTTCTCTCAGCTGAGTGCATGGCTGAGTGTTTCACATGGTGCTGTTCCCCGAAACATCCTGTACAGGTACGCTTAGAATGAAAAAACACTCGTTTGCAGATTGCTGCAGCTTGTCTAAAAATCATTCTTCTCTCCTGCTTCCTGCTTGCTTTTAGAAGGTGCCACATTGTTGGCAGTTCTTATAGGATTTGTATACTCTGCAAAGTACAGCAGTTGCTGACGTTTCTAGTGCTTTTTCTTAGACGTTTTTTTTGAAGTAGATAGTTAGAACTCTTCGTTTAGGTATCGTTGTAAATGCCCTTTGGTATTGTTTCAGGGTGAGCGCTGCAGATGTGGACTTGCAATGGACGTTCTCCCAGACACCCACTGAGCATGTCTTTCCTGTTCCTAATGTTTCTCACAATGTGGCCTTGAGAGTCAGCGTCCAGTCCTTGCCCAGGCAATCCAATTACCCAGTTTTGACCTGTAGTATTCACACCAACCTAAGCTTTTATGAAAAGCGAATGCAAGAGCGTAAGTTACATCAGCACAGCGATCTCAGTGCTGGTCAGCAATGCAGTGCTTCCAGTCCACAGCGTTTTCGTGGGAAACAGACATGGACAATGACACCTGAAGGCCTACTTAATGGAAAAAAGATGCCTGAATTTACTACATCTTTCAGAAATTTAAAACTTTATCCATCTATTGGACTTGGATCTGATTTTGGGGCATCACAGTCTAAAGTTCAGTGCTATAGTGCTACAACAGACAATAAGACACAATCTCATGAAACACCAGTCAGAACTTTTAAATCCTATTCTCTAGTTGATTCCCGTGTTTCAAATAGTCATTGCTCTCATCAGCCCACGGGAGAAACCAATCCTTTGATAGGCTCTTTACTTCAAGAGCGACAAGAAGTCATTGCAAGGATTGCTCAGCACTTGATTCACTGTGATCCAGCTACTTCACCAGTTGTTGCTGGGCGTCCATTCAACACGCATGAAAACATCTCAGCTACACCAAAAGCTTTTCGGAGTACTTTCGAAGATGAAAACTTGCCAAAGAAAAGCAAGGAAAGCTCCCCTGTTTCTGTTGCCAACTTAGACAATGCAATACAGGAGGATGGTGGTGAAGGCAAAACGAGAGCAGTGCCAGAGCTCACACTGCTTGATGCCCGTGTTCCAGGGAACCACTGTGGCCGTCAGTCAGCAGGAGAGAGTAACCCCCTGATTGATTCCCTGCTCCAGGAGCGGCAGGAGGTGATAGCAAGGATTGCTCAACACTTGATTCATTGTGATCCAGCTACTCCCCATGTTGCTGGACGTCCATTCAAAGTGCATGAGGCCAGTCCAGTCACTTCAAAAATTTTCCGAAGTACATATGAAGATGAAAATTTGCTGAAGAAAGGCAAGGAACCATCTTCTGTTTCTTTTGCTAAATCCAATTTTTCTTTGTTAGAAGACAGCAGTAAATCAGGGACAAAGACACCTGATACTCCTATCAGTCCTTCTAGGTTTGATGGAGAATCGAAAACTTCTCTGAAACTCCAAGCAAGAAGAAAATTGGTTTTAGCAAAACCCAGTGAAGCTGTCCAAAATGCATTTCATCAGACTTCAAATAAAACTTCTCATGCATTTAGTAGCATTTACACATCATCATCACGTATTAAAGAAAATAAATCTGAAGTTCCAGATAAACTGGAAATACATTCTGGTTATGCACAGAAAGACCAGGTAACCAATAGAATTAAACAGGGTTCAAATTCCAACAGCATTGATGAACAGATTTGCACAAATAAACTTAAAGAAAGAACAGTTGTTAGTGAGAACAATGGCACAGATGGTTTTAATAATTTGCAGATAGAAAAATGCAGAATACTTGAAGGTACAAAAAAATCAACTGTGATGCCGATATCTGACTCTTTGCACAAAAATGAGCTCAAATGTTTAGATAAAGACTCCAAAAAAACAAATATTTATGAGCAAAATACTCAGCTTGTTAGTATTGAAAATTATTTAAATAAAGACCATGACAGTTTCAAAAACAAAACTAAACAAGATAAAACAAAAACTGCACATGATGAGAATGAAGACCCAACAGGCCTCAATTTTCAAAGCACTTCTCAGAAGAAACCTGCAGACGACAATGTAGTTAAGTGTGAGCGGCAGAAGAACCCAGATGTACAGGTAAATACATATGGGAACAGACTGTCATTCCTGTAGCTGCACATTGCCGGATAGCTTGTACCCTGAATCTGCTAAGGACCCACAGGAAGAGGAATTTAAGCCTGACCTCGTAGATAGAAGCGTGTTACCATTGTAATTTTGGCCTGAAGTAACTCAGGAAGAATTTCTTCATGGAAAGGGTTAAGCATGGGAATGGACTGCCTGAGTGGTGGAATCACCAGCCCTGGAGATGTTCAAGAAAAAGCTTAGTGCCGTGGTCTAGTTGACAAGGTGACCTGTCAAATGTGATTGAGTAACTTGGGTGCTGGTGCCTCCCCTAAATTTCCTAAGTTTAACATGGAGAAGAACAGTGTCCTGTTCCACTCACGGTGATAGAGTTATGAACCACTATTTCCACAGGCATCCTAGTTTGTATAAATACACCGTATCTGAGTATAATATGTGATCTTTGTGAGCAGTCTGTGTAATTGTAGATTGAGTCAAGGGGAATTTAAACTGAATGTTTCATCACACGCTAGTGTGGTGTAGATCCACCTGAGTCAGGAGTCGTCTCCCTTACAGCAAGCGAGTGTTAGCATGATAGGTCACTGAAGTATCCTATTGATAACCTGAATAAATTTGTTTTGCTGGCAGAAAGCACCATCTCTAAAACACACAAACACATGGCGGAAACACAATTTTCGATCCCTGGATGGTACTTCAACCAAGGCTTTTCATCCCAGAACTGGACTGCCTCTGCTTTCAAGTCCTGTAAGTTATTGTTGAAATTCTTTTAATTGAGAAAGGGAGTATTTGTTCTTCTAATGTCTGTGCATGGTATAATATTTGACAAAATACCTAGGTGGAGTGTGCGTGTTTACTTTGTGTCACAGTGAATGCTCTTATGAGTGGAAATTAACACATAAATGAGAGTTAACATGTACATGAAGCTCAACAATAATTTTGGAAAAGAAAATATTAAAGACATAGCTGTTGAGATCCTATCAAGATTAACAAAACGTGGCATGAGAAAAAATGATGGAAACAATGTTTTGGTGCTATTTAGTGCACAAAAGAAAACATTTTGGGGATCAGTGTTTTAAGTGTAAGTTAACATTTTGTGATGTAAGAGGTTTAGTGTTAGTTTTTAATACCTAATTGCCTATTATTCCAAAGCTTTTGTTTCTGTGAACAGTTTGTACTGTACAATCTTCAGTAACCAGAGGTGTCATGGAATGACTTAGTGAAACAAAGCTGCTGTGATAAGGCAGGCATTAGGGAAGTGTTACAGTTCTTGGTAGCTTGTTTAGAGTTTTAAAAAAGCAGGCAGTCCCTATTAAAACTACTGAAGTAGTGATGTTTTCTAATCAACACATGATGTGCTTTATTCTTCAGTGCCTGTAAAGGCTGTCATATTTTCAGAAAAATTGGCTGGAAATTGTTACAGCCTGTTTATTAGTAAAATTCTGTACTGTTCCAAAGAGACATCAGCTTTATGAATGTCTATTGAAATCCTTCCTGTTAATCAGAATTTACAGTCTCATCATTAATAATCCTAGAACTTTCTATACGAAGTTTAAAATATATAAGAATTACTCTCTCTGCTCTGTTTTTATAATCTTGTAATGTCATGAAAATTCTTGGCAAAATGTGCTTACGTGGCTAAATTGTCTGTAGTAGCAGTTCAGTGTTCAAATTAGCATCTTCTTTCCTTGTTGAGGTTCCTCAAAGGAAAACACAGTCTGGGTGCTTTGATCTGGATTCATCATTGCTGCAGTTGAAATGTCTGTCTGCAAGAAGGTATGTTTTATTTACCAGAAACATGGAGAATTTTGAGGGCGGCATAATGTACATATAGATATATATTTATATGCAAAAACAAAGCATGTTAGCAAAGATAAAAAATACTTTCAAAAGAATCCTTATTTTGATACAAGGCTCAGCAGCTGAGTTGCCCTGGGAGATTCCAGCCTAGCACAGCTCTCGGACATAACCATGGAATGAGAGCTGCTGGCAGAATGAATTCTGTCCCAAGCAGGTGTAGATATGCTGTCAGATATACTTGAGTTTTAAGATAGAAAAGTAATTGTCGATTCTTCTTCAAATCAATGTTATTTTTCTGTTGTATTTTGTTCTTGGTGTTGAACACGTTAAGCATTTTATCTAGCTTGTTCAGAGAACCAAACTTTTAAACAGGGCCAATCATGACCTTTTATATATTAATATATGTAACATAAACAGCTTTTGGTATTGTGTTTATGTTGGAAACTTCAGAATATGAGACAAAAATACCCACATACAAGTGAAAATAATCCGATACGTTGATTCCTGCTAATGGAGTTAATGAGCAAAGTTTTTCTTTTATCCCTTGTAATGTAAAACTGGTGAAAATATTTTTTTTAGTTATCTAGAAAACATTTTGCTAAAGCATTAATAGGCAATGTTCAACTGTTATTTCTTTAGGACAACATTTTGCCCTACAGTAAGTAAATTACTCTTTCTAGAGCTGTTTTTACCCAGAAGACAAAAGCAAATGTGTTTATCCTTTATAATTATTCTGTCTTTTTTTAATAGCCCACAACAATGTATAAACAGAGACGGTGATCCAGACAGCCGTGGGAAACCATTTCTAAGTTCTAGTGCTCCACCAGTAACAAGTCTTAGCCTTCTGGGAAACTTTGAGGTATTGCATATTCTCTACAATTCTTGTGGTATTTTTATATTTTTCTGTACTGTTTTTAAAAGTACATCACTGTGAACAATTCCAGCCTTATTAGAATGTAAAAGTTCATAACTAAATTGAATAAAATTTGTTTTCATTTCCAGCTGTAAAGGCACTTATTTCATTCCCCAGACATCTGTCTCAGAGAATCAAACACAATGAGTTGCTTAAGCTTTTGTTTCCCACTTCAGTCAAGTTAGATGATGTTCTTTTGCCTTAAATGAGATTTAATAACCTGTAATTGTTCATGTTTATAATGTACTTACCTAGAAAAAAGGATTTACAATTTGACTCTTAAAGTCTACTTAGTATGTCACAAAAGCTGAATTAAATCAGTGTATTAAACAGAACATGTTTGAAGTGTAGGCTCCAGCTCTTTGCTTCATGTAGCATATCCAATAACAACTACTAGTAGTCAGTGCATTAATGGGTTGTATTGTACTGTCCTGTGAAATACGGAGTTTAATTTGTTGGGGAAGGTTACAGATTCTAGGTTATTTTTCTCAGATAGAATATGTAAAAAAAAAATCATGCGTAGATCCTGCTGCAATAAAGTTCTCCGTGGGCTTTTGCAAAGTTTCAGCAGGATGAAGACACGATTTGGACAATGCTTTCTCATAAACCACTATCATCTTACTGAATGCTCACGATTTTTGCCTTAGTGATTTTTGATTTTTGGCAGGTCACCTTATGAAAGACCCAAATTCTTATATAGACTTGTTTCCTTGTTTGCTGCTTAGTTATGCTGTGTTTTATTTGACGTGTTCCCAACTTAAGCTGTGTGTGTGCTTTGTTTTTCAGGAATCTGTCCTGAATTTCCGCTTGGACCCACTCGGTGTCGTGGAGGGTTTCACAGCAGAGGTGGGAGCGAGTGGAGTCTTTTGTCCCACGCACATGACTCTGCCAGTTGAAGTTTCGTTCTACAGCGTTTCAGATGACAATGCGCCCTCTCCTTACATGGTAAGTGTGTGGTTGGATTTATTTTAAATAAATTCTGATATGTGGAGATGAAGAGCAAGAGCTTGGTGAGTAGAGGGTTCAGAAAGTGAAGATTTGCAGGGATCTGGCTTATTTTCAACTGCCTGTAACAGAGTTCTCTTGTCCCTGCTTCCTTTCCCTGACTTGTGCTTTTCATTCCACTTCTCTGCCCCACCATTCAACTGTTCTCCTATTGGGATATTGAATGTATTTGTCTCCCCCCACACTGCAATGATCAACCCCCACCATCTCTTTTTATCCATCTAACTTAAAATAGCAGTGAGGCAATAGCTGGACTTAACAGGATACATTTTGTTGTCCCAACAAGCAGCTGCTCTGGGCAACTAATCACACTGCAGAGTGACTTAGGTGCAGGCCAACGGGCAATTGCTGATGGAGACCTTAGACATGGAAGTTATTCAGCCCTTTCTTTTGAAGCAAATATTGTCAGAGCTGTTGTGACACATGGCACTCTCTCAGGCTGCATGGTTTGCTGATGTTTGCAGCATCACAGCGTTTGTGTTCTTGGTCTCTGGCTGCTAATTCTGTTCCACCTTTCTGCAAAGACAGCACGGGTTTTGCACATCTAAAAGTGCTTCTCTCTAAAAAACAAATGGTGTCTTGTATGTTGGCATTGAATCAGAGGCTGGATTTGTTCTGAATACTTGTTAAGGAGCCTCAGAATTACGTAGGTGACGGATCCAGTTTTTAGAGGTTTTTGTATGTGTACATCTGTCTAATATATGCTAAAACGTTTGTTTAAACATGTAAGTCAAGCAATGAACATCTGAGTATCCCAATATTTAGATTTTAAATCCATAGCAATTACCATATTTCTGACCTTCTGTTTTGGACAGCATTCAGAAAATGAAATTGCTTTGAGTTTAAACTTGTGTATGTCTTAACCCTGCAAAAAGTATCCTTTTGTTTTCATCTTTCTAGATTATTTCACTCGATTTTCCAGGAGATGAAGGGATTCTTATGTTCCTCAATTGGTTAAAGCAGCATTGCTTATTTTCCTAGCTGGGTTTCATTGTTTCAGGCTTTCCCACATGCTCTAAATATGCTATTATGGCTGAGTCTCCCAGGATTAATACAGCATTTGTGTAGTGCCTCCATCATCAGAAACATTGTTTCTGTTTGTATAGCTAGTTTCTCTGCTTTGGGGTCTTTTTTTGGTTGTTTGTTTGGTTTGGGTTTTTCAAGTCCAGTGCAGTGGGGTACAACAGTGGTGCCGTGCAGGTTGATCAGGCATGTGGCAGTGCCCTGAGAGTGGCCTCAGCAACGTTACAGCGCCCTGTGGGGCACTGGGGGTGCTCTGTAGATCACAGCTTTTGCTGGTACAAAAGCAGATGTCATCCTTCCTAAACTTTGGATTAGAATCGAAGATTAAGTGCATCTGCTGCCTTTGAAAAGCAAAAATGAGTTCTGTGAGATTTAGAGTATTATTGGTGCAATTGTAGATGATACGAAAATGGAAAGGAGGAGACAAATGCTTCATTTTAACCTCCCAGCTGCTTTGAAAAGAGTTTTTGTCCTAGCTCCCTGATGTGGGGAAGATGTGGAAACTTGAATCTTGTTTCAAGAGGAGGATGTACCTCTTATTGCACAGCTTTTAATGGTCTGCCAGAGTATCTGTGAGGCCTCTACTGTTGATTTTTTAACTGTATCTTAAATGCATTGCCATCTCTATTTTCAGTTTTTATACTTACTGATTGTGTTTCAAATAAACACAATTACACGATTAGAACATTCTGATTTGTTTATCTCTGTGAACTAAATACGTGTTTTGTTTTTGCAGGGTGTAATTACTTTAGAGTCCCTTGGTAAAAGGGGCTACCGGGTACCGCCTTCAGGAACAATACAAGTGGTACGTACTCAGCAGATAAGGGTGCCTTGAAACCACTAATATCAAGAAAGTCATGCAGAGATGAGGTTATTGGAGATGAGCATGAAGCTAGCAGTGGAAATGTGCATCTCTGTAGGTATAGTAATTCAAAGTAGAAATCTGTGTGTGGGACACAAAAACATTCCCAATCTTTGAACACTTCTGTGCTCTGAGGAGTCTTAAAATCAGTTACAGTAGATTCTGAATACTTGGGGACACTGTGGCTTTGAAAAAGTAATGGGGAAGTAATTAGACAACCGTCCAAATCCTGAAATTCTTCTAAAGCGATTAAGATTCAATAATTGTATCTACCTTTTGTAATATTTTAACACCACTTTACTTTTGTAATAAAACCACAAAGAAAATCACAGTGATTGCTTAGAACCAATGAACTGACTCTTTCTTTTAAGAACCCAGTCCAAGATAACACATTCATAATTTCAGGTTTAAAAGTGGAGCCCGCCACTGTGCTTCCTGCGAGTGTATTGTGTCTGGAAAACAGTGTAGACAAAAAGCTGACTGGAAAAATAAACAAAAATGGGGATGCTGATTAGCAAAGTAAGAGTAGCCATATACTAGTGTTTCATTTGGTTTATATTGTGTTTAGCATTATATTTAAAAATGGGAATTGCTGGTAGCTGAAGTGTTGAAAACCAGAAAAGTTTCACAATGTTTTTACATAAATGCTTCTGTATAGCACAGAAACAAAGTGCATAGAGAACTATTTTGACAGATCTAGTTTGGGTTAGGTTTGTTGTGGTTTTTTTTTTTCAATTTGTCATCTCTAAAAAGAGTATTGTATAAAACTGCTGTTTATCTTTTCAGACCTTATTTAACCCTAACAAAACTGTGGTGAAGATGTTTGTGGTGATCTATGACTTGAGAGAAATGCCAGCTAATCATCAAACATTCCTACGGCAAAGAACTTTTTCTGTTCCTGTCAGACGAGAAATCAAGCGATCTGTCAATAAAGAAAACAGTCACCAGACTGAAGAAAAGCTACTACGCTACCTCATACATCTGAGGTAAGCTCCTTGAACTTAAAAAAACAAAATAAAACAAAAAAACCCCAACAAACCCAAGCCAAAACCACAAAAAAGTATCTGCCAAAATTTAACTCATAATTTCTTTCCCAGACAGCCTTTCTGCATACAGAAATAAGAAAGAATGAAAAGAAAAATAAAAAAAGAAGAATGTTAACTTGGTCTTTCTTCTAGACAGTAGAGGAAGAAGAGCTAATAAACAATTTAGATCCTCCTTGGGAGAAACAAAGCTAAAATATGACATAAAGCTCTCTCTTGGCATTAAAGTATTTTGTATAGCATTGTAAAGCTTAAATCTTTTGTTAGCGAGAGACATATTATTCTGGCTGAATCAATGCACTTTTTTTGAGGTTACAGGAAACAGTGAATGTGGATGCTATATGGGCAAAAGCCAAAATTAAGGATCAATGAAGAGAAGGTGCCTGCTGTGCTTCACGTGTGCCTCTTCACCAGAATAGCTTGTAACATGACAAATGGTCTGAGTTACAGTGTTTACTGGCAAAAATGTAAATACCTGTTTCATGATGCTATACTGGTGATAATGCCTTTCACTTTATAAAATATTCACTCAATCTTCCTTAAATGATTTACAAAGCACTGCCTGAAACTAGACACTGTGCTACTGCTCTTGCGGTACTTTGGAGACTGCAGCTGGAAACAAAGGAGGGAATGATGGATATACTCTGTCCTCCTGCAGTTTGCAGACTTTTTCCCTGTGTTTTTGTAGTAAGAAATGTCTGTATACACAGACCCAGTGCTTTCACTCCAGCACTTGGAAATCCACCAGCAGCTGACATTGTGAAGTGAGCATGCAGAACAAAATCAAATATCTTCCATTTCTCTATCATTGTACAATTATTTCTGGTACATATTATTTTTCCTATTTAGTGTCATTGATTTCTATCCAACAGACTTTTGAAACACAACCTTGTCTAAAGCAGTGATTCTAAGCCAGACTCTCCCATTAAAAGAAAGTTGACAGTCATAAAAAAAGCATGTTGGTTTACTGGAATGTGAAAATAGTGTCATCATAAGGCTGTTGAATAGTGTTTTCATTCTGAAATTTAGCCTGGATTGAAATTCATCCTTTCAGACCACATTAAGTTTCAATGTCTAACCTAACCACCTAAAATTTTTCTCTTGGGGCAAATTCTGAAAAAGTGTGTAGCCCCAGTAGAAGGCTGTATTCAGTTGCAATGATGATCTGACTGTGCAGAGGAACTGGGGATAGGCCTCAGCTGCAATGGTGGGTAAAAGTCTGTGGCCAGCTGGGTCTGGCATATCTGCATGAAGAGTAGTGGTCTTGTGTCTCTTTTCAGTTGCAACTTTAATGTAGTTTGTAAATTTCTTGTTGACAGACCAAGAATTATTTTCATTTGAGGCAAATCTGCTTTCTGCTCTCTCATCTGTTACAGCTAGAAGTCTTTTTAAAGAGCTTCCTATTTCTGATACCTCCTGAGAGACAGAAATGTTGCAGTTCTGTTCATTTTGAAATATCTGTGCAATTTACTCAACCTTCAGATCTCTGGTAGGGATCAGTTTATGATAATGTAATTGGAAATACATCCATTTCTGATGGGAAAAACTAAAATCATAACTATGATGCTTAGGTGCTTACTTGGGAAAGTGAGTAACTGCAGAGTATGCCACAAGTTTTTTCTTCAGTGTTAAACCCAAGCAGTGGGTCCTTTCTCATAATGTAAGAGTGGGAGAACTCCTTTAAATATTAAAGTAGCTTATGTTGATCTGTCTTGTGGTTTATTATACTGAGCACTTATGATTTTACAGAAGACTCAGTTGTCCATCTAATAGCTTTCTTTACTAAAGACAAATTTGAATTAGGAGGGCTTAAAAAATCTTAGTAGTATATTAATTCACATGTAAGTTGCTTTTAAACTTCATTTTTAAAAGCAGCAAAGTTTCCTCAAATCTGCTTTACTGAAAAGTTATACAAACCTAAAAAGTTTTAACTGTTCAGATTTATTTTTGTTTGTTACTCAAGTTGACTTAGAACAGCCTTTCAGTTTCAGTTGCAGTAGTTATTGAGCACAAGCATCTTAAGCTTACATATTGAAATTTTGTTCAAAAAAACAAATGAAGTCACCACCAGTGAGCTGCATTGTGGTCGCATCTGCTTGCGAGGCCTTAATCACAGTTGTCAGCACTCGCATTATGAAAGCTCCTTTTCAAGTGGTAATTCAGCAAAAACGCTTGCATAGGTCTGGAGCTTAACATTGGCGGCCAGATTTTCTACAACAGACTTTAAAGTGTCAGATTTATTGTGTGTGCAGCTTCTGCATGCAGTTCTGTATGTTTGAGGTACTGTTCAATATGCCATTAGCCTGTACTTGTACCCACAGCTACAGGATTGAGATACCAGATCAAGCTTGCATAGACAGCAGAGCTTTATTCATTAGTAAAAACCCCCAAGAGCTGCACCTGCAGTTTAAGCTGGTTTTTGAAGATGCTTCGGGGATAATTTTTTTGTTGCATGTGAAGCAATGACTTTTTGTCTTGTAATTAAATCTATTTGAGCATAAGAGCTGTGAGCTCAGCTCTGCTTGTGCCTTGTTTCTGCCCAGTGTTGTGAGGATGACAACCATCCATGGGTTTCTAGGTCACGTTCTGGCACCCCTGTAGAAAGCAATTAAACAGCTAACCTGCTCACAGCTCAATATTTTTCAAGTTTTTAAAGCTTGGTCAATAGCCTTAGTTACTGACACATTTCCAGGAATTGCATGGAGCATAGTTGTTGTTGCTTAACAGCTAAACAGGGGTTGTTAGTGAGGGCTCAGTGAAGGGTATGCTTGAAACTGGTTGTTAAAAGTAGTGATTCCTCAAGGTGTTGAGAAACTTTTTAAAAATACTTTCCTAATGTGACATACATCTTTATTGGTGGAAGCTGAAGATACCTGCTATTACTGATTTACTAGCTGCTTTTGATCTTTCTGGTTTCTCAGCATTTTCATCTAGAAATTTTTATCCTTGTCCTAATGATTTTACTTACAGATTTTATAGATAGTGTTGTATAGTCTTTTCCACTTATAAAACACATTTTGCTACATATGTTCGCATGATTCTTTCTGTATCCTGTTTCTGTGAATTATTCTGTTCTTTGTGAATTTTGATGGCCTATAAAATACATAGAGGGATGTTGTAATTCCTTCAGTAAAGTTCCTCTGCCAGACTTCTAGCATCTGATATTTGTGTGTTTAAGCATTCTTGTATTGGTCTGTTGTTACTGCTCCTGGGACACCATCTGTCAGAGACCTTGGTTGTTGAGTTTTTTTAAATTTCTTTACACAAAATTACTGGAGCTGCCACAGCTCTGGAGTCAGTCCCATGCTGGCCACTCCATCACCACCCCGCAAGGGTGTAGGGAATGCTTATCTCTTGATTATTCCAATGTATTTGCATGTATAAAAAACAACATTTCTAAATCCCAATTACTAGGGTAGACGTGTCTAAAAGAAAAAAAATAGGTAATGGATGCAGAGTTGAGAAGAATCTCTTGAACTTTGCTGCTGTCTCCCACTTATCCTTCTTCAATCTTTTCGAAATGTCATGCTCAGAAAAGTCATGTTGCAGGGAACCATTATTTACTGAGCAAAGGGAGTCTTGCAGGATTATCACTCATAGAAAAGAGCAAGCTTGAGAAGTTTAAAAATAGAGCATGCTAATAATTCTTTTGAAAGATCCATGTGTAAAATAGGAGTTGAGATCTATTTTATGCTTTGATAACTAGATCTATAGGAATTCATTTCAATCATAGTTTTGCTGCAATAGACCTTTCAGTAAAATTTTTCCTTTTAAAATGTGTTATGAGCTACATTCTGAGTTAACTGTTTGTGGTTTTTGCTTTGTCCCTTGTCTCTTTCACTCTTCCTTGTGCTCCCTTCCACAGTCTTCTCTTAAGATAGTGTCTTCTCCCTTTTGCCTGTCAGGTAAAGGGCTTTCACATTGACAGCACCGAGCAAATAAGTAGTGATGGATGGGAGTTCTGTGGGAGCCAGTAGGAGCATTCTGCTGGACCCTGCTGCATTTAACGTCCTTGACAGCTGTATCTAGGAGAACAGAGTTTGCCTTTGTCTGGCTGTGGGGATGACTACAGGCTATTCTGCATCGCTCATCTGAACAGAACAGTGCCACAGAATCCATTTCTGCAATCTGCCTTCCTCAGACGATGAAGTATTGATGGATCTTCTGTACTTGTCTTTCTCCTACCTCTCAGAATTTCAGTCGAATTATGATTAGGTTTATTCTAGAGATACTGCTTTTGCTTCAATGGGGTCAATAAGTAAATGCCTATTAAAAATGTGTGCAAATTGTAATACACGTGATAATACAGCATGCACTGCTTGCTCACTATTTGCAGTGGTATCATCTTGTTCTAACAACAGTAATGCCTTTTCTTTTTCTATTGCAGCAGCAATAGTATTTCTCCTTCTTCACTGTGGCATAGTGGTAGTGATGTTAAGTTCAGTTGCCATCAGAAATCCTCCTTAGGCTCTTGTGCCTTTCCTGGTAGAGAGAAGGAAATTAGGGAGTTCTGCCACATGAAATCTATAGAACACAGTTCTCTGAAATGCAGATCTTGTTTCTCTATATACGGTTGTTAAATCTCAGGGAAAGTGGAACTGGCACATACCTGGCAGGTTTGGAGGACCTGAATTAGGCTGTTTAGCTGCAGCACAAAAGATTAATGGGCCCAGGAACTGACCACTGTTTGCTTTGGTGATTGGGCCAGTGAAACACAGTGTCTTTGAAACGCTCCCTAGTCTGTGCAAAAAAAATTCTTTGTCTGCCTGCAGAGATCCCTGTACCTACTGCTTCTCAAGACCTTCTTCTTCTATTCAGAGTGTGGTATAAAGCAATAGTAAACTTCCCAGTGTTATGTTCATACAGAGAGCAATGAAATCTGTCTATATGATTGCTGGAACTGAAATGCATATTTGATATGTATATAGTTGAAAATTCCCTTTTGTGTGTGCTTAGGCCACCCTTTGGACATCTTCAGGAGTGCTCATTGAAGAGCATTTTTTGCCATTCCAGATTGCTGAGGACTTTAATCTTTGATGTACATAATGGCAGTGTGAACTTAAAATACTCCATGCCACTTTCAAAGCTGTAAACTGCATTGGTGATTACAAACAGAACCTTTAAATGCCAAACGAAACAAAGCAGAATGAAAATATTAGGATATTCTTTCTCCTTTCATTTTAACTGACTCATTTTGTTTGTTCAAATGTGTTTTGGCCTTAATGTTTTAAAAGAGTGCATTTTATTTAGTAATATTTAAATATTAATCTTTTGGTTTAGATAATAAAGATATTTGTATCTTTTCAGGTTCCAGAGTTCTAAATCTGGAAAGATCTACCTCCACAGAGATGTAAGGCTCCTATTCTCTCGTAAATCCATGGAAGTTGATAGCGGCGCTGCATATGAACTCAAATCTTACACTGAATCTCCTACAAATCCTCAGTTTTCACCAAGATGCTAGCAAACAATGGCAAACTCAAGTATTCATTTTACTGTTGAGTACTCCTTGCAAGCAAAGATTGGTAGAGACAACAGTATAAAGTTAAGTCTGTAAAGGAATAAAAATAGCGCTCAAGAGAAAGAAGGTTCTGTGTGATCCTGGACCAGTTTTTAAAAGGTTTCTGGAATGAGCTTTGTGTATTCCAAGTAGACTGGAAACATACTTAAATCTAATCTTTTTGTACTGTTTAAAACCACTTCATTGGATGTGTTGCAATAGCAAATTCCCAAGTTAGTTTAGTGTTTACACTTTTTATTTTATTTTTCAGTTATTTAATATTTAATGTTTCATTTAATACTCAAGTGATGTTTGTCTTTAGTGTTCTAATGTAGCATAAATCCTATGTAAAATCATACTATGTATTTTTGGCATTAATATTGAAATCTGAAATATATACAGATGTCTTTAATCTGTGTGCTGTTTTAAGTGATATTCATTTAAGTTATTGAAAATGGGGACAACAGGTGAATTTCCATAACATTTCATACTATGCAAGCATTTAGCTGTTTTTTCTCTTTAATGGTACCCTTTTCCATTTTTTCTCACATCCCGATTTAATAACACTTGCAACCATAGTGCAGATTATTTATTTACTTACTCATGCATTCAGATCATTAATTCAATTCACATTTTGCTCCCTCAATTTCCTTCCCTTCCTTAGGGCCATTTTAATTTTGCTTTCTGTTATTTGTTTCTCTCACATAAACTTTGCACCCTCCCCCATTTTATTTCTCAAATTGTGTTAAAGGATGTACTGTGCAAACAAATTAGTATTTATATCTTAAATATATGCAAAAGCTATGAAACTTGTACTTTTTGTTTTATTTTTAGATGAGAGGATCTTCATGTAATTCTAAATATTTTTCATAGGTCAATTCCATGTAGGCCACTAGGTGGCCATAGGAAGTTTTACTAGCAATGCTACACTGGGCATATGACTATTTTCCGATACGTGTGTGTATTCCTAAAACAAAACAGTCAGATGAACAGTTTATGCTAAGTGTTAAACTGTGTAACTGAGAGAAATAAAGTTAGAAGCATTTTATTATATTTGAGCTATATATTTAATAATGAAAATGAAGCTTTATGACATTTGATGAAGGTCTGAGTTTCTCAACTGTTTTACTTTGGTTTATGTGTTTTTCTTTACTTTGCTGTAGGTTTTTAGAGTGTTAGTAATATGCAAGGTGACCTATAACATACTTATGTGATGAAGACTGGAAAAAGGATGAATGTGTATCTTGAATATTCAGCACTGCTCTTAGATGAGAGAAGTCAGTGTATCATGAAATCTCCAGGAAGTCTGCCAGGGAATGTAAGGGAGACTGGACTTTCCAGATGATACTTATCAAATATCTTGTACATGCAAATGACTGCTGCTCCAAAAGGGCAAAGCTCAGATATTACTGAGTCCTTTCCCCACTTCAGCAGTGTTTTCCACACTGTTACACCAGGTTTTCAAACATTACCTAACATTCACTTTAGAGAGAATTGGGGAAAACTGTACAGAAAGATTGTTTGCAGTTTCTAGTCATCTGTGTGCCCTTTAAAACTGAGAAAAGGTTTCTTTTAGTACCAGAAGAGTAAAACACAATTGCAGTTTTACTGTGTACAGAACTACGGTCTGGACTAGGATGTCAAGAGCGTGTCCTAGTTTCTGTGTAGCTGCTATTGAGTCATGAGCAAACAGCATGTTTGCTCAAACTACTTATTTGTGTCATGGTGCACAGCTGCTTGCACACTCTATGAAAAAAAAGCATGAGGAAAGGACACATTTTTAATGAAAAGTCACCATTCCCCTGTCATAGATTAACCTTTTAATTTGCACTGACATTATGCAATGTTTGTATCTTGATAACTTTGTTTAAATAAGACTTCTTCAAGCCATCTCCATTAATTTGCTTTGAACAGCAAAGAAGTGTGGATTTTGAATATGTGGTTACTACAAGTCATCTCTAGGAAATAAAAATGTATTCACTTTAATAGTCAAACCACACTTTGTCCCTATAGGGATTTGGAATGAAAGTGACTTTGGGTTATCTGTGCACAACTTTGATTTTAATGAGTCATTCTCCATTTACAGCTTGATCTGAGTAAACACTTTCCATTAGGGACACACCTGGAGAAACGCTGGATCTCATAAACTATGAACTAAATTTCACATGATCTTCTATGCACAGGTTAAGACTAGACTAATGTTTGAGAGGTCATTGGTTTCTTCTCTTTACTCCTCAATAGGCTCAACCATATAGAATTATTTTTAATAAATGTTTTGAGTGGTTTAGAAGGACCTCCAACGATGGCTGCTACAACTAATCTCTCCCAGTGCTAAATTATATTTATAATGAAAAAGTTATTTCTAACATCTAACTAAATCCTGCTGAAGCTGAATTATATACTACTTAGCCTTCTCACTATAAGCAAAGAAAACAATTTAGTTCTTGTATCTCCCTTCTCAGTGCTTTTTTTTATAACTAAGACAACCCCAGACTGTTCAGTCAGCCTTTGTTTTCTGCACCTCTCATAATTCTGGCTCTTTGCTTTCTTCTTTTGGACTGAATTAGCCTTGAAGTGTCTGAAGCTGGACACAGCATCCCAGTCAGGGCTTCTCTGTGCCAATCAGACTGGAAGAATTGGTAGATAAATCATATGGATTAAAGTCCTCTTCATACATCCTGTTGTAATACACTGTTTTTTAGTATCAGGAGGTGTCAGCTTGCATTCATCTTGTTAATCAGTATAAGAGATGTCCTACCTGCCTGTTCCCAAAATGGTAGCTCTCCTTATTGAACTTTATATTCTCACTACCCAAGATTTTATATGCTGAACACAGCATTGCTGTTTGAAGAATTGATAGCTGTTTCTAACACACTTGCATCCACCACAGTAAAGTTTCATCTAATTAAGTTTCCCTGATTTGCATGGGTGTCAGAAGCCTTATTAATGCCAGAAGGCATCTGGAACTTCAGCCACCTTCACCCACTTCTCCACATGGTCTGTTTCCTTTTTCTTAAAGGAAAGATGATTGTGTGAAACCCTTGTTCTTAACTGTGAATTCCTGCCTAGCTACTCAGTTCGAGTGCTTCTTTCGAGTGCTTATTTTAGATGATTTATCGAGTCATTATTGACAGCTTAATTATATAGTTTATATTCTGTCCTCCCCATATTCCTATTCAAATTCAGGAAAAGTGACTCCTGGAAACCCATTCATTTTTAACATGTTCCTATATGAATCACCAGTAATTAACTGAAGATTGCTTCTGTCACTATCTAATCTCTTAAGGATATTTTTTCATCCAAGCTGAAAATATTTACCAAAGCTAATTAAAGTAAGCTGTAAACCAGTCTTTCCTTATTCCAACTAAAATACTTCATTTGTTACACTATTTACCTTGATCATACCAGACTGAACAAAAAGAAACATTAAACTCTTCATTCTTTACAAGGTTTGTTTGGCAATATTTCGGTGCCCCCTTGTCTTCATGAGCTGCTTTAGATACACGTCCTTAAAAACTGACCTACTTTCTGTAGGCTGCTTCCTTGTATTTGAGGCCATTGAAGAACCTTGGCATTTGCTGAGGTTCTGAACTTATTTCCCATCTTTCCTCTGCATTATGTTCCCTTAAAGAAATAATTGCATTAAGGAATTGCTGAATCCTTGAAACTGTTTTCCCTCACATTAATTTCCTAAGAGATTTGAAAGAAATTCCTGAAGTTTTGCATTCTTGTCTGCTGTCACTGCTTCATTATTCTGCTTTCTTTAAAAATCTTGAACTTCATTGTTTTTATGATCATTTTTCCATGTTCTGTTTTTCACATTTTCAGACCATTTCTCCCTGATTTTGCTAGAAGCAAATGTGGCACACCCACCACTACTATAGCTTTTCCCATAATTAGTTTAAAACCCACTCGTGTGTTCTATGATGTTTTTTCTGTGCAATCTGCCCAGCTGTATCCCTTTCTGAATAAGGGATATGCACATTCCTTGGGTTCCCTGCAGCTACACAATCCCGGTCTCTGGACAAATTTCTTGCAAAAAACTTCCAACTACTGGCTTGTGGGGTGTTTAGTACAATTCAGCTGTGGCATAATCATTGAGAGCTTCTGTTTTCACAGCCCTTTCTGACCTGCCTCTAATGCTCTTCCCAACCATAATTTCACAAAGCCTGCCCTGGCCAGTCCCTCCTGAGCTGTGCTAAGTAGAATCCATACCTTGCTCTTCACATAATCCATGTTTTTAGAGATCTCTAAACAACTAGGAACCCCTGAAGATTTATTAATGGTGGCCTAAACCCCTGCTTTAGGCTCCTAAAGAGAGTCCATGGAAGGTTATTGTTCAGCCAAGAACCAGACAGTGAAAAGTAGGTGGGGAAGGAATAAAATACTCTGTGTAACTTGATACTGTGCTGTTAAGAAGTTCCAGTGCACTGAGACCTTCTGTCAGCTGCTGTCTGGGATTCATGAGATCCTTGAATAATGCTGCTGAGGACTCAGCTGCTTGTATTTTGATCACTAAAAGTGGCCAAAAGAACTAACTATAGCCAAACAGTAAAGCTTTTTTTCGTTTTACCTTTATGTTGGGCAGGGGAGGCCATGCAGGCCGGATGAGCTGGGATTAGAAAGTTATAGTGAGGTGAGGGCCAGTAAGGGGACCAGCGGAAATGGCCTTAAGCTGAGACACGGGAGATCCACATTAGATATTTGAAGAATTTTATCTGTTGGGATGCTCAGGCATTAGAACGGGCTGCCCAGGGAGGCGGTGGAGTCACCATCCCTGGAGGTGTTCAAGAGACGTCTGGCTCTGGCGCCGGGTGATGTGGTTTAGTGATTACAGTGATGCCTGGACGGTTGGACTGGCCCATACTTAATGTCTCTTCCAACCCCGATATTTTTGTGAATCTATGATTATAACGCGCGAGGCCCCGGGGCCGGAAAGCCGCCCGCCGCCGCCCCGCAGCCGGGTCCGAATCCGCGGCCCCGGACGTGACGCGCAAGGCGCAGGCGGGACCCACCCCCGCCCCCAAGCCCGCGCGCGCGGGGGCCGAGGCGGAGGAAGTCTGGCTCCGCCGACGCGCCGTCGCGCGCCGCCGCCATCTTGTGCGGGAGGAGGCGGCAGCAGCAGCAGCAGCAGAGCGGAGGAGCCGCGGCCGCGCCTCCCGCCCGCCTCCTTCCCTGCTTCCCTCTTTCCCGGCCCCGCCGTCCCGCTGCCGCGGCGCCATGTCTGCGGAGAGCCCCGAGCCCGCCTCGGCCGAGGAGCAGAAGGTGGGTGGCCGGGCCGAGGAGCACAAGGAGGCCCGCGGGGCTTCTCCCGCCTCCATCAGCGCGGCCGGACCTCTCGCTCCCTTCCTCGGCCTAGGGAGCCCCGTGGGCGGCAGCGTCTCCCAGGCCCGGCCGCCCCTCAGAGCACCACCTGCCCCGGGCAGTCCGCTGCCGCGCGGCAGGGCCGGGTGGCACTCCCCGGGCAGGACAGGCCCCGCCGCTCGCGGCGGTGTGAGGCTGGAGGCGGAGGACGCGCACCACCATGATGGCTCGGGAGCGGGTGTTCCCTGGCCCATCGTCGGTGTACGCTGGCCTGGCCGGGCCGATGGCGCTCCCTCGCTCGTTTTCCGGCCTCGGCCCCGCTCCCTGCGGGTGCCCCGCGGGCCGCGCCGTCCTGCGCGATGGGCTTCGGCTCATGATCGCAGCGGCGGAATGGAGACCAGCTATAATCCGGAGTCTGAACGTTTGTTTCACTTCTAGAAACCGTTCAGCTTTAAATGTAATCAGTTCAGGAGCACAAATACCCAAATCTCAACGACTGTGACCTGTGCTATGAAGGCTTTTAGAAAAAATAACTGGCTGGGTTATCTTCTGGTGTCCCTCTTATGTCACCTCTGTAGCTAATAACTGTATCGTTTCCTAAGTGGGATTTGGTTTCATAGATGTCTCTGCTGTGACTTTAGGAAGCCGTTTGTTTTTTAGTCTTGTCATTGCTGTGGGAGCCCGGTTGCAATCCCCGCGGCTATGATCCGGAGAAGTTACGAAACACAAGTGCTGCTTTGAAGGACGCTAAAAGAAAAAGATTAATCTACGTCAGCTGCACGTTTTATTTAATAATTTACAATTTGTAATATGAGTTAGTCCTACAAGTAGAGATTTGGGGGTTAATATGGAATGATACCTTCTCAATAAGTGCAGTAATCAGAACCAGCTTCTTTTGCAGGTCTGTAATCTGCTCTTAAATAGGTGTGTTCTGCAGTGTGACTTAACGATCATGCTAGGTAGACTGCTGAAGGGATACTGTTCCTGTTCAAAGCCTATAAAAATAAGTCCCTGGCCTATGCAGCGCTCCTAGAATAGCTCTGTAATAAGAGCATAGTTAAACATGTGGCAGCAAGTTTATTGTAATACCTTCTAGGGTGTTCTGATGAAGTCAGGTGACTGGGGTTGATTTTCCTAACGAATTTTTAGACTGAATCCTGAAATGTCAGGTTTATGCATTGCTTGGAAAAATTACCCTTTATTTGAGAGATGGGAGTGTTCCTTGCTGATCTCCTAATTTAGTTTTATTCTGATAAGGTGTTCAAGAAAAATTATATAACATCAATAAAATAAAACTTTGCTTTCTGTGAGATTATGTCCTGGTCTGATACTGTGGTATCAGTGCCATTATGACATTGTGATATTAACTTCTACTAAAACTTTTGTCTGGGTGGGCAAAATTGTACATTCACTCGGTTAATGCTTAGCTCTGAAACACTTACATAAACAACCCATTTTGCAGTACATATTCATATGTATGCTTAAAAAAGATGACGCCCCTAAATGAACTTTGAAGCAATGTTTTTGTGATAAGAGCTTTTTTCTAAACTTTTCTGACATACTGTAAGGATCATGTGCTGAGTGAGAAAGATTTTGAACTACAGAGTGACATAAACTGAAAATCTGCCAAAGACCAGTGTTTCCTGTTCTCAGTATGAAAACTCAACAGTGGCAGGGGAATGTTCGGAAACAAAGAAACTTTGGACATAGACGAACATAAGTTTGGTTGACTCTTTCTTCCTCAAAAGCATATATTTTTATGGAAGCTATTAGAGATGTTGCATTTTGTTGCTGAACTGGCTTTTGCCACATCAGTTTGCTATAGGGTTGTGCTGTTGCCATGTTTTTCCCATTTTCTGCTTTGCATTTTTTCTAATGTCTTCTGCTAAAGATGAGCCATTCACACCAGAGTTCTAAAAGGCTGATGGCTGTTTTTTTCAGTCATGCTGGTCAGTTGTCCAGCAGATACAGAACTTAATGCTGCTAGAACCTCTGCAAAGATTAAAAGCAAAAGCTGTCTTTAAATGAGTTAGGTAACTGCTGCCTTCCTGGTAGATCATTTTAATGACTTCATGAGCTGTGTCAGATTCCTGTAGAGAACTAAAATTATAACTTTTGTGTGGTTGTCACTAGGAAGAAGAGCGTGGTGTATCTTGATTTCTGCCCACTCCCCAGTCATTTGTTAGTCACTTGGTTGTTGCTTCTGTAATTCAAGGGAGAATGTTCTGAATGTAGGAGTGGCTTGGATTCAAGTCTTTGGGGCTCAGCAGCACATCTCCTAGAGTGCTCTATATGATCTAGTCCTCAGAAGAATATAAGATCAGGACGTGCAGGCAGTGATCTTCCTAAGAAAACTCTCCAAGGTCTCAGCAATCTGGTTTAAAAGGCTTCTGAGCTGCAAATGAACACATCGAATTGCTTTCTGATTCTAAATTCTTGGTATCCTTCAGCAAGGAGTTCTGCAGCTTAACTGTATTTTACTTGAAGAACTGTTGTCTTAAGTATTTTTTTAACCTGCCATCAGCTGGTTTTGTTTGACACCCTAAGTCGTGGTATTGAAATTCTTTAATTTGTGTTCTGTGGGTTTTTGAGTCTTAGTTGTTGTTGGTCATCAAGAGGAAGCGGCCGTGCTCTGTATCCTTTTGAGCTGCATTGACACGTAACACAGTGTTTGTGTTTGGATTGCCTGCTGTGCCATAATTTGTCAGCCCTGTGAGTTTGCATAAATGTCTTCTTTGATGCACTGTGAATACATATTTATATAAGCTATTTATTGTTGGTCCTCTTGTCTTAAAAAATACCTCCTTTTGGTTTATAGTAGCAAAATAATGCCCTCTCAAATAGTTTGTCTGTTGGCTCAGCAGTGAGTACCCAGTGATTCAGCATTAGCTGTTGAAAGTGTTGAACTAAAAGGATTACTTTTGGGCAAGTCCAGTCTGTGTCGGCATTCTGATGAACCACTATAAGGAGAGCAGCAGTTGCATGATCTTTGTAATGCATGAGAACTGTGGGTTTGGCTAGTGAGATATTGCCTAGTGAGAAATGGTATAGTTCTGTGTTCAGTAGTGCCAGGGAAACTTTGCCCTTTATTTGGATTTGTATTTTGCATTGTATTGCCTAGCTGCATTTTCATCAAATAAAAAGCATTGGTTCCGGTTGTCACAGAAGTTTCTCTTTAATTGTTATGAGAGTTTCTATTTTTTCCTTGGGAGAGCTGTTAACTCAGCTTCCTGTTGCATTGTGTAAAGCTGTCCTTGAGGTGTCTTGACCTAATGGAACAACTAGAAAATGTTATATTCTAAATCTGTTATAATATTTGTTTCTGAGGCATCTTACCAGAAAGATGTTGAATGTTACACAACCTGGAGCATTTTATAAGAGGTACAGAAGAGCACCTATGGGTAGGCGAGTTTGGTGGTAGCTCTTGTTCTTTGGCCATTCTGGCTTAAGTAGCTCCCAGCTCCTTGTGTTCCTGTCCTCCCTGCTGTTGTGTTAACATACCTGTTTGTGCAGCTGCTTGGTCATCCAGGCTGTGGAAACCGATCCAAATGAAACAGCCCATGAAGGGGAGAAGAAAAAAAAATGATACATGGCTATTTTTCTGTTGAAGTAGTTTCTGTAACCCATTGCTGAGGAGTACAGTCAGTCACACTGATGGATGCAATGCAAAGGATGATGACAGACATGGAAAAGCGTGTGAAGGGGCTGCCTGAGCAGCTCTAAGTGGACATGAAATGTTAGTCATAGATGAATGAGGCCCTCCTGATTTCAATGGCAATTCTTACTTCCTGCCTAAAAGTCTGTGACTTCAGGTGGTAATAACAATTCTACACCACAGCAGTCAGTGTAAATCATTATACTTTCTTTGAACTAGCAGTGGTTTGCATTAAAAAGAAGTGGCTGTGGCCAAATACTGGAAAGAGCAAAACAAAAATTCTGAACTAAAGATATTTCAGAAATGATCCAGTGGAATATATTGTACTTCATACATCAAATTGCCACGTGGACATGGAGGGTGAAGTACAGGCCAGTGAACAAATTGCAGTTTTGCCAAATGAGTATCTTCAAATTATTATTTTGAGCATCCATGTTTTACAGTATAGTCATAAAATAGGCATTTTATTTTACACAAATGCACTATCCAAATGTCTTCATCCTCATAATTTCAGGATAATTATAGACATGTATAGAGAAACACAGTATTTCTATTAATGTAACAGTAGGCTTGTTCTTGAGACTGTTTCACAGTGAATATCAACACATTACAGCTGGAACAGCCCTACAGATCAGTGTGGCAGTGGAAGTGCCAGTCTGCCTGTGCAACTAGATGATGAAACAGGAATTTGGAAAAACAATTCTGTGGTTCTTGCTCAGTATTCAACATTTGTTTGTTCTTAGTGGAACCTTTGTTTTGACCAAAAAAAAAGTTTTGTTTTTGGCTTTTTTATTTTTCAAAATTGAATAATTCAGACTGCTTTTCTTTGAGAGGGAAATGTGCACATCTTCAGCATTTTCAGGAAGGGTATCTAAAGTGGGAGGCTGAACTCCTACAGTTGTCAGCATTTGAGAAAGGAATGTGTGAAAATGTATAATCCGATAATTATTATGCTCACTTGGTAGCAGCAATGGGCATGTGGGTGTATTACCTACAAAGCTATTCTGCATAAATATACATTGTTGTATGTTTCACGGTAATCAATCATTGTCTTTCAGGAAATGGAGGATAAGGTGATAAGTCCAGAAAAAGCTGAAGAAGCAAAATTGAAAGCAAGATATCCTCATCTGGGCCAGAAGCCAGGAGGCTCAGACTTCTTGAGGAAGAGGCTTCAAAAAGGAGTGAGTTCTTTATTGTATGGACAGAAAAATCCAAAATTCCTGTATCTGCAATTTTTTTTTTTTTTTTTTTTTTCCCCATTCCACAGGCCTTTGCATGGTAAAAGAGTCCTAAGAACTTTAAATTTTGAGAGCACAAGGAAGAGAAATTTATCTCTGCAAAACAAATGCCAGCTTGGCAGGATTGCTGTTTACAGCATCAGTGGCTCAACCACATTTGTTATGAAAAATTAAACTAAGAAACTGCTGTGGTAGACTTAGTGTAAAAAACACCAAGGGATAGAAACTCATCCTTATTATATAGTGATTTTTATCCTGCCCATTCTTATGCCCCCAAAATTGATGTCCACTCCTTTTATCCATGTTTTTAGCACATGAAAGTTTCGTGTCTGCTGTTAGACCAGGCATCATCTAACATCAGTGGTTTGAGAACGGTGGTATAATTCTGAATATATACCCAGACCAAAAAATAATGATAGAAGAACAAAGAGTGAGTTAATATTTCAGTATTGTTCCACATCTAACCAGTGTCTCTTATTTTCTTAGCTATTTGACTGGTATTTTTTTTTGTTTAATTATTCATAGAGTGATTATGTAATGCCTTTCAGACATGCTAGAACTCTGTTCTTGGAATATTCCTAGTATGTCAGTGCTTCTGATGGTGCTTTCATTGCTGTCACACTGTTGTGGTTTTTTTATTATTGTCTAGGCCCTGTCAGTACATGCAATGATTCCAAGTATAAATCCGTTGCAAACCAGCTGGTGGAGTTCACTGCTGATCTAAATCTGTGCTATCTGGTAACATCTCTTGGGAATTGTTACTGTTGGCAGGTTTTTTGGATAATCTTTGTCTCATAAATTGGAACATACGAAGCAGAGTTAATGGCTGCTGGGCCTGGACAGGTGTTAGATGAGGTGACTCCCTCTGAGTTACGCTGCTGCATGGTAAAAGGCAGCCTAAATGAGACTTCACTGGGTTCAGTGTATGTGTAGACACAGAAAGGAGTGGTAAGTATGTATTGTGATGATCTCTCGGGAAAACAAGCCAGCATTCACTCAGCAAGGACTGACAGCCATAAAGGAATTACGACTGCTTGCACGTGGTGCAAATGAGAGAAAATCTCACCAGCAGCAATAACAGCCCATACAATATCTTCATCTTAATTATACACAGCTGAATGCAAAGGCTCTTGCAGCATGTACTTTCAAATTTGAGCAGAGACAGATCAATGGCCATCTTAATTGACTTTTGCTGATGAAAGTTGGCATAAATGTGTGGATTCCACTTCATAATATGCCTTCTGCAGTTCCTGATGTGGTGATAATAACTTTCTTCCATTTTATTTTTTATTATTTCTGTTTAGTGTGCTCCATGTCTTAAACAAGGAGGCATCTTTACTTGATAGAGACTCTAGTATACTTCAGAGTGCCTGTACTGATGAAGGTTAAAATAGAATGAGGGTAGTGATTGTACTTTCAGATAATGTTTCTGACAAGAAGACACCTGGACAGACATAGTCAGTTTGAAAGCGATGATCAAATAGAGGCCATCTCTGAGAAGCTAGAATAAATCAGGAAAATACAGGAATAAGTTAAGGGAAGAAATGGATTTAGAAAGAAGAAATCCATTTAGAATGGATTCATTCTAAAGCATGAGAAATGGTGGGTTTTCTCAAATACTCTTCTTTGGTCAGCTGTAGCCCAAATCTACTTTTGTTTGGCAACCAGGAAACGCTCTACCAATTCATATGTGCTGTCCAGAAATGTTCTGCATTTTATGCACACACCATTATTAGCACACTTTCTCTGAAATAATGGTAGATGAGAGCAGTACTACATCGTGCTCCTGTGGAGAGATTCTATTTGAAACTCTCAGATGGACAGATCTCTGTTAACAGCTGTAACACATCTAAAGATTGAGTTGTTTTGTTATTACCTAGTTGCTGTTTGAAAGTTTCTTTTGGTTGCTTCTTGAAGGGCAAAATGGGAAAGCCTTTTTCCAAATCATTATGTTCTTCCTTGAGGTCTAGGTTGCAGACATAGTGCTAGAACATTGTGGTGTAAATAGAGATTACACCCATCAGAAGGATTGAACTGGGAAGGTTTATAAATAAAAGTGTGTGATTCAGATGTACGATAGACTATGGGAGAAGTAAATTCAGTAACTTCAGGGCTCTGGCAGGGAATATTTAAAGCCATTTTCAGAAGGCCTTCTCTGAACAACCTCCTCCCCTTTGGTAAGGCCTGTTAAGTCAGGTGTTCAGATTACTTCTGTCTAGCAACTGCTGCTGCTGGGCATTTTGCAGTGGGTTAGTACTAATGCAGAATAAAGACTGTGGTGGCAATATGCTGCCTGGAAGCACTTAGATATAGCAGGAAATGATGGCTGCTGTTCAGCTGACTGAGGACGAAGCCTACACAAAGCTTGCTGGGGGCCTACTCCTCAGAGATGGCTGTGATTGTAAGCTGTAGTGGTGTAAATCTTAATCCTGAATCTAATTTTTTTTTGTCTCATATGAAATCTGTTCAAAATCATTGGTTACTAGTATCTTAGTGGTAGACCTCATGGTAAGATGTAAAAACAATGCATCTTTTCCTGTAAAATGTGTCAGTGAGCAGTTGAAGACTTGATGCAGAGCATGGATAAAATTTCATGCCTTATCTAACCATGATGTGGATAAATAGTAGTCATTTGGCTTTGACATCCATGGATAGCTTAATATGTTGAGAAATCTGGCAACTCTTGAAGGTAATGCTAATAAAAACTTGCTGATATATTAAGGAACACTCTTTTAGAATTTCAAACTTGATCTAGTTTTGTATTCAGAAAAAGAATGGAATGTGGGATAAGAATTTCTTTCTCATAGTGCTCTTGAGAAGGACTGTACAGTAGATTTGACTTTACTAAATAATTGGTTTGGGAACTTTAGGGATTATATTTTCACTTTTAATGTGTGCAGAGAAGAGGTTTCCTTGTTAGCACGCAGTTTCATGCTACTTTGATCTCTGGTGTGATAGACCAGGCTCTGTCTTCCAGCTGTAGTTCATGACTTGTTTGGTTATTCTGTATAGCAGAACTTGTTCTCTGAAACAAAATTGACAAACCCCAAGGTTTCAGTTCTGGGAAATGAGCTTTTGGGAAAACTAGGGCAAAAATAACGTTCACATATGGTGTGAATTTAATGTTATATGTAGAACCTTAACTGTATACTTCTCCGATACTAGGAGTTCAGCTGTCTGTGCTTAGTAGTCTTGATAATACCTTTTTTAAATCAGTGTAGAGCTACCTTGACCAATCAGGGAGATTTTTATAACTTTTAAAAATTTAAAATATCTATTTAACAATGTAGTTCAGGGTATACATCTGTTAAGATTAAATATATGTCTTTTGTCTTCTAGCAAAAATACTTTGATTCTGGTGATTACAACATGGCTAAAGCAAAGATGAAGAATAAGCAACTGCCTACTGCAGCTCCTGACAAGACAGAAGTCACTGGTGACCATATTCCTACTCCACAGGATCTTCCACAGCGGAAACCATCTCTTGTTGCTAGCAAGCTGGCTGGCTGACGAGAACAGCTGAACAGCATGATTATTCTCATTCCTGTTATTTCTCCTTAATAGTTATTTCTCACCCTCACATCCCCCTTTTTCTTTCTTACACTAAGTCATGAGACTGACAGCTTTGCAGGTAGCGATAGCATGTGCTGCTATTGTAAGGGAATACTGTTAAGAGTAAAACATAGTATTTGGACTAGTTGAGAACAATGCACTGATTAAAAAGGACAAGTTTGGTTAGAGCAATGTAATCTACTTGAAAATGTACATATTGCCCATTTCCTAGTGTAGGACTGGTTCCAGCAAGTGACATCGCAAGTTTTACAACTTCTAATGTTTCTGCTTTTGTTATTTCATCTTAATTACAGCATATTTGTATTTAATATAACCTCCAGTTGTGTTGGGTTTTTCTTCCGTGTTTGGGTTTGTTCTTTAAAGTAGAGGTTTAGACCACAAGTTGCTAGATGGTAAAGCATGTATAAAAACAAAGACAGGGCTCTGATTGAATTTTGTTTCTGCTTTTGAACTTGAACGGCCTTAAACCTGTTTCAGCTTTAACAATAGAGTTTTTACTTGGGCAATATTTGCCCATTCTGGTGTAACTCTTGTGAACCTAGTGCTTATTGACAACTGCCTGTTGAAGCTGGTATTCTTTTCAGTTCCGTAGCTTAGGACACACTTTTGTTGAAGATGTGGATGAAGTGTGCATGTGCATAGACTGTTGAATTCACTCTTGTGCCATTTTTTGTAAATACAATAGTTTTGCACAACCTTTTGCAAACGTCTATTAGTTTTACATTTTAAAAAGCAGATAATGTGCCAATCAAAGCACAAGTGATTCTGTATCTTTCAAAGTCTTGTCCTGAAACTAAGAGCCCAGAATCTTGCTACTGAAAGTAAAAGTTGTATACCTTAAATTTGTGAAACACATTCACACTTGACTCAACCTTATGCTTTTGCAGTTGTGTATTTTGTTTCACAACAATATCCAGCATTTGAATATAAATCTGGGATCTGTACCTATATTTGCAGGCAAGTGCCCTTTCTGTTCAGCAGTTGTTTAAGCTTTTAAAGCAGAAATGCTCTGTCTGTTGGTGTGGAGTATGGCTAAGTATACTGTTCTAGAGAGTTCCCTGTGTGGCAAACACCAAATCTAGATTCACTAATGTTTGATATGCAATTGTCTTTGGGCTATTTTAGATTTCTGGAAGCAGAAGGGTATATTTTTTTCTTTCTTGGACTCCTGGAGAGGTAGTAAACTGTTTTCTTTTCTTCGTTGTACAGCAGCCCCTCATTGGCTTTGGGGAAACAAATATCTGGAAATGTTTTTCCATAATGACCTGTTGAGAAATAGGTAACTTTTCATACCAGAAAATAGGAACAAACTCCAGTTAATATTTATGATAAAGGTTGTAAGTACTAGATAGCCAAAATACATAGTTTATATTAGTCTGGTGAATTGATGCATTTAAAAGTATGTTAATTCTGTGAAATCAGAATATTAAAAGTGCAGCATAATCCATAATATAATTGATTTTCATATAGGTAGTCACAGCCTTCACGTTCTTTGGGAGAACAAGAAACTTTTTGAAAAGATCAGTTTACTGAATACCTTTTTCTTTAAAAAAATAGTTCTGAAACAGCCTATTGTAAACAAAGCAGCAATGTGAGTATTATAAGAGAGAACACTTAAAGATGCATGTTTTTAGAAGCTTGTACTTTGCATTGACGTATTCAGAAAGGTCTTGGGGTATAAAGGACTGCTAAATCAAAAACAATGCTGGCCCATATCTTCTGAAACGCTCTCTTCTAAGGGCAAACAAAATGGTCAAGAGAAAATGAATAGTCTTTATTTGGTCCTGTTTTGATCAGAACATATGGGGTCTATGTAATATTTTTGATTCAGAGAAGTAATTCCAGAGAATTTCAAAACTGCTAACCTGATTCTTTTCAAGTCTGTATTGGCCTTTTCTAGTAGTTAGATGGGCTTTGT
Organism: Dasyornis broadbenti; assembly: GCA_013397935.1. Lineage (NCBI taxonomy): Eukaryota > Metazoa > Chordata > Aves > Passeriformes > Dasyornithidae > Dasyornis > Dasyornis broadbenti. Next base: position 1,269,495 of record VZRN01000335.1, on the reverse strand, counting down.
CAAGCCTGTCCTTATTCCTTATTCTCCACTAGTATAAATAATTTATGGTTTTTGCAGAACAGTTTGAAGAAATGGACCTACTTGACTTCTTTCAAGAAATTAGGCTGGAAGAATAACAAGGAAGCTGGAAATGTTGAAGCAAACTGCATTTTATAGATGTTTGTTCTAATGTGAAAGTCCCTCTTTATTTTTCTATGTATAAATGGAACTGAAACTTAATGATAGGACTGGGCCTGAAACAAATGTTGAACAACTTAAGGTGACTTGCTGTGTATTGTCTGGTGCCACTATTCTGTAGCTCGCCTAAGGTGAGTTCTCTTGATGTTTGGGAAGGTTTAAAAAGATAGCCATTTAAATTTAAACATTCCGCTCACTTAGCTACAACTCAGCTTGTCCTGCTGGTTGGATGACGCAAGCTCTTCCGATGCTCACTCAGTGACTTGCAGTTCCTAAGATTACTACAAATTCAGCTATGAATATATGATCCATGTGTATATTTGAAGTACTGTAATACTAACTAGGTCAGTGACTGATTATGAGCCTTCACATCTGACAGACCTCAGCAGCAGGCACAGCAATTTTGATTCTATACACTGTATAAAACTTAAGTCCAGTAGTTACTTAACAGTAAATGGAACATGACTGCAAATCGATGCTTACTTTCAGCTTACTCCAGCAAGATAACTCATCTATCCAAACTGATGTACATAATGTATTATATGAGTTTTACCATTTGATAATTGCCTTTTTCAAAAAAAAACCTGTCCACACTGTAGACTGGCAGTCCCTTTCATATCTTGCCTTTAAAGATTGACAGTGTTTAGTTGTTAGAGTAGTACTCATGTAGGCTTGTAATAGCAGATAGCACCAACATTTTATTTGAGATAATTAAGTGGATTAATTACAACTTCATGGATATGTCCCCAAATCTGTAACACCAAAGGCTTCCCTCTCATTGTTCTTGATGTAGTAGGACAGTGTTTGTGTTAAGGCCACAGGAGTACATTTTGTTGGACATATTTACACCCAGTCAAGATGTTAAGGTGATAAAAATGTCAATTGTTATTTACAAACTTACACATTGTATAGTATACAGAATAAATTGATTTACTTAGTTTTTATTGCAACGTGGAGGTTTGTCTCATCTTTACTGTCGTTTCCTAAATGATACTGGATACTTCAGTATTCGGTATGGAAAATTTCTAAACCCTGAATCTTGCTACTCTGTATCATTAAAAATATGACTGGGCTTTGGTTTCTAGTATGTTATTCTACAGAATTACTTTAATGTAATCACATTTATATATATTTCAGTGCTTATTTTTCTATTAAGGCAATTAAAGCTTATTGTTTGAAAACTCCGTAACAAATGACTGTTTTGGTCCCTTGCACTGAATGAAGGGGATATCTGGGAACCAGCTTGGTGCAAAGAAGTTTGCATTGCTTTAGACTGTTGCCCTAAATATGGCAACATTTCCAGAAATCACAATGCTGGGAAAAGTCTGACTAACTTCCCAGTCAGCCTGAGGCTTAGTTGCTGATCTTTGCACAGCTTCAAGATCTATGGGGTGCTTTTTACACAATCAGCTCGGTCACCAAGGTTATAGTAACACCCTCTGCTCTGCATACCTGCATGGTACATGATTGTCTCTCTTCCTACATATCTCTTATATTACATTTCAGAGTTCTTAACTGTTCCATCAGTACTGGCTGAAACCAGTCCCTGTTTGTTTATTACAGCTAAAATCTTCAGGCCTGGTCCTTGTAGTGTGAGAATATGGGCCTGGCAGAAAAGTCACTGCTCACTCATAGTACAGTGTGACAACTGTCCTATGTGAAAAGGAAATTTCTCTGCCACAGTTGAACAGATCATAGATACGAACAGAACATAGATGTAAGAAAAAAGATAGGACAGATGCTTTTTAACTGCCGAAAAATTACTTAAAAAGTCAGTATAAAATTCTGCATGTGGACTGTGTCACATCAGCTGTACATTGTTATCTGGAACACCCTGGGATCTATGCTGTGAAAGAAATGCCATCTTTCAAAAATATGTTGTGCAAGGTGAGAGATGGGGTCTTGTAAAATCTTGCCAGCAAATATTTGATGCAGGAGTTGCATCTTAATAAGTAGTTGGTCTGGATACATTGCAAACAGGTTGTTTCTTGGTAACTTTCAGTGCCCCCAATTCCTGTCCTTAATGGCAGATTTGAAATCCTGGTTTATGCAAATTGTGTCAAATCATAGTATATTTTGGACTCGGATATCTATTTTTTGCTGTGGCTTATAATTACATTTGGCTCCTGAGCTCCAGTGTGAATGTCTGTGATCAGTAATCTACAGTCCAGGCAAATTCCTGAAATGAGTGTCTTTGAATTTAGAATAGATAATCTGAGGAAAGGGTTCAAAATATTGGATATGAAGCATCTCACAGTCAGAGGGGAGGTCCTGGTCCTTTCAGAAAAAAACCCTGAAATTTCACTTGTTTACAATTTCAGTGTTGCACATGAAAGATGACTGGTAGCTTTAGTATAGATCTCTGTGGTTTGCCTTGGCATACAGATGAAGAACAGCTATGCAAACCGCTTAGCCAAAACCACACCCCTGACCTGCACAGCAGTTCCCAAGAACCCATTCTAGCCTTTTTATAGCACTGAGAGTGGATGTCCTGTTCTGCTGATGGGAGTGAGCCTCCTGGAGTATGAACAGCAGCAGCAATCATAGTTGATAATCCTGGACATATTGGTAGAACATGGGAAGAAAATATTTCTTAAAATTCAGTTCACATTATTTTGAACTCTCTCAACACAATCCAGAAATTTTTTAATCCCTATTCTGAATTTACTAACCTTAGTTTCCTAGCTGTGAAGGCCATATGTCAGCATCTGTGGGTATGGCTCCATATTTTCATCTTGGCTATGTTTTATTTGTGCTTGCTACTTTCTCCATCTCCTTCCTTTTAGATAGCAGCAGTAAATTACAGCTAAACATTTATTGGGAGGCGTTTGCTTTGGGAGTCAGACATTTTATCTCTGTCTGTTACTAAACTGATGAGTGATTTTTGACCCATTTCTTCCCTGGTTCAGTTTCTCTGTAAACAGGTTTGTCTGTTTCTTTGGTAGTCATGGTGAATTTCAGGGGCAGTACAGATACTACACACTGAATGCATAGCTGTTAGCTAAGCTGCTGAATTCTGAGAAAGGATAAATAGTCAAAAGCACTTAAGTGGAGAATGTGGCAAACATACCTATTTCAAACTTCTTTTGTATTTTGAACTATTTGGCCTAGTAGGATGCATTTACAAGGTGAAAAAGGAAAACAGAGAGAGAGAGTAATAGCTTCAGTTCTGCAGTCAAAAGATCTCTTGCCATAACCTGAATTGTAAAAAACAGTCATTAGCGATTTATAAAGCAGTGGGATGTCATCTTGAGACCTTGCTGGAACATGGACTACACTTTTCAATCCCATTTGACACGAATGTTAAACTTTCCAAAGATGTGTACCTCCATGTCTTGGTGAGAACTGGACTTAATTATTGAAAGAACTGGTTTGGGCCCATTGCCCTTCAGTGCTTTCAGTAACGGTTTGAATGACAGATGCAATCAAGCTGAAGGAGGCTGTAAACAATATGAAGGATGGGATCAGAATAGAAGAGGAAAAAACCCCCAAAATGGAAAACTTGGCACCTGAAAAATAGATGCCAAATGCACAATGGGAATAAGTGGATGGGTGGTAGGATGGCAGCCAGGCACACAGAGGCTCCAGCAGGTTGTGACACAGATGGAGATCCAGTGAGAGGAGGCTCATCTCCTGTCTGCATTGAGAGAGGACCGGCGCCTGTGAAAGGGGACTGGACCGTTCCCTGCGCCTGGTGGTGCCCGGGCCGTGGAGCCTCCTCCGCGCCTCGAACAGGGCACGGGCTGGGGACCTGCCAAAATTATAAACATCCGTGATGAAGAAACGAGTAATTGTTCAGTGTAGGAGAGAAAAAAATAAAATTAAAAAAAAAAAAAAAAAAAAAAAAGATANAAAAAAAAAAAAAAGATGATGAGGGAGAGGAGGAATACCGGTTCTAGCACAAAACGGGGGCCGCGCAGCCCCACTGGCGGTCCCGCTCGGGGTCCGGGAGCCGCTGCAGCAGATCCCCCGCGGCGGCTCGGGACAGGGCTGCGGCCCGCCCGCCCGGGGGCGGGCA
>VZRN01000335.1:1230270-1264882 GCA_013397935.1 Dasyornis broadbenti | reverse complement strand
CCGCCCTGCCCGCCCTGCCCCGGGCTCCGCACTCCGGCCGGGGAGGCTGCGGCAGCGCGGTGGGGATGCGCCGCGGCCGGGGAGCAGCGCGGTGGGGCAGCTCGGTTATCGCCCTCGGGAACACCGTCCCGCTTCTGGAGGAGAAACGGCTTCTACGGCATAAGCGCTTTGATATTCAACTACGCTTTTTGGTGACACTGCACCTTTGGATTATATTCTTCTGGCAGCCGTTCAGAAGCCCTGCAGTCAGCAGTGATGCGCAGCGTGACTCTCATATGCTCTTTAATCAGACATTTTTCTAATCTTTTTAGTTTTCTGTGTTAGAATCTCATCAGCTTCTTCTTGGAAACAGTTACTGTCCTGTGCATCTTGGTGGCAAAGTCTGCAAGTTGAGATGCGGAAATAGTTGTTTTCACCCGTAGCAATGCATTGTTTTCATTGCTCTGCCTTGAGTTAATGCATAAATCTGAAAAAAATGAGAGACAACAGGTCTTTAAGGGCAGAAGGGATGGCAGAGGTCACTGGAATTGAGCGTAGCGGTACAACATGGCAAACTCCAAGTCCTTCTTTCAAAAGGCTTGCACAGTCAGAGTGTTGTTAGGAAAGCCACACCATCTAGATTCTTGAGCCACTTGGTGAAATACTCCAGAATTATCCCCAGTCTAGTACTCTGCAAGGAAGGAAAGGAAACAGACTTTTTGTTTTGACATCAATAGGTTCACCTTATTTTTAGAGTCCTCCCACTCAGGAGTGGTGGGGCAGTGCATTGACTATGCATCAGGACAAATCAAACCGGACAATCTCTTCAACAGGCTTGCCCATATCTGAGAGTGTATTTGTGTAGGAGAGATTGAATGTGAGAGGTGAGGAGCAGGCCTGCACCCCTAAAGAATACCAAATACATTAATGATATGGCACACCTTGGTGTTTTGTGTCTCATAAAAGAGTATGTCTTTGAACTATCCCAAAAGGATGACAATTACCATTCTGGCCAAGAGAGCCATGGTACTGCAGAGTTGTTTCAGGCACCCAATAGACTTTCTCTGTGTAAGGAGTTATTTTGGAAATGTGTTTTTGATTTCTCTCTCTGTGTCAATGGTCTTATGGAATTAAAATGTCTCATAAAGTGTGGATCAGAACACTTTCTTCTTCTTTTTTTTTTTTCTTTAATTTTCCAACCTCATCTGACCTTGAGTTCTTTTCACTGATTGAATCCTTTGGTCAGTCAGTAGCTACTCCAACAATGTGGGTGTGCTGTTATGTTGGAACAGTGTAACACTGGAAATCTTAAGGCCCCTTATAATTCCTGAGGAGGGCCTGGCTCAGAGTGGGGCAGGCCATGGTAGGAAACCTGCTGGGTGTTCAAGAGAGAGTCTCTGCTCTCTGTTGGCTCTTTCCTCAAGTAATGGCATGCTGTTTGAATAGCATTCAGTATCTCATCCTTGATTAGGTAACATAAATAATGGATTTAAGGTCAAAGCATGGAGAGGTAAAAAGAGCAAACACAAAGTCAGAGAAGCGCAGGGATGATCCTGCAGTAGAGACTTGCTGGGTGAGGAAGGCCAGTGAGATTGCTTCTGTGCTTCATTCTCACACCACAGGCTGTTCTTGTCCTCTTTAGAGAAATACGTAGGCATAGAAAGAGCGAATTTCACATCTCTTTTAACTGGTAAGCAGAGATTGTCATTCAGGGCAGCTGCTTAAAGTACCAGAGCTTCCAGTGTGGTATCAGCTCTTCCTGTATGGTGTTGGCACAGATATTTTGCTAGCAAGCAGGGTCCAGTGTGAATTTACAGGACATCCTTGCTGCTGTCTATGTGCATGAGTGTGCCCTGAAGCAAAGTACCTGGCAGCTCTTTTACCCTCTCCCACTGGAGACCCACATCCCAGCTTGCCTGTATTGTTCAGGTAGCTGTGCTGGTGTGAGTATCTTGCAACAGTAGTTGGTAAAGTTATGTTAATGGCTGGAAGACCAGTGTTGCAAAAAAGTTGTCAGCATCTCTTCAGATGCTGTGTGAGAATGGGAGAATAGACTTATTTCTGGCTGGAGGTAGGGGAAGTGGGGCTCTATGCTCCAGTGTGTCCAGCTTTGCTCAAATGTTTATGCCTTCATATTTGGTTTCTTTGCATGCCAGCGTGAAAATAACACCCACTATCCCAACCACATATTGCAATAGCTGAAAGGAATTCTTATTTTTCCAAGCTAAATTATATTTTGTTAGAAGCTAGTGATTACAGGTTTTCGAAGAAGTCATGCCACTCCTGTGAAAGCCCTATTGCTTTGATTCATCAAGGTGTGTTTCTAAACTTGATGGCTGAATAGGCGGCCTTGTAGTGGAACGTGACTGTAGTTAGTCTGGAAATTTGGATTTAAGTTAGAAGACTGGTTTGAGTGCACTAACAAACTAGTTGAGAGCAGTGGGCCCAAACCATGCCAGGCCTTGTATTCCTGTGCTCAGTGACACTGCAAATGAAGGCTCTACTTGAGGGCATTAGCTTCAATTTTGGTCTGCAGCAGCTTAAATCTGTTCCATGGGTTATATCTCAGGCATTCTTATTAAAAATATTATGCCTTTGAGCCTTGTCCTGTTGGATATTTATCACTAGCAGGTTGCTGGTCCTGCTGTAAGTTCATTTCTGAAAGTTTTGGTTCGTTGACTTTGGAAACCGACTTAGGAGTATCTTGGTATGGTTCCTGGGTCATTGTATCCCCACTGAGTGATGCTTGGATGTAGCTGATCAACATTTCAGTAACTGTTGACCAACAACAGATATATACCTACTTCTGCTGACCCATAAAAATTGATAGGGACAATCTAGGCCATGTGCTGGCTTTTGTTAAGTGTAATTTGCTTTTTGTGGAAATTAAGAACAAGTGAGGATGCTCTGCCTAGAACTGGAACTCATCGACTACTCTGCTGAAACTGCTACATTTTGTGTTAGATATCACCTTTATGAGTTTCAGGGGTATAAAACGAAGCCCCAACACATACTCTTCTTGCCTGTACACAAAAATCAACAAAACAGATCAGACACTATGTTTATGCTGCCTCTTTTAAAGTCAGAGTAAAGAGGTAGTATTTTTGTTCTCCATTTCCATCTATTTTTCCCTGTGTTTGAGTTGTTTCTCTTTCATACTGTGCTTTCCTAGAGCATGCTGCTTTGCCCTCTCGGGATTTCTGTTTCACTTTTGTATGGCTGTGTACAGTGCACTGATTTATTTACTTATCCATTCAGTCAGACATTCATTTATTTTCATTCTTGCTGCTACCAATATGCTCCTCCCTATCCATTGTCTTTGAGATGAGGGGGAGCTAGCTCCAGCTAGCTTGGTCCTAACATAGGGCCTAATCCAATTTCGGTTCAAGTGAATGGAAATGTTCCTTTGAACATAGAGAAATCAGTAAACAGTTTTCACTGGAGAGCACAGCCTGGACAAGCTGAACTCAGTAGCTGACCTTGAAATGGTTCAGTTTGAGGGTTTATGAGCAATGAATTGAGTTAGGGAAGTGTCAGAGGAAACTGCATAGAACAAAAAGCTGCTTGTGCTGTCCCCAGCATTGCAAGTGGCCCTTTCTTGCTTTCGTGTGGCTGTCTGCAGCAGCTGCTCCGGGGCTGAAGCTTGGTCTTCTCCTTCGCTTGTGCTGGGTCCTTGCAAGCAAAAATGGCAAACGGCAGATTCTGACCACATAATGGCTCTGCTTGGGTATATTAGTGCTACATGGGGAGGGAGATGCAGCAAAAAACAACCTGAGCATAAGTGAGAAAACAGAACTATTTCAAAATTTCTGTGCCTCTTAGTGGGCTTTTCCTGGGATTTTAAAAAAACCTGCTTTAATTATCTAGTCATGTATATTGCTGTGCAGACTGGTGTTTTAAAATAGATTCTTTTACCCGACATGTAAGAGGCCAATCCACACACAGAGTTGAGATATATGACTTTAGTTACAGTTCCGCACAGAAAGGGGTGCTGGGTGGTAAATCCACAAAGCCAACACCACAACTGCCAAAACTTATCACTATTTTGGCAGTTTAGCAAACAAAGGCATTAATGTTCATTGGCTACAAGTTACCTGGTTGTCTTATTAAATAGTATTCTATCTTCTATTGGTTAATTATTCTCTTGCCTCTCGTGTGAAGTCTTGCGTGCTCAGTCTTTCTCTTCTTTTGGATTGGTGGTTTCTTGGGTTGGTGGCTGTTAGTCTGTGGTCAGGATCTGCCTTTACCCAGTCAGAGCTGATTTCAGCACAGTTGCTTGAGTTGGCTTTATTAGTTTCTTGTCTGGGGGTTCTGCCACATGTCCTTGAGCCCTCTAAATTCTGCATTCTGTGTGTCCACTGTCATGGGGCATCCTTGTTCCAAGCCTTGTCAGCCTCCCCATAGTCCTGAGATCACTGAAGCTTGTTAAGCCCTGAACCTTAGAAAGGCAATTTTACTAACAAACATTTTGTCTTTCAAACACCTGGACATCACTTAGAGCTTGTTAACTGCTGTCTGTTTCACAGATTAAATCTCCTTTCCTGTTGATTAGGCTTGAAAGTATACAAAGATCAAACATCAAAGAACATCCTTAGGAAAATTTTTACATATCCCACATTTTGCAACAAAACTATTGCATGTGATCTGAGTGTTTTCTAAGCATTAAACAGTAAGCAATTGTCTCAGTAGGTCACTGTTTAGTCCTTCCAGAACCCTGGTGCCCATCAGTGCAGAGATGGGAGTTGTTCATCTCCAGGCACATCTTGGGCCTCCTGCTCTGCTTTGAGTTGCACAGTTCAGAGCAGAGAGGCCCTTGCAGAGTCAAATGTGAACTGTCAAGGAATTGCATCTGTGCATGGCAGTGAACCTTCACAGGATACTTTATAGCTGTACTCTGTCTCTTCTTAAAATCTGACACAGCAGCGGAAAAGGGAATATTTCAATTGCTTCTCTGTTTGGGGGACCCGCTGTGTCACTGGAATAAACATGATGGCAGCTCTGCCAGTGACAAGTCACAATGGTGTGCACCCATTTCATTCCTATCACCTTTAAACTAAAGGTGCTGAGGATAGAATTACTCAGCAGTCTAACAATACTTGGTTTAACCCAGCCTTCGCATTTTGTTATGTTTTTGTAAAACTCTGTAGTCACATGTCAACCACAGCAGCCTGAGAAACTGAAAATGCTCTTAGGTGTCTATCAGCAGTTTTGTGATATGACAGCAGTCTGTTGTTAAAATAAACTGTGAGCCTTGGGAAGCCAGGCAAGCCATGGTTCAAGTTGGAGCCCAGTCTGCACCAGAGCTGCTCCCCTGGATGCTGAGTGTGTCTGGAGGAGGAAATGATGCCACCCTGGTGGGGTCAAAGAGATACCAAGCTGTTCGTGAAAACTTCTCACAGCGCCCAAATAGTTTTTGGGAGGGTGTATCCTGTAGTCCTAACGAAACACTGAAAGTGTAGCATCGTTGGGAACTACTTTTGGGGAGGGGTGATAATAGCTTTTTATTTTAAAATGCTCTTCTTTTTTCTATAGACCTGAAAGTTGTGTGACTACTTTGTTACATGTGAAGAACTGTGAAGGTCCCATTTATAATAATTTGTCATATTTGTTTAATTCTTTGAGTATCATGTTAAAACATTTACCTAATAATATCAGTGGATTATGTGGGATCCTCCCCAAATTTCCACCAGCAATGCTTGCAGAATAGTAGTACCTGTACATGGAGCTGCCACTGGTTATTTGCAGTTTTTGCTGTTCCTGCTGCAGGGATTTTACAGCATGTGCCAGATGGGTTAAGGAATGGATCACTGTTCCTTTTTAGATAAATAAATGATCGGATATAGTGCTGCCAAGCTCCTGCTATGTCAGAAAATGTGTGTAATGACCAACCTTATCATCTTTTACTGAGCCACAGAGCTCCAGGTTGAGTTGTAAGGAATAGACAGATGTAGCTAGCTCTTAGGGTTTTTCCGTGTGGGATTTTTGGGAGTTCAGTTCTCTCTCTCCATGTCTCCTAATAACAAAGTAGTTTGTCTCTCTCTGTATAAGACTCGTTGCCTAATCTCTATTGGACTAAAGAAAGCATTTTTGTTACTGAAATGTGCTCATTGAGCCAGCTGAATTGGAGGAAGTCACACAAATGTCCAGTATCACATGGTTGCACTGTTTCTGGATGGTCTATTTTTAATAGGATTTAAAAAAAGCAAGAAGCAACAGTGAGGTTAACCATAGATGATTTCTGCTGTGAGGCAAGGCAGTGTGCAGCTGGCAGGTCTGCTGTGGGTCTGTGCCTGGATTAACCTCTGCAGCAGACCTCGAGGAGCTTGAGGTGGCCTACAGGGACATTCACAGAATCACGGAATGGGTCAGGTTGGAAGGGACCACGGTGGGTCATCTGGGCCAACCTCCCTGCTTAAGTAGGGCCGTCCCAGAGTACATGGCACAGGATTGCATCCAGGAGGTTCGGAGTATCTCAAGTGAGGGAGACTCCACACTCTCTCTGGGTAGCCTGTTCCAGTGCTCAGTCACCTGCACAGTAAAGTTCTTCCACATATTCAGATGCAACTTGCTGAGCATCAGTTTCTGCCAGTTGCCTCTTGTCCTACTGCTCAGCACCATTGAGAAGCACCTCATCCATCCTCTTGGCACCCTCTCCTTTAGATATTTATATACATTAATGTATAATTATTTAAAAGATTTAATTTTGAATTAATTTATATAAGATTAATTATACAATTATTTATAATTATACATGTATAAATTGTATATTATAATTTTTAAATTAATAAATTATTAAAATTGTGCCATTTAAATAATTATACTTATTTATCTACTATTATAGATATTTATACACAATGTATAATTATTTCTTAAATTCATACGGTAATTTATACACATTAATTGAATTCAGGTTTCGTTCCTTGACAACACAAAGTATATACAAAGCAAATATTTAGTTATTTGAAGTTTTGCTTGTGTTAACGGGGTCTTTGACACCTGCATGTACATATGGGCATATGTAGAGACATTGCTGGTTTGAAAGGCATCTTGGCTAGAGGGAAGGTGATGAACTCAGTTTCGCTTTGCACTGTCAAGCAGCAAGAGCTTCTCTGATAAAAGTGAGTCAGGTTTGTTTTATGCCTCTTGATTAGAGCCACCTTGCTTTGGTGTGCATGTGTGAAGTTAGGGATGAGCAGAGCCTGAACTCCTTTGCTTGGCTGGGTTTTGTTTCGCGTGCTCAAGGTGCAGAGGTTATGTCTGATCTAATTTTGTGCTCACTGTAGTGGAGCAGTGTTTACTACTGTGCGTATCATGCTTGACTCTGTTATTGAGTATTTGAACAGTTGGGCCGAGGGCCAAGCATTTGGGCAATGCTATTGTTCCTGATGCTTCATTAGCAAGCTACTCGAATGAGTTGAAGCAGCAGAATGCACCTTCTGCTTGTCTGCTCTGCTGCTGAAATAACAAGGAAGAACTTCCTATCTATTCTTAATAATAGGTGGTTGTTGTTGCAGGAAAATATATGGTGTTACAGTCAGAATTAAATCCATGATTCTTGGAAATTTGCATGATGTCTGTGACTTTGACTTTTTCATCAAACTCTGTGTTTCTGCTTATTTCCATGGGCCATAACCTCACTCAAGATACACGAGAACAGGATGATATTTCTGAGTTTGAGTCGTTCAAATTGGTATCAAAACTTTTAAGTAAGTGGAAGTGCATTAGGCATGAAATTAAACCTGTTATCTAAAAGTCACGGGAGACAGAGAAAGTTCAGACTGTTCTGAATTCACTGGCTCTTTGTACAGTAACGTTCCCTTTTGCTGGCTTTACTTTGGAGCTGGATCCACAGTGCAGAGTTGTATGATTGAGTTGCTAAGGCCTTGTTTACCAATGCTAATGTCAAGGCTTTTAGTGACTCTCCTGGTAGAGAACAGTGCTACATGCCTGTGCCACCCTTTCCTTAGGACTGCATCATTTCCTCCTTGTTTTCAGTGTTTCTTGGCTTTTCTTAACCCCAAGATTGCTTAAGCCTGATTCTGCAAAGATTTCTCTTTATCCTGTGTGAGTAATCACACATTGCTTAATTTTATGCTTTGAAATCGAGCACATAAATCTGAAAAATTGAAAGCTTTAAAATTTTAAGGAAAACGAACTAAAACGTCCTAGTGATGTCTCTTGTCAAGTTCTCTGAGGAAAGCTCTGTGTATGCAGCATTGCAATGAGTTAGGACCTGTCTACTTAAAGCCCAGTTTTAATAGCCAGAGTGTATTTTCAGCGGAAGCTTCCACTTTCAGGACCCTGCCATCTCATGGTGCCACTCATCTTTTAGCACAATCCATGTTCTCAGTTTGCTCCAGGCAGCAGCCTAACATGAAACACTGGGTGAGATGGATAACCTGGGCTGCCCAGCACTGCACAAACATGAAAACCACAGTTACTGAGCTGATGATCTTGGTGATTTTGGGATCTTCCTGGTCATCCAGGTCATCATCTGGGCCTTTTCTGTTGCAGTACAGCTGCTTTGCTTGCTGCTTACAGCTAGCTGCAGCATTTAGCTGTTTGTTTCTATGTATCAGTCTGTTTATATACAAATAAAATATAAAGAAGGGATCAATGCTCTTAAAACAGTTAGTGGAGGTTCTATGTGTTTTGGTTTTTTGTTGTTTTTTTTTTTTTTTTTTAAGAGGCTAAGTAGTCAGTGTGGTTACATTAGAGAGTGCTTTCCGTGCTGAATTGGGTGTATTAAGATTCTCAAAGGTAAGCACAGGAAACATTAGGCACTGCTAATGAAATTTAAAGACTTCACTCCTCCTGTATGGCTGTGGATTGCAGATACTGACCCAACTTTTAATGTGTGTAGCTGCCAACTTTAATGTAAATTTTGAAGAAGGTGCAAATGGATTACTTACAGAGATTTTCTGTGTTTTACGCCTTCTGTTCTCCTTAGTGGCATGGATATAGTTTCTTTGGCCTGGTAGTCAGGGACAATAGGAAGATCTTTCTCTGAATAATAATGCTATGGAGGCACTCAAGGCAGGGGTAAAGCTTCTTGAAATGTTAAGGGAGAAGAAGGCGCAAATATAACATCAAAAAACAAGTACGAATGAAAAGTCACCCTGATCATGAACGGCTTGAAGGAACAATATGAAGATTAAACTGGAGGAGAATCAGCCAGGAATGCAGAATACAGCTGTGTTTTTGTTTCTGTCAGCTCCATGCAGTTTGGTGAAAGTTGTAGCTACTTTCTCAACATCTTGAGAGCTGTTGCATTTCCCTCACTGCTCATCAAGTCTCCATTTTTGCCTTTTAACCTGGCTTCAGGTCTGGCTGTAGGTAGGTAAGGCTGTTAGGATAATTCACATTGCCCCTGGCAATTAGCAGATGTGGCTTGTTGAGTTATTCAGCTCTTAGGATGGGGTGGGGAGGGTTGAGAGCAGACTCTTCCTGGCTACTTATACCAAGGTTTGATAAGATCCCTCACTTTAAGATTAAATGTAAAGGCTAAAGAGACATTGCTTTGAAGAGCTCTCATTCTGTGTTTGTAGCAGTGAACACAGGGTAAGTATGGCACGTGATTTGTCATGTTGTTTTCCAAAGCTGCTGTATGGGTAGATGTAAATTGCTTGTTTCTAGTCTGACAGTCCTAAATAAGCAAAAGCAGGGACTTCTCATCTGAGTGATGTACATACCCATGGGTATGAAAAATTATAAAGTCTTGTTCCAATTACTAATGGTGTCCTTGAGTTCTTCCCTCTGATTATCACAAGACAAGAGAATTTTGCAACTACTTTGTCATTTACGGGGGGGACATTCTTGTGCTTTGTAGAGCCAGAGAAATAACCTAAAAATACTATGAGTCAGTCTAACAATGAGGGAATTCATTGCCCCAACATGGCTTGTGACACGTTACTCTCTGCAGACTCCGTGCTTATTCATCAGTATCTTTAAAGTAAATGACCTCAGTGTTTTGCTGAAGAAACCAGAGAGAGAGAGATTCCCAAGTTGCCTTATGAGTTAGTATACACCAACACAAGAGATATGGAAATATATTCCGTGGAGATTGAGCCTATTTTGCCTGGAAAGGAAAAACCAACTGCCTCTGAAAGTGCTGAAAATCTGTGTTGCAGGAGATATGGGATGGAAATAGATGTTTTAGACTATATGTATGTTAAAGTAAGTAGAATATGTTCGGTTGTTTTCTTGATTTTAACATAGGTCTATATAGCTAAGCATGTAAGTGCTTATTAGTATCATAGTATTACAGTATAAGAATTTATTGAGAAAGATTTAAGGTTTGGACTTACGATCTTGGAGATACGTAAAGAAGCCTTTTTAAAACATGCCAGATGTTAAATTCATTGTTTAGGAGATTGTCTCACTTAGAAAAAAATTTTACAAGAGGAGAGGCATTGCAGAAGTTGTTAGAATTTCACGTCAGAGTGCGCTTCTTCTTGTGACTGTCCTATGTATCGGAAATGTAAAGCTGATACAAACTTTTTGCAAACAATCAGGATATGTCCGGGGTGCTTGCAGCCAGCACAGCCCCTGTGTGCGGCTGGGGAGGGCAGGGCTGAAAGACCAGGGGAAGAAATGCTGCTGCTCTTGCTAGGGAGTTTCTGAGAGCAGCTCTGTGGCCGCTAACCCCTGGTTCTGCTTTCACAGCTTCCCCTAGCTCTTGTGGAGGAAGGGCAGCTCTTGGAGAAGTTTAACTCTGCTCACTGGTTTTGAGTTTGAGCTTGCCAGGTCATTCATACCAGGTCACTGTGGTTTCCTTGTGTCGGGACTTACTGCTATTTTCCCATGAAAAAGTGGTGGAACTAAATATGGCTTCATTAGATGTGCTTCACTGGTGTCAGTTTGCTGTTCTAGTATAGCAGAAAGGTGTCTGTGATGTGGGCTGGTCCACGATGACAGCTATGGTCTGGGTTATCTGAGTAAAACTGGTTCTCCCTGAATAACTCAAGCCAAGTCAGTAAAAGTTCTATTTTAATGATGCAGCTGCATGTCAGCCTGGGGCTTCTGTGTTGGCCTAACAAAAAGTACTTAGTTAATCTTTGATTTTTAAAACCTCAATTAGTTATTTTACTTTTGGTGGGCTAGGATTACGTAAAAACAAGATGGTGCTTTTGGACTTGAGCTCAGCTTTACAGAAAGACAATCAGAAGAGTACAGCTTTATCTTTTATCAAATATATTTCCTTTCATTTTTATCTTTTAAATTAAGCTTTCACAGTTAGATCAGCAATTGTCCATGCTCCAGATGTTTTACAGATAGCAGAAAATGTTTCCTTATGTTACCTCTGTGAGCTAGGTGAGCAGTTATGGCTCCACTGCTTCTTTCTCAGTAACTTCTCGTTCCAAACTCGGTTGCTGTGGCACGGCACAGCACATCTGTCTGATCAACACAGCCCTTTCTTTTCCCATCCTGCATAAGCAAGTACTGGATACACCAAATAATCTCATGGCAGCGCTGCAGATGGCTCTGTGCTGAGGCAGAGACACTGACACTAAAGGCAGCGCTTCCTCTTGCTGGGTGTGTGAACCAGGCACACCCAGCTGCAGCCAGCACTGGGAGCCCCTTCTGTCCCGGAGCAAAACTGGGGCTGGCCATGTGGTGTGAGGAGTGGTTCAGGGATTGTCTCTCCTGCCCGTGAGGGTTCTAGAAACTTTGGGGAAAATAACTGTAAAAAGCTTCTGTAAGAACTTAAATCCATCAAAGAAGTTGACAAAGTGAGATCAGCATTTCATTGTGTGACATCAGCATGAAAAATAGGGAAGAAACATGAGGGTCTGGACTGAATTTGTGCCAGAGTCTGGAAATTATGTGTATTTCTGCATTTAGTTAGTTGTACTGTCAAGTCTATGTTATGACTTGCATCATCTTAATATTAAAATCCTGCAACCACTTGTTTCGTTTACCCTTACAATGTTTGTGTTCTTGAATGTTAAATTTAGGCACCCATGCAGTTAATCATGCCATGTTGAGTATTTTTTTGTATTCTTAGATGTAGGCTTTTAAAAATTTTTTTTAATTGGTGCAACCTTGACTGTAAGCACACAAACATGAAATCATGCATCCTTTTCCTAATACTCTTTCTTCAGTGCCACATGTCTCATTAGCTTAATATTCAGGGTAACGCAGTAGTTTCATTTGCCCTTAAATTTCTGATGGCCACTCTTGTACAATTTTTGTGATGTGTTTTTCAGGTTAGATGAAGTGTGATTTTTAAGGCAGACTTATAATTAACTTATTTTTGAAATCAGTAGCATATAATTCCTTGTTGGCCTTCATTCTGATGGTATGGATCAAAATGCAATACAGTGTTCACCTCTCTGTGTGGGTATGACCCCAAATGAAATTTTACATGAGTCAGAGTATTTTCCTGTCGCTCAGTCTGGGCTAGGCGTCACGCTTCTGCTCGATGTTTTTGCAGATCTTATTGTGGTTATTCAGCTGGTTTGTGTCTCAAGCAGTGTCCAGAACATTGGTGGTTTTGATCTAGCTGTTACTGCTATCTTTTCTGAAGATTCTTCAGAGCTGCATTCATTCCTTTGACAGGTCTAGAAATCAAAACTCTTTCAAACACAAAATTTTCTGCAGCATTGCTTTTTCTCTGAATATGGGTTTTTAAGCCTGGTTTACTATAAATGAACATATTTTTTTGAGAAGCGTACTGAATTAAACAAGAGTAGCATACTGCATGAAATAAGACAGCAGTGCTGCTGTTTCACTGAGGGTTTGTGGTGAGTTGTTACACTGCAGGTTTGCTGATGACTGCTGGAATATGAGGCGTCCTGTGGGCAGCTGGGGAGCCTCAGGCCAAAGGTGCAGGAGCATCATTCTGTGTCATCCTGTGTAGCCTCATGGTAGTGGCAGGGGCATAGGGAATGATGTGCTTCTCTTTTAACAGACTGGCTGGGCCACTTGGAGAAACATGTTTCATTTTTCTGTAATTGATCAGATAGCTTTGATTAAGCCCTCTCAGAAGCATCATGTAGGCAAATCCAGGGTGTACCCAAGCTTGTGACTTCCCATCACTGCCCAGTGGGTTTCAGCAGGAGTGCTGCTGGCATCATATGCCCAGTAAGTCCCGGAGTACAAGATGTAGCCATGGCCACTGGCTGAGGATGGCTGGCTGCTTGGGGAGGGTGGAGAAGAGCCTGTGAAAGGCGATCTGTGAATTACAACAGGAGCTAACAAGAGCTGTTCCCACATGCAACAGCTTAGTGGGGTGAATGGGCAGCATTTTGATAGCTGAATTATTGTCTGGGTTAATAACAGCTGATTATAAACCACATCTATCTCCCTCTGTACGACATTTTGAAGAGATGGTTGAGTACAATCAACATAAAATGTAGAAAGCTGTGTTTTTAAAGGTGAAGAAAATACACAACTTTTAAACATTTAATGTGTTTTAACTCCTTGAAAATGTTTCTTAGGAAAAGCCTATCAATTACAACCTTGGAATATAGCTCTTTGATAGATTTGATAGTTTAAAGTAAAACACTGAGTTTTTTGGCCTTGATGTCAGGCCCAAGCTGTAGATTTGCAGGGTGACAATTTTCTCTGAATTCCACTGTATAAAGATTGGGATTTAGCTTTTTTTGCATCCCTTTGAAGTAGGGTAAAGTTTCAGCTAAATGTAAGTCAATGGACATTTTTCCAGTGGCTGAAGATACGGATCGTGCTGCAGTGATTCTGTGTGGGATGCTGATAGTTTTTGATTGTACCTTGTACAATCAAGGCATGTTTGGCAAATGACATGCAAGTCGTTTTGTTGTTGCAAGTCCCCAGGCCCTAAATACAAAGAATGCCTTGTAAAAATGCTTAAAAGAAGGAAAGAAAGGCGGGGGGGGAAAAAACGTTTTTATATCCTTATGATTCAAATGTAGTGGATATTTATAGGGTACACGAAATACTGAAGTACAACAAACTTTCTTTCATTGAGCTGTGTTTCAAGGAGTTTCCTCGTGTGTGGTGAAGGATGCATAACTGTGAGCCAAATTTGCAAACCTAATATCAGTGGTATGCAAACTCATAGTGGTGATATCTTAGGGGGTAGCTCAGAGCCTGGGTCACTGCTGTCCCCTGGATACTGTTTGGGAACTCTGCTTGTGGCTGGACAGGGCATCCCCATGAGACAGAATAGCACGGGGCATTTGATCTTCTGGGAGGTAAACTAACTATGTGTGATTATTGTTTAGATAAAACATTAATACAAATTATCACTTATATTTCCTGTACAGCATGATACAAATACCCTTTTAAATTATTTTTTTCTAAATATCAGGTGTTAAACTCTACAAGAGTTTTATAAATAGCTGTTGCTGAGCAACAAGACAAAAAATCACAGAAAAAAAATCACTGTTTCTGATGGGTGGCACAAATTTTGGTGGTTTCAGCTGTGGAAGAAACAAGACCTTCTCCCACCTCCTGTGTGAGTGATCATGATCTCATTGTAGGAGATCCAGATTGGTCAAGTTAAGACTTGTATTTGCCTGTTACTCAGCTGGCTGTCAATCTGCTTATGTAGATCTTACAGAAATTAAACTTTGCTATTTCAAGTATTTCTAGGCTCAGTATTATTATCTGTGGTGGTGGCACTGTGAACAAAGCATAGAGGAAAATATAAAGCTGAAAGGAAATTATTCTAATAGCATCAAATTGTGTTTTCAGAGCAGCCTCAGCCAAGGAAATCCCACAGCTCAGAAATCCTTTTGTAATAACTATGCATTTTGCATGGGTAAGTTCAATACTTCCGCAGTGTGAACTCTGATGGCTTTGTGCTCTGTTTTGTTGTTACGCCTTGCTAGCAGAGACACGTTTCTTTTTCCAGCCTAACAATGCAGCCTGCTCTCTCCAGTTGGCCATGTTCAGTCAGCAACAAGTTCTCATTGAATAATTTTGGTGAACTTTGGCTTGGGCTTTCACCAGCTGTTGCTGTTCTGTTGGCTTCTTCAGCTAGTGCTGCTAGAATTGATGGTGTCTCTTTGATCCAGACATAAAACGAACTGCTTTCTTCCTACCCAAACCCCAGGTCTTTCTTGAAAGGGAGGGGGTCAATGTCTTGCCTATTTTTTTCATGGTTAACATGTGAAAGACTGGTTTTCGAGGCTGTCTGTAAATAAAGAGAGAGATGATCTCTGCTGGAGTGAAAATCATGCAAGTTCACCTGTATAGATAGATCTTGCTGTGAAACAAGGGACAGCTTTCTCTGAGTTGAAACTTCCTTTTTCGTTCTAGAGTGTAGATCATTTAACGAACTCTTTCAGCTCTTACCCAAAGAGCTGTTGATCTGGAAAGTTAGCTGTGTCTCCTCCTTCTGTGTTTGTGATTGTGCAATGGAAGTAGAAAACTATATGACTGCTGACGAAACTGCTGAGCTGCTTGCATTGCTAATTCTGTTTTGTCAGCAATGTCAACTAGTACTTCAAGAGGTTAATATCTCAGAAGAGAGGCTTTGTGAGTCATATGGTCTCATTTGATAGATAATTATTATAGTCTGCTGATTTCTTCATGTGATCTAAGATGAAATCACAAGGTATGACAGAATACTGTGATTTTCTATTATATTTTCTTATTATGTAAAATTGTAGTAATCTAGCCAACCTTGTGACCCACCAGTAAGATGTGAAAACTTCTGTGTCTATTTTCTGCCATGAAAACAGACTGTTTTCTGCTATTTTCTGCTCTTTTAGTTGCTTTGTAGATACCAACAAACTCTTGCCCATCTTGTCCTTCCTTGAACAAAGTATGGTGCTCCACACTTCCAGGGGATTTTGGAGATTCTGGGTTTTTTATGTTGGTCTCCTGAGGCTAGAAGAGAGTCTAGGCAGGAAACCGTGATTTGAAACAGTCCTCTCATTATGCATTTAATTATTTATTTTTTCTTCTGAATTCAAGGGCATCTCATCTGTATCCCTTCTATTTTCATTCTGACTTTGAAACTCGTCTAGGTTAAGTGGTCCTGTGGATGCTGGGCTGGAGATCTCCTTTGTGGTACAGTGGGAGGACATACTGCATGTCCTCCCCATGCCTCTTCCCATCCTACATCTCCACTGAAGACAGGAAGTCATCGTTGTTAAGCCAGAGTCACACCCAGAGAGGAAGAACAACAGTGTTACACGGATGGCAAAGCTCAGTTTGTTTGAGCCAAATCAGTACTGAAATATAAGTGCATGTGACACAAGTGGTAAACTTAGGCTGATATGAACGGTAGCAATATTTATCTAAAATTTAATTTCATGGCCTTTCCTTGAGTAAATAATACTTGTATCTCCCCTATCAGAAGTTTAATTTTGGTAGTTCAACATTTGCTTTGAACTACCACAAAGAGTAATGTATTCATGGATCATAATCAGGGCATTTTAACTGAAGTTCATTTGATTCTTGCTGTAATTGATAACGTCATTTCAGTGCTAGAATTTTAGACACCATAGTAATTTTTAAACTAGAATTTTCCTTTTTAGAAGGCTGATTTGTAAATCAGTGTCTCTAGAAGTTTATCTTATTTTAGCCTTATTCTAGTGTTGTCATAAACTCTATTTTATGTACTAGTAAATAAAGAGGGATGGAATAGCAGACACCAGTGGGAAGTATTTCGCGAGAGAGGCCCTTGGTCCTATTTCCACCAGTGTTGGTGCTTTGTTTTCCTTTATAAGGTTGGATCCAAGTAAACGCTAGGCA
The DNA here is from genome assembly GCA_013397935.1 of Dasyornis broadbenti. NCBI lineage: Eukaryota > Metazoa > Chordata > Aves > Passeriformes > Dasyornithidae > Dasyornis > Dasyornis broadbenti. The sequence continues at coordinate 1,248,214 of VZRN01000335.1, read as the reverse complement.
GCAATGGAATTTTAGTATCAACTGATTATATAAAAGATAGCATGAAAATCTCATTTTGCAAACCATTCTGCTATGTTAATGAGGTGAGAATGTTGTGAAATGATTCAGTACTTATAATTAGGAACATCTTTCTTTTTCCTCCCACCCATTCCTTTTACCAGGTATTGTCTTTGGCAGGGATTTAAGGCTAGGCACTGATGCTGGGGATGAAAAGCTACAGCCTAACGCTCATAGGATGGCTTTAATATCTGTAGGGTTATGTCATGGAAGGTTCAGCTGTCTGTAGTAGCTCAGTTTCTATGGTGATCTGTTTTCTGCTTTCTCATTCCCTTCTCTAGACAGTAGAAAATGTACAGTTTTAGCTGGATCAATTAAAGATGCTTGTTTCATGCTGCCATAGACCACATAGTTAGAAAATGCTATGCAGCATTTGCTGCTTCGAGTGAACAGCATTTGCTGCTTCGAGTGAACAGCATTTGTGTCATCCAGACTGCTGCCTTTCTTAGGTCAGGAAACTTTTCTTTGTGTAACCTAAAGGAAACCAGCCTGCTGATCCTGTTTGCTAGACAACAGTTAAATGCTTTCCTCTGTCACGTTTTCTTTGCTTTCTGTTCATTTTCCTTGGAAGGAATATCCTATCGGAAATATTGGGGATGGGGAACTTCTGCTGCATCTTGGGTATGGAACCTGGTCAAAGTGTGGCATGCATTCAGTCTTCAGCTGTGTCTGATGCTGGAGCATCTTCTGTTAAACTGAAATAACTTTCCTGATTTCTGGCAGGGTTTTGAGTTTTAGCTTTTTGTTTTGTTGGTTTTTTTTTTTAATAAGAGTTCTGTGAACAGGCGTAATAGTGAAATGTTTGAATATATGGAGCTTATGAAGTATGGATTTTATTATTTGAAATTACTATTATATGAAATCATGAGTTTATGGTTTATGAAGTTTTACAGGGTATCTTTTGTTAAAACCAAGTGGAAAGGAAGGAAAACATTGTCCCTTAGCATGCTACTCAACTTTAATACTCTAGCACCTCTACTGTGAAGTCCTGTTTAATTATTTTGGAATTATTTTGTGGTTTCTCTGGGTTTGTGCTTACATCGCACATACACTTGTTAACACATACCTTCATTTCAGCTCAAAGTTTCTTGCCTTGTGAACTGGGGATATAGAAGGGCTGAAAACAACTAATCCAAAGGTCCAAACCATGCCTTCTGCTGCTACTTTCCTCTGTTGTATACAGTGCTCTGTGATTGGCAGGAGCACATACTGAAGAATTGTTTTGGAGACCTTTCATTTTTCAAATAATTTATCTCTTGGGGAGCGGGGAAGAGATTATGTAAATAATAAAGTAATGCAGCACTTTAGCACTGAAAACACTAGCAAATATATATGAAACTAATAAAGCTCAAAGAAAAAAATAAGCCACTCAAGCACAAATTGACTATACAGAACAAAGCTTCTTGTCTTTGTATAAAGTAGATTGTTAGGGATGGCATAAACACTCAGTGATGATGGAGAAAGGCCAGGTGTGGGAGCATGACATACTGTGTAGTGGGAATGATGAAAGTGAGTTTTTATTTATTTATTTCATTATCTTTCTCCTTTCACCCAGTAGAGAGAATTGGTGTATGTTGTGTGGCATAAGCTTTTCAGGAGTTCGGAAGCTTTTGGGATGAAGGCAGTGCTATAAAGGCTGCCATGTGTTAAGGGTAAAAGCCATTGATTTAGGCTGTTGTAAATCACTTACGTGCACTGTTCTTGAGGATCATCACGGGTATGTGAAACAAATTGCTTCCTGAAGTTTGAAATTATTCCCAGCATTGAGCCTCCCTGGCAGCTTCCAGCTGAGCAGGTGCACATCCCTCTCCTGGGCTAGAGGCTGGGGCTTCATGGGTCTTGTTCCCTAAACACTGCTCAACACATTTTATCATGCCCTGTCTTGCAACAAGAAAGCAATGTGAAGTTTTTCACAAAGTCAGAAAATCCCTAGCAGAAACAAGCAGTTTGTAGTTTTCCATAGTGGGAAAACTGGGTTAATAAGGGGGACAAAAACCCTTCAGCATTCTTTGAGGGAGAGGAAGCTCTACAAAAATAAGTTGTGTAACATTAGGTGGTGAAGCTGCATGACCAAATGCAGTTTTCTCTGCCATCAAATGCCATGCTTTGACAAATTCATTGTAGTGATTTTGAAATAAGTTAATGGAGTGAGAATGTTTTGCAGTGAGGTGTGTGACTGCACCTCCAGAGCCAGGAAGCTGTTTTGTTTGCAAAGGTGGTGTGTGTGGTGTGATCTCAGTGCTCTCTAGGCATTGCAAGAGCATTGGTTCAGGAACTTTAATATATTAAAAATGTCACAGCCTTTCCCTTGTTCTACTCAAGAGCGGTTTTCATGTGTGTGTATTTGCATGTCAATGTGACTGTGTAAGTAACCAGATGGTTTCCATACATGATTCTTGAATATGATTCTTGAATATGAGGTAATCATTGTATCTTCACTCATTTAAAAATAAGAATATTCTTGCTGTGTTTGAAAACAAATCATAGATTTGCACTGGATTACTTTTATGAGTAAAGTTTGTGTGAAAATGGTCATTGATGGGAATTTGGTTTCTTGTTGGGGTTTTTATCTGTTATCTGGAGGCCTTTTTCAACCAAATCTTTTCAGTCTTTTTTTTCTTCTGACATTCTGGATATAATCCATTTGAAACATGTTCTGTTTGTAACTACAAAGGAAAGAACTTTTAACACTTGATCAGGCAGCTTTGCCTAAATTAACACAGTTGGGCTGAAGTGTTCTCTTTGGGGGAAAAAAAAAGGGCAAAAATTGCTATATAATGTTATGCTACAAATGCATTTAGAACCTCCTCAGAAGAGTTACTCTAAGTAATTTCTTTGGATAGCCAAATTTTTGTGAAATTCTGAAAACACTGATTTTTATTTTTATTTTTTAATTTATTTTTACTGTGTCGATTTTCAGCATTGAATGGGTGTCTTGGAATACCTTTTGCATGAAAAATGCCTTTTTCTCCCTTTGTAAGCAATAAAGTTATGCTTGTGTAGCTGTTTATCAATAGAACAAGTTATTCATCTCAGATGTACTAATTAACTTGCCTCTTGCTTAAGGGTTTGTCTGTTAAACATGTATTTAAAAAAGAAAAAAATAATTTTAGTGTCATTTATATTGATGATTTAACTATAGCGCAACTAAAGCTCACTGATCTTTTGCTATTATTGTTATTCTGCAGTATGCCAGGGTTTGGATCCCTGATCCAGAGGAGGTCTGGAAGTCAGCAGAGCTTCTCAAAGATTATAAACCTGGAGATAAAGTCCTACAGCTTCGACTTGAGGAGGGCAAGGTAAGTGTGTGTTGTTTGTGAGCTGATAGTTCTTGTTCTCAGCCAGGGATTGATGTGTCTCTTGCAGGAAGCTGTACTGTCAAAACATATCTACAGTTAGGTGTGTGCAATTGGTCTTGTCCACTCATTTTCTGCAGCTTTTTTTTGTGTGATAAATTTTACTGTTTAGTTACAAAAATCAATTTTGCCTTGTTTTTTAAAGTAAATTAAAAAGCAGTTGCTTTTATCCACTGCCTATTGTGTTCAGTTGCATCATCTTTTTCTACTTATGGCATTAAACCTATAACCCTGGTTTGCTCTTCCAGTGAGACAGGGTTGCTAGGAGAACAGTGTTGCAAAGAAAGAACTGTGACTTTTAAGTTGAGCAAAACCATCATAAAATTAATAAAGATAAAAACGGTGAGGATTAAGGGGATTACAAAAAAGATGCTGTGAACTGTGTTGAGAAATGATGACATGTCTGTGAAAAGCTCACATTCTTCTAGTTGTATTTTTTCATGGAAATAGGGATGAATAAAATACTTTTAGATCTAGAGACAGATGCAATTACATCTACATTAGAGATTAATTTCCATCTGAAAAAAATTCTGTGTAGTATTTTTTCAGTTTTTGTCGTCTTCAGGATGTTCTGTCAATGTTCCCGTGTTGTGTTAACTGTGTATGAAGCTCGCTATAGATTGGTGGGAATCTGCTTCCCCTGCCTCTTCCACTCAAAGAGGAAAACAGTAGAGAAAAGCTGGTTCGATTTATGATATAGTGTATTTGGGCTTATCTTATAAAAAGATATGGCAGCAAAAGCTCAGGATTTGCTTAAGTAATAGTCTAAAAAGATGACATCTCTGTACAGTTGCCTGTTGTACGTATAGAACACCCCTCTGGGAAATTTTAAATTACATTTTTGGAGAAAGATCTTCTAACTCAAATCACTGGATAATTGAAATCTTGCATTGTGGTTTTTTTTACTTCGGGCATGTTTTGCTAGGAAGGAACAGTTGGAGGGACTGAATGAGGAAACCTAAACACCAGCTCTTGCAAGTGTCTCCATTTGATTTTCAGGACCTAGAGTACTGCCTAGATCCGAAGACAAAGGAGCTGCCGCCCTTGCGGAACCCTGACATTCTCGTGGGTGAAAATGACCTCACAGCACTCAGTTATCTCCACGAACCTGCCGTCCTGCACAACCTCAAAGTTCGCTTTATAGACTCCAAACTCATCTATACCTATTGTGGCAAGTACTGTCTTTTCACACCATAATCTTTACAGAGAATGCCCTAGACAGGAAAAGGAAAGTTGTTTGTTGATATATCTGCCTTTAACTTAAAATCATTTAATGATCAGGCTTGTTGGACTATTCTTGGGGAAATCCATGTGTTCGTGGTCATTAAGTGCACCAAACAGACATGAGAGTATTGAGGTTGAGAGAAAATTGGCTTCACTGTGTGTTCCTCTAGCTCCCCAATGGCCTCTCTTTATAAAATGTATATTCAGCTCTTTTTGCTTCCCAGTGGAATTCCTGTCTGGTTGGTGTTCCCCTCAGGCTTGCTCAGATTGGCATGGGTGGGAGGAGGCTCACATAGTACAGATACAGGAACTGGCCTTTCTCTTTGGTGGATTTGTTGCCCACCTATAATTGCCTACCTCTGCACTGAGCTCCTCCAACTCTTTTGGAACATATCAGTTTATTTTCTTTTTCATGTTTTCCAGTCATGGCAACTACAGAAGTGAATTTGTAACAGTTCATGAGCCATTGCTTGTCTTATCACAGTTACAATCGATCTTGGTTTTAAAGATAACATTTAACTCACAGCAGAGGGTAATTACCAAACTCGTAATTGCCTGTGGTATTTTGAGATGGCCAGAATGGAGGAACGTTACTTTAATGATCACTTTATCATAAGTGCAAAACTGCAACTGAAGGGTCTGTTTTAAATAAAAAACATTGTGAAGTAGTTTAGGCTTCAAATTTAGATTTGAAGCTTCTGGGCTTTTTTCTCTGTGTGCATATATTTCTTTTAAATCTCAGTGTTTAGTCAAAATACACTGCTAGCTTTTAACATAACTTTTCAATAAGAAAAGTAGCACGGTAAACATGTTGAGATGGACAGACTGAGGCATTAACATCCTGCTACATTTTGCTCTCTCTGGCTGCTCCTAATCTGCAGATGCTCGGCAGAGCACATCTGTTCCCAGTCCTGCTCTCAGCAGTGACCAGACCACAGGGGACTGGATCAGACTTTGCCACCCCCTGCTTGTAGCCAGACTTCACTCCCATAGGAGTGGATGGTGATTCATCCCACATCTCATCCAATCATGTGGTTGAAGCACAGAACAATTTAGGTTGGAAGAGACCTCTGAAGTCTTCAGTGAAGCTTTCTACTTATACAAGTCTGACTAGATTAGTTTGCTCAGGGCTTGGACCAGTCCAAGCATCTGGGTATTTCAGTATCTCCAGAGATGCCTCTCTGGGCAGCCCCAGCTGAGGGTGCATGTTGTGGTGGCAGCACTGGGAAACCACCTCAGCTCCCCCCATATAGACACGATAGGTGTTTTTCTCCCAAGTGCCCCCATGACAAAGCTCATGTGTGAAAGGGCTTTTGTGCAACTGGGAGCCTCATGGTCTGAGCTTATAAGGGGTTTTCAGTCTCAGTTTTGTGGTCTCCTAACACCACCATACCCCTCCCGTTGAACAGCCTGCCCGGATGTGTTCTGGCTGCGTGCAGACAGGCTCTGTGGTGAGCAGCATTTAAGAGGCTTTCAAAAAGAATGTGCTCTCTGCTGGTTGTATTTTGCTGTGTTTAGGAAAACATGAAAACAGCATGGTTCAAGTATTCCCTAGTGCAGCTGGGGTTGTGGTTCTGGCTGATTTTATAATTTCTCACGGGGCTGGGAGGCCTTTAGCTCTCCATGGATGGGTCTGCCAAAGGGCCTGGGATGGCGGAGCTTTGTTGGCTGATTTGCTTCCAAACAAGACCCAAGTGATTCTGGGAGCTGCTTGTGTGCTTGTTAGAAGTGCGTGCATCCAGTAGTGTGGGGGTTCTTGGTGCTCTAAGAGAAGGTGTTGGAGGTTCAGCTGCTGAAGGTTCCTGCTGGGGAATGTGGTGTGCAGTGGATTTATTCCCTTGGCGTGTGGGCAGGTGTATGTTGCGTTACAAGCTAAGGAAAATGGAGTTGGTGTATCGGCCTCTAAAGACCTGATCCTTTGGCCACAGACTCCACCTTTCAGATGTCTCCATTAGTTCCCATCCTGACTGCAGGTTACTTCCCCTCTGCAAAGATTACTGCCTTGGAGCTTGGCCTGAGGGAGTGGCTGCATTTGCCTCCTTAATCTCACTCTCACATTAGCCAGGTTAGTTTAAATACCCTGTGATGGTGGTTTGAGCTAACCCAGTTTATGCAGCCCAAAGGAGACTAAAACCTCTTCAATCCATCAAGAGAATCACAGTAACATTCTCAACAGTAGAACCTAGAACTGGAACGCATAGATGGATGGTTGTCCAGGGCCCTAAAAATGTATTCAACCATACTGTCTTAGCGTAATAGTTCAAGTGGATATTGAAGTCTTTAAAATTTCACTTTGAAGTAATTCAAACTTTTAAACAGAAAACCTCCTGATTTCTTAATTTCAAGTCAGCCTTTCACCAGCAATTCATAGGTGATTTATAACTTTGCTTTACTGTTTGAAACATGAAAAGAGGAATTCATGAAGGAAGTTGAAAAGTTAAAAAGGAAAATTTAAATGCTTACGTGGAAAAAACTGCTATGGCTGTGATGAAAACTCAGTTGAATATTGCTGGTTAGTTCAGATTAGTAAAAAGTACTGCCTGCTATGCAGGAGAGCAAACTTTAATATAAACTAATAAATCACTTACGTTTATGTCCAATTTGGCCACAGATGGGTGAGTACGTTCAAGATAAAAGAGTTAGATACACTTACTTCGGGCATATGTAAGAAGAATAGCACAAAGAGTAGCCAGAGTTCAATTTCGTGTAATTGTAGGGACAAAACCACATATAAATCTGATTTAGGAAAGGCCACTTTTCTTAAAATAGTAATATGATTTAGTGGAGATAAAGAGAAGTTATATGTTAATTAGTCTGGATTACAGCCCTGTGAGGCAGACTGATTTCAAAGTTCTACAGAAAGCAAATAATTCCTGACTCACTTGTTTTGGTTATTTCCAGATGGTAGGTGCTTGTAGATTTTATGGATTGCTACTGAAGTTAAGTGTTTTAATATGCTGGAGACTTGTCACGGGACTGCTTGTTCCCAATTCAAGGGTTTATTTTTGCCAGCGTAGCCAAAAGCAGGAGGGAATTGTCGGAAGTCTCACACAGTTTTTTTGTAATGTCTCTTTGATGAGACTTGCAAGCCTGAGAGGCTCAGCTCGGTGGTGTGCTGTATTTCACTTTTTACTACTTTTTCTAAGGGCAGATGTCAAAAATTGACATGGAAAATATTCCTCGAGTCTTGTAGTACTGAGGTTACTTCCTGTCCCTAACCCCTACTTTTATTTTTTGGCTCATCATTACAGCTTTAGAACCTGGCATAAATGTCTACAGAGATTTTTCACTGAAGCTCTTGAGTCATTTCAATGAAGTCATAGCTGATGGAAAAACACCGACTCTCCTCACATGGGCGTGTCGAGACATAAAACTTGCTATGTGTTTGAGGAAATAGATCAATCTCTCAGATCTCTCTCTAAAGCATATTCTCTTGTTAATGTTTTTGCTATGGTTTGTGCTTGATCTGTAGATGCAAGAAAGGGTTTAAAAATTGGTTGATCCTCCCAGCAGCAGTGGCAGACTGTAGATGCTTTCATTTCCCTTCTCCCAGCTTTTCCATGAAAAATTTCTTAGATAGACATCACAACGCTGTAATCTGCACAGAGCAGAGAGCTGGGATTGGCATTGAGGAAGCCTGTGTGTTAGAGCGAATTTCTGAGTAAATTTAGAAGCCAATTGAGTGCTATGGAAACGCTCCTGGTGCAGATTCTTCAGGGATGGATTCTCCAGGCATGCTTGGTATAGTCACTGCGCAGTCATCTGTAACTGCATTGGCCCACTTGGGCACCAAAATACATCTATGTAAGAAGAAATTCTGTTTTTAAAATGTCCACAGTTAAAATTAGAGGGGTTCTTTTTCCCCCTTATCACCTTTTCAAGGTGAGGAGGTCTTGCCATATCAAGGGGGCACAGTATGCCTATCACAGCTGGCTCTCACATGGCAGTGAACAGTTTCCACCCCTGCATGGAGCAAATAAATGTTCCCTGCCTGTTGTAAATGCTGCAGGAGAGAAAGGTATAAGGAATCTTTGTCAGATTATCCCTGTGGGTGGAGCAATCATCATTTCTCATGAAAAAGAGAATTGTCTCAAAAGTGTTTGAGGTCTCACTGTTTGTGGCTAGAAAGTTTGTAAAGAGTAAGACTTAAGTTTTCCTGTGCAGGGAGAGTAAAAGAATGGCGTGAGTTTAGAAGTGCTGTAGTGATGAGTGGTATTAAAAAAAAAACCCCAGATATGCATTTAATTGGTATGGAAAAACTAGAAAATGAGGGGTGTAAGTTCACATACAGATGTATCAGATGAGGGTGTTGTGATGCCTTCTAGAACTGTAATTGCCTAATTTCCTGACATGACTGGGTATTGCTCTGTGTCAGCCCTATGAAATATGTCTACTGTTTGTTCTTTTGGTCCCTTTGACCAGGAGGTTGTCCTGCCTGACTGGCAGAGATGCCCTGGAATCCAAATTACACTGTGCCTATACTTCGTTGCTTGTTACAAAAACTGAAGATGTTATTCTTTCACAATAGCTGAAGGGTTAACACACTTCACATACCCAAACTGGCAGTAGTTATAATTCACAAATTACAGTATCATTGGTAATTCAGAGTAACACACAGGGAGGTACAATGCACTTTCCTTGGTTTACTCCACTGAACAGGCAGAATTTCAAGTCAACACATTCTCAATCTCTTTGGTTTATGCATGCTAGCTTTAGAAAAGGCAGATAGAAAGAAAAAGTAAAAAGTTGTCCCTGATGTGTTTACCAAAGCAGGGTAGAAGTAAACTTTTGTGACACTTTATGTGTGTGAAACTGTATTCAGAATAAATGTGTTAAAGTCAGTAATATCAGATTATTATTGTTTAGTTAATATTTTTAGAAAGATCAGAACAATAGTTGATGTTAAAGCCATCTTAGGTTGGGTTTCTTTTGAAACAACTATTAATAATTCCTTTTGTATCATTTCCTTTGTAGGTATTGTTTTAGTGGCCATAAATCCTTATGAACAACTGCCTATCTATGGCGAAGATATCATCAATGCCTACAGTGGCCAAAATATGGGGGATATGGATCCACATATCTTTGCAGTGGCTGAAGAAGCATACAAGCAGATGGCCAGGTTTGTTGACCAGAGTCTTGAAGTCATTGTTTTTCTGAAAGAAATAAAACAAAGTTTCTGGATGATGCTTTTATAGCTTGTGAAGTGTTTTGCAATATCTGTCTTTTATCCAGTGTTTTAGTACATTTCACAAGGGGAAAAGTTGCCTAAGTCAGTGAACAGAAAAGCTTTATAAATGCTGTGGAGATCATGGCCACTGTCAGTTATCAGGAATTACCACAGATCTCGTCAGTATTTAGGTCTAAAATTAGCCCTGTGCTTTATATTATGTTTTTTAAATTTGATTTGCAAAATAAGGAGATACTTGTTAATCATTGGTAGATTATTAAAGAGAAAAGTGCCAGGTTCTTAGCTGTTTTGTGTTTATATGCAATACTGACAAGAGAAAAGATATCACTGGGCTTATGAGTGCTATTATAGGCTCCTGGTTGTGTCAGTAATGTCCCAGCTACATAATCTGCCTGTGGCTGTTGTTGACTGGAATTAAGAGGGAGCAGAGGGACGATTGCAAAGAGCGCCTGGAAACTGAGTCTCTAAGGACACTGTAACAGCTGTGCAGGAAATCCTCATTTCTGTAGCTGTTGCATCAAAATGAACTTGTCACCCATGGGCAGTTGGTTGTCAGAAACTTCTTCCCCTTTGCCCCAAGAGCCTGCAGTTTGGAGAGCTTTTGAAATGTTTTGTTCTAGGCTACTGTGTGGTCTTTGGTTAACAAGATGCTCCCTGGTATCCTCGCTGGTTAGCTTCAAGCTATTGGTATCATTTTCCTTGTTGGCAATACAGCTCATGATCCAGTTAATCAAGTAAAACACTGAAAGATTTCTGGATTAGTTGTTGATGGCCCTTAAGCTGTACTGCAAGTGCGGGAGGCAAGGGGAGAATGGATTGAAAATCATAAATTCTTCACATTTGAAATCAGCTATCTGTTAATTCAAGAATCTGCATGAGAACTAGAATCAATGTTTGTCACATGCATATGTGAATATAGTGATCCACAATACCCAGGTAATAGATAATTTCAAAAGAAAACAATACAATGCAACATTTCATGACTTAGGGTAATTGCAAAACAGCCAGTGTATCAAAAATACCCTTGTCTTGGTTTAACTCCAGCCAGCAACTCAGTACCATGCAGGCACTTGATTACTCCCTCCTTCCTCCAGTGGGATGGGGAAGAGAAACTCATGGGTTGACATAAGAACAGGCTAATAATTTAAATAAAGTGAAATAATAGAAAATAGTAACAACAACAACTATAACAATGAAAAGGAAAGCGAGAAAGAGGAGCAAAACCCAAGAAGAAGAAGCGATGCACAGTAAAATTGCTCACCACCCGCTGACCGATGCCCAGCTGGTCCCCAAGCAGCCATCAGCTGCTCAAGGCCAACTCCCCCCAGTTTATATACTGGGCATGACGTTCCTTGGTGTGGAAAATCCCTTTGGCCAGGTCAGGTCAGCTGTCCCGGCTGTGCTCCCTCTCAGCTCCTTGTGCACCTGCTCACTGGCGGAGCAGGAGAATCCGACATGTCCCTGATGCCAGGTAAGCCCTGCTCAGCACCAGCCAAGGTGTCAGCATGGTGTCAGCATTATTCTCGTACTAAGTCCAAAGTGCAGCACTGCTCCAGCTGCTAGGAAGGAAATTGCCTCTATTCCAGCTGAAACCAGGACAGCTCTACACCCACAATTTTGAATGGCAGAGATATTCACATTACTTCCTTTCTGCCCAGAAAACAGACATACAATCTGGTGTGGAAATACAAAGGTAAAACTGTGTTACGACAGTGACATCTTCTTCATGTCTCTTTCATCACTGCTGTTTTAAACAGACTTGGTGCTCAAGTCCCTCTAAAAGCTGTAAAACATAAAAATTTATTTACCTTATGTCTGAGGCTTGGTACAGTGGTCCTGAAATTATAGTCAGTGATGGCTGTCATCCAAATTCACAGAATTTTTGTACTTAATATTAACCACTGGAAATAAGAGGTTGGAGAGGGATCTCTCCACTGGCTGACTCTAACCACTGACTGAAGTAAGCTTACCTCTTCCTGGTGCTGCGATGTCAAATTGCTGGATCACCTATGTCCTGTGAGCTGGAGCCTGTGCAGTGGAGATGTCTGTCTGCCGCCATTGGCATTCTTTGCCGTCAGGAAGACTCGGAGGGTCTGAGATTTTGGCTCGAGTTTCCTCTGTGGCTTTTTTCCTTTTTGCGTTAATTACCTGCTCTTCAGCTTGCACTGCACCCTCCGGCAATTCTTCTGGCCTGAATAACAACAAACAAGATGTGGTAGGAGTTCCTTTTTGAAACAAATGATGAGAAATTGTATAACTATGGAGATTAGCTTAAATAAACCTTTTGAATTATTTATTTAATTACTTTGTGTCTGCATGTTACAAACAATTTGTTATTCTTTTATGACTGATAGTACTTTCATAGTCGCAAAATGGAATCTGGGCACACAATGCAACTGAAAACAATTTCTCTACACTGCAGTAACAATTTAATTGTTTTTAGCTTTTTAGTGTTTATTTCCTTTTCTGTTTGTTTGGGGGTTCTTTGGCTTGTTTTTAAGAACTTTTTCTGTTACTGCAACATACCGGTTTTCCTCACTGAATTTAGCTTTCTGTTGCTGCTTGCAATTATTGAATCCCACCCTTTAACTTCACTGGTATTTTCTGTACTCTGAAAAAAATCACCTTTTACTCCTGAATTATGAAGTTAGAGAAAAAAAAAATTCCTGTTTTACATTTCTGCAGCTGGCTATTTAAAAATGAAAATCAGATTGTCTGTGACTGCTTAATTAACACTTTAATAAGTGCATTGCATATTCATATGGTAGCTAGCCACATGGCATTAATCTGCATTTATGTATGTAATTGGTGAGATTTATTTTTCTCTTGTTTCTGATCTTTCCTAGCTCCATGTTTAAATGATCACTGGAATAATTAGTCATGATACTCCTATCCTTAAGGCTTCAGTGAGCTCTTCTAAATATTTACTCCGTAGGTCTTCTTGTTAATTTATAATTTAGTGATTTAAAATTTGTTCTTTCCAGCTTCATTGCTTCATCTGCTGCGGCTGAGAAACTCCATCCATGCACATGGTTATAACTAAATGATCTCTGTAGCCTTCTTCAGCCAAAGAAAATGCCCCATGGCAGAAATCTGGAAAGCCAGTGATTAAATATTTGCATTGTGTTTTCAGAAAAAATACAGTGCAAAAATGTTGACCACTGGAATGATGGGGATGGAGCTCACATCTGGCTTGTGCATGAGAAATGATATACAGCAATTGTTTGAGGATAATTGTGCTGTAAAGCAGCAGCACATAAAGATACCTTTGCATGTGACATTTCCTGCCCAGTGGGAGCCAGGTGATGTGATACATGCTGCTGGGGAGCAGTGGGCCCATTTGAGCCTCCTTGTTCCTCTTCCAGCAGCAGTTCTGGCACCAGTTTCCAGTGGAGGGTTAGTGGAAAGAAGCATGACTTGTGTTTACCTATAGCTGACAGGGCAATAAGTGTTTACTGTTTGCTTGGTAGCTTCTTGGCTTTTAGGGTGCAAGAAAATGTGCACAGGTCTTCAGACTAATCTCATTTTGGATTATTATTTCTTTGCCCCCCCCCTTCCCTTCTCTTCCTCCCTTGTCATCTGTGTCTTTGTATCTTTTTCCTTTTCTCTCCCCATCTCCTGCTGCTTCTCTGCACAGACTGACAGCTTTGTTTCCAGCACCTTTCCTCTGCTGCGCCTAAAATAAGCAATGATCTAGTTTTACAACTGCACTTAAATTGTGTTAGATTTAGGGTTATGAGTGCTTCATACCTACCAGTAACTGTGTTGGTTTGGGTTGTATGAGCCTCCAGACTGCAGATATGAGGGTTTGGAGCGGATCTCCTCCTCTCTCTGAGGAGCATGTCCCGGTGGGAGGGAGCAGGATCAGCTGGATGCGGATGTCTTCGCATGGCTTTTGTGCAGAGTGGTTTGATTCTGTAGGTACAGCTCTAACAAGCTGTGCTTTTGGAAAGAGCTGGGGGTCTTTCTCTTCACTGATAGGCAGCGAGTTCTCCATGTATAGTTTGCACCATTTGAGTGAATATACACAGGTTTGGGACAATGTTTAAGGCAGATGAGTGATTTAAAAGGAAGAAAGTTATTATTGAAGAATATGTTTTTGTCCCAGAAATATAAAGCTCAACGTCAGCACATGGGTGTTTGCATGTGTTGAATGCTTTGAGCTGCAAAACATGCAAGTTTTGTTTGTCAGTGTTTCCAAATTGTTAACAAAAAACAAGTTCAGTCTTTAGTTACCTCTCTGTGGTAACTATGAAAATTGAGGTGAAGCTTCAGTTGGCAAACATTTTATTTACCATTTTTTGGGAAAGTATTACAACTTCAGTAGGAATCATAATCATCAGCAGGTGCAGCTCATTTTCTTTGTAATATTCAATAGAATATTCAATGCATTTTTAACTCTATAGTTTGCAGTAAGATGTTGATGATTATATTATACTCTTGAAACTGTTAAGAATTGCATTAATGTATGAGACTTATGATTATCAGTTTCCTAACACTGTAAGGGAAAGACCTTCAAAATTACTCCTTCACAGGATTCTTTCCCCTGCCTAGTGAGGGTATATTGCAGTAATTACGATAATGTATTTTTTTATCAGCACTTTGTTGGTCTGATTTGTTCCATCCTACTTGTGGTTGATGACAGATACAGCAGATTCAATTTAATAAATTAACTTTGAGATTTCCTTCTGATTAATTAGTAAAGTTGTCTAGCATTGCTTCAGTTGAAAGTAACCTTTGCAAACAGAATTGCATACTCATGAGATCCATACAAACTTTAATGAATACCAGTGTGGGAAACAACACAGTTTAAAGCATCAGTTTCCAAAGTTTTGCTTTTTCTGTTTGGACAAAGTATAGTGATTTATTCTGTGGTACTGTTATTTTTTTCATTAAATTACCTTTAATAAGCAGGCTGCCTCTCTGTTTTGTCAGCTTTTCAGTGTGTGTCTGGTGGCTTTCACCTACAGGAAGATATTTTTCTATCACTTTTTGTTTAAAAGGAAGCTTGGTGAGCTGATGAGTAGGTGTTTTGAAAGCATCTTTACTGACAGTCTCCAGTTATCCCAGGCATCCCAAAATGATGTCCTGTTACAAAAATGCACATTTGATCAGCTTTTGCTTTGCTTCTCAGTGTCTGATAAATGGATACTGTGTTTTCCCCTAGCAGAAGGCATGACAGGGGTGATTGACAACCTGCCACAGATCTGCATCCAGTTACGGAATGAGTGCCTGCTGTGGTGGGTGTTGGACAAACATACAATGGCCTTCTTCCACTTATGGCCTTGATACAGAACTTCTTGAATTAAGTATCTACGTTGAAAAGAGATGGTATTTCTGAGCCTCTGTTGTTAGAATGCAAAGGGGGGAAATTGTCCTTTCTGATGAGGTGATTTTGGAGTAGACTCTTTTACTTGGAGTCTGACATTTTATGATGTCAGGTACAAGATGGCAGGTGAGGGAATCAACTTGATATAACATAAGGGACCTACTTGTCTAAGCAGTGATTGCTTTTGGGCAACACAAGGGTTAAGTATGGTTGTAGCTGAAAGCTGGAGTTCATGTGAGGTGTCCTGCTGGTAGCTAAGCAGTGAGCTTTCCTAAACTGTTGCAGGAGTGACCTCTGACTAATCCCTAGATAAATCAGTTGCATAGTGCTGGCTCATCTTTGTGCACCTCTGGAGTGCAATCTGTCATGAGTTTGTAGCATGTGCTGACCTCAGTTTTCTTCATTTGTATGTGTTGGGAGATATTACTGACAATTCATTATCTTTTCACCTTTTGACATTTTTATAGTCAAGAGCTGTGTTTCCTGGATGCAATTATAATGGCAAGTGGTGCATTTTGTTAATTAAAAAAAAAAAAGTACATCTTCTGGTTGTGAGAGTATTGCAGAATGCTTTTACCAAGCTGTTGTTGAAGAGAAACAAAGATTCTTAAGAACTTAAGCTGTTCTGGAGTGGCTGAGTTTGCAGCTGGAACAGACTCATGCGAATTCACGTTGTGAATAATAATAATAGCATTTAATCTTTGTTTCACACGTTCCATGAGCAGATCCCAAAGTTCTTTACAGAAGAGCTTATTATTTCCATTTTATTAGTTGAAGCAGATATGGGGAGTGGGGCGGCAGCTTTGGTGGGTTCACCAAGGTGGCAAAAGGAGGGCATTGAGTCCCTGTATCAGAAGTCCTGGTCCTGAGTCTGGTGACTTGATGACATCAGCTTGACAATAAAATATGTGAGCATAGAGTACATAACTGATAGTGCAGTTCAGTTCAATACTTTCAATGTATAAAAATAAACAAATGAGCCTGCTACACTTTTCATGCCCTCCTTTCCTGCAGCATTAAGGGGTCTGTGCCCAGTTACATCTATTGCATACTAACGTTTGCTTTCACTGAAGGTTTCATGTGTTCCAGGCACTTTACAAGCCTTCCCAAAGTCTGTCTCCACTAACAGTCATGTATCAATTCCTGCTTATACAGAAGACAAGGCAGAGGTGGTGTGCTGTGGCCATGCCTGAAACAGCCCAGAGTTGGTCCTAAGCACTGAGCTTCCAGTCCCCAGCCCTGTGCTCGGGACATCCACTTTTCTCCAGCAGCTAAAGATGTCAGGGAGAAATGCTGTTAGGCTTAAAAAAAACAGGTTAAACTGGAAATATATTTAGAAGTGTGATTAAAGAACTTGGTTTATTAGACTGATGTTTCATGCTTATTAAAAGTGAATGATTTTACAAAGAATTAATTTGCTGCTTAGTCAGGAGCAATTGTTGTGACTCAAGGTTGCAGCTGAAGAATTCTCTGAATTGTTAACGTGTGGCATCTGTGAAGACTGGGATGCGTCAGGCATGTGAGATCCAGATAGTCAAAATAAACCAATGGACACAGGGGATGGTGAAACAGACCCAGAAATGTGGCTGTTATTCTGTGCGTTCTTCTGGGGCAAAGAAACTTGTAACTCACTTTTTTTTTTTTCCCCCCATCGTGTGCCTACAGAATGGTTCAGAGCACTGCAGCTTCTGATAATAATCCTTGGTGCTTACATAGCACTTTGCACATTCTGGGTGTTTTACAGAAGTTACCTTGTTAATCCACACACCAGCCCTTTGAGGGTGGAAAAAATAAATTATCTGTGTCAGGCCACCCCTTTTCGGGTGTGCCACTACAAGTGAATTTGGAGGCTTTGGCTCTGGGAATGCCATGATGACGTGGCTCTGCAGGGAGAGAGGGGCTGTGCCCGCTCTTCAAACACCACTGCAAGAAGGAAACTTGAAAAACAAAGGGAAAGCGCATAGTAGGGGTGAAGGTAGAGCACTTCTCAGGTCTGCCTGGTTGCAGGGAGGACTTCTCCAGGGAAGGTGACCTCCCAGGGAGAGCAGCTGAGCAGCTGCAGAGCGAAGGGCAAGATGTGCTTGTGCAGTGTGGGCTTGGAAGCAGTTGGGATGTAAGAGGACAAAGCAGGGGATCTTTCCTATTTTAAGGAGGCCACCAGCCAAATCCAGAAACGGGGGGTAACACAATTTATTTAAGGCTGTGAAGAACTTTGTGATTAAAATTGTTTATTGAGAAGGTTGATGAAGGTTGAAGATGTTGCCTCCTGCCCTCAAAAGGAGCGCAGCTGGGAAGGCAGCCCAGAGCTGGCTGCTGTTGCTTTCCATCAGTCCAAGAGCATTAGAAAACTGCTGAATGAATTCTTGTTCATTTATTTATTTATTGAACAGTTAAATTACTTCTGTTTGAAAAGCAAATCCTGGGTTTGTAGAGTTGCCAGGTTTTATAATGGCTCCTAGCAGATACTGTGTGCCCTGGGCTGAGTTTCAAAGGCCTTTGCACTGAAGGAGTGCAGCTGAGCATGCACAGCCTTGTTTGCTGCCACACAACGCTGCCCTTAGGCAAAGGTGAAGCTAAATATATTGCTTTGACTCATGTTAAACTTCCCAGCACTGGTGGGTTTTACATCTGCCTTTTATTTTAGGATTAGTGGAGAAGCAGTTTTGGTCTTCTAGAAAAACAAGTAACTGTAACAGTGGGTGCATTACAGAAAAGTGGAGCACAACTGCCCAAAAAATGAACCTGGGACCTACTGTGGCACAGGACTGGGGGGGGGGGGGGGGGTTGGGG
>VZRN01000335.1:1124121-1230265 GCA_013397935.1 Dasyornis broadbenti | reverse complement strand
GGGGGGGGGGGGGGGAGGTCTTGAGGAGAGCACATGCTGGTGAGTCTGCAAAAAAAATCCAAACCCTTGTATTTCTCTGAAACCACATTTTGTGCTGAAAAGAGAAGAGTGTCCTGGGAGAGGGGGCAAAAAAAGGCTGTAATTTGGTTTCAAGTTTACAATGACTGATATTTTTAGGAAACGCTATTTATTCAACGTTTATTGAAATCAGATGTATTTAGTGAGCCTTCACATGAGTTGTGCAAAACCTTATTGATCTTATACCATGATTTGTCTTTCTGGTGCGTTATTCTTTTTCCTGCATTCATCAGCTGTGCATCCTCTTCCCTGCACTGGAAGATGCCAGTCCCTTGTGGACAAGGCTCCCTTTAGCCTACTGGGGCTGGCCACCTGCAGCTGGGACGGTCCTTCCAAAATTTCTTAATGACTTAATCAAGCTGCTTTCTGTGAAGCTCACAAAACATTCACTACTCCAGAGAACTCTTGGCTTTATATTGATATCTGATGAAAGTTGATGGGTTTCCCAAGAAAGGAGTTCAAAATCTTTTCTGTGAGTAATTATTCCAAGACTGAGTGAACTGTTTGGAATGTGTGGAGTATTAGATTTATTTTTCTGTTGTTTGATTCTGTGATATCTGTAACAGCAGTACTTCCAAGGTATTTGGGAGGATCAGTAAAGCACTTACAGTGATATTTGGCACTTCCACACTGATTTAAGTGCGTTGTGTAAACTTAATTTATTTTGGCTTTGTTACCAGTGCCTCATGGGGGGAAAATTATCATTATTAAACAGATTTTTTTAGTCATGCTGTCAGATACAAAGATGTGTGAATGTTCTAACTGTAGATACGGCAGGTTATTTTAGTCATATGCTGTCACAAATATGCAATGGGGATGCTGAGAGATTGATTGCAAAACTAGGATGTTTACTTTGGTCAGAGTTCAGTTTGTACTGCTGGAGACACTAAATCATGTCAGCTGCATATATGTATGTGTATCCTTGAGAGGTTTGGAAATCTGCTTTAAGGTGCAAAACATGAAACACAGCTTAAACTAAGTTTTTGTTGGTCCCTAGTTAATCCTGTTGCTCTCAGAGAAGCTGCAGCTGACCAAAGTACAGCAAGATTTCAAACCTGCTAGTGTGTCAGAATGAATACTATCTGACCTTTCAGCGATGTCATTAGTTTCTAAGTTATTTTCTTGGGTTGGATTTCCTGCTGCCATAATTCAGCTGAAGGATGGCCAAGCACTAAGTTCCTTTTCTGTCTTTGGGCGTGACGCAGATTGATGTTAGTGGTAGTTATGTGTGTGTGCTGAGAACAGGATTTATCCCAAATGTTCCCTGAGTCACAGGCTTCTTCCCTAGGAGTTTATGTCTGGTACTTTGATCATTGAATATTCACTGTTTTGAAAATGTAAAGCAGTTTCAGACTTACAAGTCTATCTTATCACTGCAGAACTGCAGCAGAAGAACAGTATTGAGATAAAGAAGACCAAACTGTCACTGCTAGATTAAATAAAAGCTATTTATTGTGTACTTGCATTGAAACAGTGGGGGATTTTAATGTTTGAAGATCACAGAATCAGGCCTTTAGCAGCAGTTTGTGCTGTTTTGTGTTAAATAAAAATGAAACCATCATATGCAATGGGGTTGGTGCCCTTACCCATAACCTAAACCTATTATTCCAAAAGAAAAGAATAAAGCAGTAACAACTCCACAAGGAGGGGAAACAACAAAAAAAAAAAAAGGGGGGGGGGAAAAAACAAAGCCAGGAGATTTAATTAACATTTTAGCACTGAATCAGTGACAGGGGAAGATGTCCTGGAGGTGGTGGCCTTCAAACCACCCTGACAAGAAGCTTCTTTAAAAACATCAGCACCTTGGCAGTGTCCTCAAGGTTAACGAACACAGATGATTTAGGATCAAAGGCAAAGTAAGTACTAATATTCTTCTCATCAAATTGTCTTGTTATTTGCTTTCTTCATTATATATAAGGGTATTTCACTCTGATCTTTTCTGCCAATCTCATCTGTGTTATGACATGGAGACAACTCAACTTTGAAGTAGTTCATCACAGGCAGGCATTTCAAAGTCCATATCTAAATCTTTTAAAATCAGCTGTTAGTGATGCAATTTTTCCAGGGAGAGATGCTGGTAGTTTGGGTATGAATGGATTGATAGGAGTATTGAGGTTGATGTCAATAATTTCTGTATTCCTTTTGTTGTCTGTAATTCTGTATTCCTTTTGTTTGTTTTCCCAAGTTGATGTTTGTGTGGGGGGTGTGCTTATACATGTTTAATTGACATTATTTGCTGTGGAGTCATGAGTCTGAAAGCCAAGATCAAGTGATACATCCGATGCATCAGTCATAGGAAGCAAAATAAGCACAAAAAAGTGTTGTGCTTTGATGATTAAATCAAATAGCTTTGGGCTTCTTTAATCCTCTCTGAAATGCTTATTGATAGAGAGGTTTTTAACTTTTAGTGTTCCTGCTTCAGAGAAGGATTTCCACTTGGTATAGAGGAAGAAGGTAAACAAAGATATCTGTAAGGGTTTTTCAGTCTATATGTCTTGATTATCCTGATCTGTTTGGACAGTTTGCTGTGGAAGTAATGGCTTTGATGCAGTAAGCTGTTCTGGCTTTCGTGGGAAGCAGCTTAAGTGGGTGCAGTGATCTTGAATGAACATTGTTTGAAAATTGACAACTCTGCCTTTAATATTAGCAACTTTAATGTTCATTTCTTGCACTGGTTTTTCTTTTTTTGCCTCAAATTTTCCATTGGTCAACTGAAATCATTAAAAGCTGCCTTGGATAATGACAGCTATCAATGATTAGTGTTGTTGCAGCACGCTGTACAAATTGGAGGTGCTCAGTGACAGTCTTGCTCTTGCTTCCAATGTATCTGACAGCTGTGACCTCATGAGAGTACCAATTCCTCCACAATGAGCTCTTCTGAAAACATCTACCATAGATATTTATGAAATATAGAATTTAAAGTAGCCAGTGCTGTTAAAAGCATTGCATTAAGATACGTGCACATCCTCAACAAAGGGTCTTTTCACCTCTTGAAAGCGAGGTGATTTTTTAAAAACAACTTGCTGGTTTCTTGTGTGTTGTCATTTCATTCATAATCTGCAAAACCTTTTTCTGTATGTAAGGTATCTCAAGTCAGTTTGCAGCACTCTGTCTTCCTCAATGCTGAACCTTCTTTGATCAGAAACTATCTTCTGTGTTAAATTTTGCAACATTTGTTCAAAGCATGAGAAGCCTCTGTTGCTATGTAGGCTGTAATCTCAAGCTTCCAGAAACTAGGTAAGACTACATCTATTCAGTTTTGGCACTCTGACAGTGAATCCTCTCATAAGCATATTGCCTGTCGACAAAATTTTCTAGATAAAGTAAAATTGCCTTTAAAAATTACCAGCCTATGCAAAAATCTGGTTCTGCAGTATTTTTTGTGGTAGAGAACACTACTTAAAATTATCAGTTAGTTATTCCATAGTGTGTTCTCATTCTTTTATTTATCGAGAAATAGCTGTTACCCTTACATGATTCCCAAACGATAGGCCTGTGAGAATTTATATAGAAGATTTCTGAACCAAATCCTCTGATACTGCAGGCAATCTCAGCCTATCATTTCACATTTCAGCTTGTGAAGTGTCTGGACTTGTCATCTTAAAATGGCAGTTTTAATGTCGTTTTGTCATTCCTTTATTCTTCTGCACTGTTCGGAAATGGCAGAAGCTGAATGTGATCCTGACCAGTGCCTGAACATAACGTGATGTTTCCATGAGTGGTAAACTGCTCCCAGTCAAACTGTTTCAGTCTTATCTTTTCAAGATAATTTGCCTTAGTATTGCATCACTGTGATGTAGTTCTGTGTACTAGGATCTGATGGGTATCTGCCTTTGAGGGAAAGAGGACTCCTCTACCTCTCATCTCCCAGATTGCTTTCCCTCATTTCTGTTTGCAAAAGTGTAATTAAAATGTTCCCTCCATTCAGAAGTAATCTGAATTTTAAAATCATCTACTTACATGTTTTATGCAGAGAAAAAACTGCAAGAAGATGAAGTATTGCATAAAATGTGGCATCTGACTGCAAAGTGGAATCACCTATAAAGCTGTTGCCCTACTTACTTGTTTCATTGGCTGAAAGTTTTTATTATAGCTTTTTTTCTGACTGGTGACATGTGAAGTGCTCTAAATTAAGGGTCAAAGGTCAGAGGCTAATGATTTAAGTGCAAATAACTCAAAAGATGAATTATATCTCTGAGAAAGAACTTGGGTGGTGCCACTTGTTGTCCGGGATTTTTTCCTTTGTTTTGTTTTTTTAAATTTTGTTTTATTTTTAATGCAGTCTGATTATGAAAATGTCATTTGACATAAACAGAGGTTATATTTTAAACAGACCACTGCTTATACCAAATCACTGAAAATCATTCTCACTACATTTCATATATTATATAAGGTGCTTTGATGCTAGTTTGCTTGTTATTTTGCTTTTAGATGTGGTGTTTGGTTTCTTTAAAGTTTTATGTCATTAAAGAGCTTTCTGCTGAGCTGGCACAGCTGCCTGGCAGGACCACTCCACGCTCCTCCAAGACTGAATATCTTGCTGCCTGTGGCAGGATGTCCATAAGCCAAGTCTTCCCTGGGGCTCTGGCAGTACGAGCTCATCCCCTGCCGCTCTTTGGGTTTGTGTTACACCGTCCTTTCTCCTTCAAATGCCGAGCGCGACCTCGGGCATTTTGTTGTTTTCCTTTCTCTCTGCCAAAAAGCACAAAGAATAATATGCTAGAGGATGGCCACTACAGTGTGTTAAAGCAGAACAATGGATTAATGTACTGCTGAAGACAAGAGCAGCCCTGAACGTGGATGGAGCGCTGGCAAGAGGACGCTGCTGCAGCCAGTGAGGGAGCCCTTTGTTTGCCATGGTGGCTGTGGCTGCTGCGGACACAGAGAGTCACTGCAGAAGAGACAGCAGCAATGTTGGCAGCTCACACAGAGCAAAGCCTATCTCCTCTAGGCCAATGTATGCAATGTGTATGTGTGTATGTACTTGTACAGGAGTAGAATAATGGGTCCCTTATTCCTGGGCACATGAGTGTGTGCTAAGGAGAAGAGTAAGTCTTCATATCTTATGGTATGGGGGAAAGAAGCTCTGGCTACCAACAGTATTCTTAAGGAGAAATTATTTCAAACTCATTTTTTCATTACTGTCTTTGTAAAAGTGGAGCTTCTGAGAAGAGACTAAGGACTGCAAAACTAGTGTGCATTTTCCATGCTCCCACATGTGTCCTTCAGGGATGTGACAGAGTGACACACCTTTATTTTCATGTTCTTTTCTTGGCGAAAGAGCTCGTTTTTTATTGATGGTTTTGTCAGAAGTCTGTTTTGTCAGAAGTCTGAGTGAGTTTGCATTCCTTCGTTTTCTGAAAGCCTTTTGTACTCTGGGAAGTTAAAAAGCTTAACAATCAGAGGATCCATTTCATAGACTTGAGCTTCCTCAGTCTTTATATATTTAATACGTGAAACAGCTGGTGATCTACAAATGAAACGCTTGTTATGTTGTTGCCTGTCTCTCGTGTTAGGCAGCCCCTGAAATCAGACCAGAAGTTTCATATTTTAGAATGGCATGGTCTGGGTTTTCTTCTGTTTGAAAGAGCACAGGAGCAAAAAAGAAAGTTGTGCCAATCCTATGAAGAAATGGTTGTTTTTGACTCACTGCAGGAACTGTCTGTGGGAGAGGAAAATTGTTTGTTACCGGTTGTCCCGTTTAAGCTTGGATTTTAGGCATTTACTTGGATTTCTCCTGCATCCTGCTGCTGCTCTCTTTGAGCAGGAGGATCCAGATAACTCCCGCAGCTTCCTGAGCCACAGGCTGTCTCCCACACACCTCTGTCTACCATGAGTGAACTCTGCAAGGGGGAATGGGGGAGAAACAAGAATGTTTCTTCTTCATTTTCCAGCTGGAAATCTTCATTGCCACTGCAAACCATCCCACGCACACAGACCTCCCTCGAGATCCTGCACAGAGGCTTGATGGCCCCTGTCACATGAGGTCTTATCAGAGGGTGGGATGAGACTTGTGGCCAAGGCTGGCATCTCTGGCATTTGGGTCTGTGTGACCTGGTCTACATAACCTGGATTATCAGGCTGAGCAGTTCTGCTTTCCCACGACTTTCCCACTGAAACTGACAGCTTGGTGTGTATGAATGTGAGAACTGTACTGTAGTCATTCACACCTATTGCATGTGTTACATGGAAGTTGAGAACATAAAATTAGGTTGATTTGATCTTCTTAACACTTTGCCATTAAATTTAAAGCAGCACTCAGCCATGTCAAGTAATTTATTTTTACCAAAATATGGAAAATCTGCTTCAACAAGTGCCTTAATTTGGTTAGATAAATGCCGCCTTGGCTATCTCAGGGATGGTGACAGAAGCAGAGGCTCCTTCAGCCTGTGGCTTTCACCAGCATGAAGTGGGTGCTGCAGCTGTGCTCTTATCTGAGAGCTTGGCATTGGTTTTGAAGATAGGTAGCAGCTTGAGAATAGCAGTGGAGTCTGTAAATAGTTATTATCCAGAGCCTGTGCTCACAGGTGAGTAACTGTGGCTAACAACAGTGGGGTGTTGTCCAGTTTATAGTGCACTCATATCTGATGGGACTTAAATTGGCTTGATTTGACAGAATAGGTGAGTTGATGTGGCTGATGTTTGTATCGATGACCTCACAAACCAGCCCTCCCTTGGAGAGAACGTTCAGTCAGTAGTGCCATCAAAAACTGCCAAAAATCAGTGGAAGACCAAATTGATTTGTTGAGAATGTGTTTTAACTCCAGGGTGGGAGATAGAGGTGGTCATCATTCTTCTACCAGGTGGGAAGGCCTGGCCAGGTAGCCAGAGGTGTCTGAGGCACCAGTCTCTGGGGTTGTCAGGGGCACTGACATCATCCTGGGAGAGACAGAGAGAGAGAGAGGAAGGGAGGAGGAGGAGGAGCTCTTGCCTCTGGGGCCCATGGTGCTTTAGAGGCCATGCTGAGGGGCATAGACACAATCCAGTTTCCATTTGGGGTTGGTAGTATGAAGGGATGCCAGTGGGCTCATAAGCATGACACATCACCTGTAACACCAATGTGAGATGAAATCACAGATTTTTGACTAAGGTAGATGGGCCTCCTGTACTTAACACAGGAAAGAAACACATATGATTTATACATGTTTGATAAACAGCTTCATTATTCCATCAACAGGGGATTTCTACCATCCCAGAAACAGAACTCCAGATCTTCTGGAGCACATTTAGCCTACAGAAACCATAGGTAGTTTTTCCAGGCTAACGTCTTTGATTCCCCTGCTCAGCATTTCCTGATGTCCTTGGAAGGCATTGGCAGGCCCTGCAGGCTGTCACTGCTGCCTGAACATGGATGTACCTGAAATGTCATTCACAGTTCCTGTGCTTTAAGGTCTGTACCTTGGCTATACTCCATGTTCCAGCCCTAGCTCTCTAAAGCTTTGGGAGAAAGTTTTATTCCTCCTTTTGCCTCTTTTCTTTTAAGTGCGTAATATAGAGTTAAGTTCACCCAACTCATAAGAATACTTTGAAATATCTTCCATTTTAACTTAATTTGCTTTGAAAATGTAAAAGCTTTATAAAGCACATATGGTCTTTATTGTAAAAGTTTCAGGCTCTGTAAATGTTAATTTCTGTGTTATTTTGTAGTGTGTTGTTTACTCATATAGTTGGGTTTATGCAGAGTCCTCCTTGAGTTGAGAGAAAATTGTTTTAGGAGCAAATGAAAATTATTCTTTTTTACATGAGAAGAAATTCACAGCAAAGGGACTGTCTTCACTCCAGAGCTGCTATCTGTGTCCTGAAGAGCCATGCTTGAATTTTTCAGATTCAGAACAATTCTGGGATAAACTGGTGTTTAGATCAGAGGGATGAAAGGTTACTGTGGCTGACTCTCCTGTTGATTTCTCTGTCTGTAAGATGGCATTAAAGATCTTTACTAATGAACACGGATTATTTAGTGGAGCACTGTGCCGCAGACACAGTAGAAGTAGCTGCAGAAGCACGCAGTGCCTTGCAGTAACAGCTCCTTTGCTGTAGCCAGGTCCTCGAGAGCAGCTCTTCTGGCTACCTGGGCTGTCACAGCAGCATCCATCCTGGAGGAGCATCCTGCTGGCAGGCAGTCCAGCCAGCCTGGCAGGCAGCTTGGTAGCTCACTGCCTTGTGCCTTCCACATGCATTTACCTTATGCTGTACTGCTAACATTTGTGGTGGAAGGGTTGTTGCCAAGCTGGGGATGCAGAAAATAAGTGTCGTTGAGAGAACAGCTGGGAATTAACATGTGTTTGTGTTTCAGAGATGAGCGAAACCAGTCAATCATTGTCAGTGGGGAATCTGGAGCTGGAAAGACTGTCTCTGCTAAGTATGCTATGAGGTACTTTGCCACGGTCAGTGGATCTGCCAGTGAAGCCAATGTTGAGGAGAAAGTCTTGGCCTCCAACCCCATCATGGAGGTAAGAGAGCTACTGCACTAAACCCACCCTCCAACTGCAGTTTCTACTCTGGGCCAAACATAAGCATGCAACAGAGAGAGCAGTCCCTACCTTCTAAAAACATTTGAAAAATTTTTGCATTTAATTCATGTACAAGGAGGTGCTTTAGGCTTATTTTGTGTAACATTTGTGAAAGACTGAGAGAAGACGGGAGGTAATGTTTCAATATTATCAATGTATTTGATGTAACAAAGTAATTTTTATATGAATGCTGCCTTAAGTCTCTTCAGCTTTGTAACTGGTAATTCCCAGACTGCTGGCCAAATGCAATCGGAGAAGACTTGGTTGTGTGTGTAAAATTCCAGAGAGGATAAAACTGTTGGTCTTACCCACCAAACATGTGGGTTGTACTCTGAAAGGAAGTAAACAAATGTTAAATTTTAGGTAATACAATTAGGAAAGAGAGACTGAGAAAACAAAGTTACATGGGATGCACACAGTCTCTTTCAGAGGAGAAAAATGCATCAGAAGACATAATTTTGCTGTAATTAGCTCAGACTCATGTTTCAGTTCTGGAAGTTGTTGTAACTAACTGTAGTCAAGTCCCAAAGTCATTGGTTTGGGAGGGCAGGTGCTGGTAATAGACTTTGAGAGGACATGTACAGTTCCTCCTGCTTCAGGGTCTCTGTTCTCTGGGAAGCTCAAGAAAAGCTGTAGTCAAGCAGAAGAGATTTCTTAGACTCATCTGAATTGTTTCTTGTGCCTTTGCCTACATGTGTAGATTCAAATTGTGGCTGAAATTGAGGAACTACATTAAGAAATGATTCATCAGAGAGAAAGTCATGTGGGAATTTCTCGAGAGAAGTAGCCCTGTCCATAGGTACACACATGCCCATGCCTGTGAACAGCCTAGGAAAATGCTTAGGACTACTGATGCCTTGGTAGATATTGGGCATCTCTCTGCAGTAGTGTGAAAGATCATGAGTAAATAGAATGCATGCAGTGAAATGTGAAATGAAAAATACTGCCATTGTTTTTTTCCTCAGGTATTTTAAAAGATAAACTATGTTTTATTTCTCCTTTCCTCCTGGCATGAGGAGTTCATGATACTCAAACTATAGCTGCCCGAGCACTGTTGTGTGTGTCTGTCATAAGGTAATTGTGCCTGGCTTGTGGTGCTGTGTGATGTTTGGAAATTTCTTCTGTGGGATGAAACAAGCTGTGCAGTGCTGGGTAGTGACTGATCCAAGTGTCCAGCCGTGGGAGGAAGGTGGAGGAGGAGCTGAACCTTGCCTGGAGCTGCAGGTGCTCCAGGGGCTGAAGGCAGCCTGTGCCCTGGGAAGCAGTGGCAGTTCCGCAGGTGGGAGCTGAGCCCAGGAAACACCTTGCACTGGTCAGGGTTTGCAGTAAGTGCCGCGTCCCATCCAGGATTTGCCACGCTGACCTTCGGTGTGTGGTGATGGGGCGGAGCACCCTCCTGCCCTGCCCTGCCCAGCAGTAGTACCTGGAGTCAGGTGTCCTCACCACCAGCCTGCCAGGGACAGCTCTGATAAGGGGCTCTGCAGGAAAGTTCTGTACTTGGTTGTTTGCTGGGTGAAATACAAACTCTGCAGGTTTCCCTGCACCACTTTTGTTTGGTCTCAAAACCTAACGCAAACATCCTGCGCTCTCACTCCTTGGGCCCCACCTCCCAGTCAATGGCCATCAGCTCATCTCTAATTGTCTGAGTTAATTTCCAAAAGCAAGGAAGTTTAAACTGAGGACTAAAAGAGCTTCCCATCCATACCTTTTTTCATTCACTAAAAGTCGATGGTGGTGTTTTATTTTTATTTTCTAGGGATAACAATTTTGTGAGCGTGGGTATATCTAAATATATATTTCAGTTGCTTTAAAGATTATTATAATTGGATGAAAGTTATCCTTTTAACTTCCAACACTTGAACTTTAAATTAGCTTTAGAGTGAGTGTTGTAAAATTTGATGTTGAGACAGACTCTTATGATAGCATAATTAATGTTTTGAATTCTTCAGTTGATAAATCAGTAGAAACACAAATTAACTCATATATTTTAGGAAGAAAATGAGTAGTTCATTTTAGAAACAGGAAACTTCTCACTAAGCTGACTGGAAAATCTTAGGAGCAGAATCTCATTTTATTTTAAAATTTCTATTTGGACAACCTAAACATCAGTATTTTCTGAGCTACCATCACATGATCTTAACCTACTAAATACTCAGTAATGTCAAGAGGTCATTGTACATTTCTAGCAACTATTTAAGTGATTACTTCTGTAGTCAATAACTATATACAATTTTCCTATTGCAAATGTAGAAATCAACAAGTCTTAAAACACATCTTCATATGTCATTTCCTGCCTCTCATTCTTCATTAACCTCTATAGCTGTGCAAATAGTACAGCTTTGTATGTACTCTGGCAAGCAGTGTTATAATCGCAAAGACTTTCTTTCTGTTTTTATCAGTAATACCTTTCAAAGGAATAATTGGTTTCTGAAATATTGTAGTCTTATCTTGCTACCACCACCACCAAAGTATATCACAGCAGCAATAATTTTGAAACACAAGAGTGCAATTAGAATACATTCAGTTGGAATGAATTTGATGTTTCTTAGAACTGCAGAGATGCAGTTTGTTCCTAGATCCTTTACAGCAACTGTCCATCTGATGCCCACTTTGACATCTGCTCTGTCGGGTGTGCGTGCTGCTGCTCTCACGGGATTTCTGACAGTCTAATCCCGCTTTCCAGGCTGTACCAGCTGGCACTGACCATTCACTGGCCTTTTGCTTGCAGATTTGGGATACTCAGCAGTGCTGCTTGCTCTCATTTGTTTTTCTCAAGTTTATTTCAGCACAGAGTTCCAGTGGCTGGCTGCGTGGACTGGGAAAGTAGGACACAGATACAGTGGTGCACTTGGCTTAGTAACACACACACAGTGGCATTTGATGAAAGGCAGTGTGCTGCATATCAGTTATTCCAAATGCCATTCTTTTGATACAGTGATACCTTTAGGAGTTTTTTTGGAAGGTGCATTGCTATGTGATGTCTAAAACATGGTCTAATTGAGAAGAGAAAATGTTTTCCTTTGAAGTTCAGCATGTTGTGATTTGCATGCCTTGAATTCTGATGTATCCAGCTGGTACCTGTTATGGGGTGAACCCTAAAGCTGATGAGGTAAGGCAGAGTTGCACCAAGACCATGTAGGACCCACAGTCATTATTTGCCATGGGCATCCCAGTACATGTAATACAGAGGAAATGCATGAAATATTGTTTGTCGTGTGTGAAGCTGTATTGAATTAATCTGAGAAAGTTCAGCACGATGCAGGGCAGCAGCAAGGGCTGTCTGCCTCTGGGTCAGTAACCAAGCTGCTGTGGAAGGGGTTCAGTTTCAGGCAAATGACACAAGTCTGTGCATGTTGATTTTTAGATTATGCCTAGGCACATGGTAAATATTCTTAAATTATATGTTTGCAGAACTATTTTGGAAATGTGGTGGTTAGAGAGTAATAGTAATAATAAACTGTTAGCCAGGCAGAACAGAGTGGCTGTGTGTTTATGATAGGTAGACTTTCAGAGGTTGCAAGTACTATCCATATATCGGTACACCTATGTATATGAATATATTCAGGTGAAATAATTCTTACAGTTTTAATAAATCCTTGGAAGAAATCCATGTGTATGTGAGCTTTCTGTTAGACTCTTTATTTCCTTTTGAGAGAACAATAAAGGATTTTTAGCTGTAAAATTAGACTATGTGGAAGTGAAATAATTGCTAGGAAGATCAGCTCCCAATTTTCCAGTAATGAAATAACTATATTTTGATGTAAGTTGTTGATCAGGCAGAGATCATTCTTCATTAAGTTCTTGCTTATCTTTAAACCAGGACACAATTAATGTTGTTAAGTGTTTATGAGCCATGTAGATGATTAAATAGATGTGATAATTTCTACAAGCTGTTTAACCTTTACAATATTCCCTTTTCCCAGTCTATTGGAAATGCCAAAACCACCAGAAATGACAACAGCAGTCGCTTTGGTAAATACATTGAAATTGGTTTTGATAAGAGGTATCGAATCATTGGTGCTAACATGAGAACTTACCTCTTGGAAAAATCAAGGGTGGTGTTTCAGGTAATACTGTTGTAATCTCTTTATTTTGTTATTTTATACTTGAACCAATCCACTGTGTCCCACACTTGCTTTCCATCTTTGCCTACGTTATAGTCGAGAGCTCAGTAAAAATGGACTGGCTGCCTAAAGATATAAAAATTATGATTACAGTTTGTACCATGTGGGGATGTTGCATGAAATGCTGTTGTATATTTTAAAAGAGAGACTTACTGCACGTGGTTTAGCTGGAAGAGAATATTTTTTGTTCCTTTTTGGTTTGAAGGTTTGAAATTTAGAGTGCTTAAGTTCAGAATTATGGTGTTGGTCATGAGTCATAACCTTCTGTGCTGTGTTTGTCCTTCATTTTAAAATTCAAGCTTTGCCTTGGCAAGGAAGATACTCCCTTTACCAACTTACTATAAATGCTAAGGCAAATGGTATTAGTTATTTTTGGAAAACTGAAAACTTTTGAGTATGATCATTTTACCCACCCACAGAATCCTGATCTATATTTAATAGTAATCTATGGTTCTGAAAAATGAAATCATACTTTTTTTTCTTATCAGTGAAAATGTCTGCATGCTTCTCGCTGTTTAAAATGGATTAAATTAACCAAGAAAGAAATGATAGATGCTGATTTATCCTCCTTTTTTCCATGTGGTTTCTGTGCTCTTAATGTATTGCTAGAGAAAGCATTATACATAGGAATTCATTTCTGCTTGTGGTTGTTTCTTCCACTTCTTAAGTGGTGAAAAATAACAAATTCCTTTCTTTTTAAAGGCAGAAGAGGAGAGAAATTACCACATCTTTTACCAGCTTTGTGCCTCTGCAGCATTGCCCGAGTTTAAAACTCTACGGTTAGGTATGACATTCACATTTGTTGTGTTGTGTGATTGTAGGGACAGAGCAACATCTCTGAGCTTTTTGAGCCATAGAGGCAAAAGAATTGCTGGCTTTTAAATTCTAAACTTTTAAACTTTCAAATACTAAAGTCATAGACCTCAGACTTTGCGGTTTTCTGATAAAACAAAAGTAACGGATTTGTTTATTCAGCAGACTCTGATACACCACAGTTGGAATCACTAGGACTTACTATTTCTTGGAGGGTGAAATGCTCTTCTCTTAGTTCTTTAAAACCTTTTTTCCATTGTTCCAGCCACTAGAGAATTTTACCCGTTCTGGTATAAGCACCTGAAAAGCTTATTTAGCATCTGCATACTTTTACTTGGGCTGTTACCAACAATTACTTTACAGTCTCTGATAACCCGGTGATCCAACTTTACAGTCTCTGATAACCTGGTGATCCAAAAGCAGATAAGGGAATTCTTTTCTTTTTTTCAAATTAAAATATTGATAGAAGAAAGATTTCTCATTTTCCAGGAGTTGGTGCTTTGTAAAAGAAAGGCATGATGATGACCTTAGGATAGACAATCACCTCATCATTTTAAAAATTCAGTATAAATTTCAGTGCTTCCTGTATATTTTTAAAAGTTGGTTTCAGAGTAGGAAAACTGCACAGCCTGTCCTGGTTTCTGAAATACTGTTCTGGTTTTACAGTGTTTCTCTGCTCTTCTGCACCATCCTGGCACATTTAGGATTCACATCTGCTAACACAGGAAAGAAAGGAACTGATGTAATTACAACTAAAGAATCCATTTACCAGACTTCTCTTTCAGCATTTTTGGAACCTTAGCTGATCAGAAGAAAAGGAGTCTGTTAGTGCAGCTGGAAGCATGGCCAGTGAAACCATAGGAATTTACACAGGAGAGCTACTGATCTCCCAGTGGAGCCCAGAGTGGAATGGAGCTATCTGTTGTCCAACCTTGACTTCTCAGCCTGAATGGATCACAGATACTCATAAGGCTGAGCCAGGCCATAAATTAGAAAAGAGAAGAAAATGGGCAAAATATCCTATCCTGATGCAGTAATAACAAGTAATGTCTGTCACATAATTCCAAAGTGCTGCTGCTGCCAACTCTGCACCTACTGCTTGGGTGGTTGGCTCAGACTTGGAGAGTAACTGCTTCCAAAGGGATTCCGCAGGTGTGGAAGTCTGAACCGAGGTTAGGTAGAGTATATGCTTGAGGACATACTGTAGGAACCAGGTAGCTTAAAGAATACTTATTTCCACTGTTAAATCTTGAAAATATCCTCTCTAGAATAAGTGTGTCTTATGAGCCAGAAGGTGAAAATATACATATGTCAAATGATGGATTCTGCCAGAAGCAACTTAATCATGACACAGCTTTACAAATGTGCTGTGAATTTCTGCATCAATGTGTGTAAAATATATCGTTTTTATTATTGCAGGGAATGCAAATTACTTTCACTATACGAAGCAAGGTGGAAGCCCTGTGATTGATGGTGTTGATGATGCTAAGGAAATGGTGAACACCAGGCAGGCCTGCACTTTGCTAGGTAATTGATAAATCACAGTCATGTCCCAAGTCTGATATACTAGCAACTGTTTTCTATATTATTTGTGTATATTTTCTTCATGCTCTATTGTGTTTAAAACCAGGAGAGTTTGATAAACTTTGGAACCGAGATACTTGCATGAAGAAGATATTTAAACTGTAGTGGAGTCATGGATCTGGGAGGAGCACACATTATGTGAACATAAATGGTGGATTCCCTTGGTGTAGCAGTGCTGAAGATCACTGACAAAGCACTTTGAAACAGCAAATTAAATTATTCATTTTAATGGATTTTTTTGTTAATCTGGTTGTAAAATATTTTTGATAGAAGCGGAGCCAATTAGTACTGTCAAATGTCAAAGTCACACACAACAGTCAATGGTTTTCTCTCCTTAATAGATTTTTTCATCAGCTGCAGCTCTCTTCATTCAAAACATTTTATTCATCCTTTTTCAGGGATTAGTGATACCTACCAGATGGGAATTTTTCGAATCCTTGCTGGCATCCTTCACTTGGGCAATGTGGAGTTTGCGTCTCGGGATTCTGACAGCTGCACTATTCCTGTGAGTAGTAGATGAGCTGAAGGGTGTGGTTTGCACTCTGACAAGTCTGCTTTCTGCTTGTTTGCAGGGACTTCTTCTGAGAGAGTAAAAATATAAAAATGGAAATATGTTTATTTCTAATTTGCTAACATTTTCTGTTTTTTGCAGATGAATTCAGCTCTTCTCAGTTTAGAGGCTTTAGACAGTACTCTCTGTATTATAACATTGGTATACAACTATAACTGTAATTGATCTGTCCTAGAAAAGTCTACCAGACATGCTAGCTTTGAAGTCCTGAGCAGGTGTCTAGATCTTTATATTCCTACATGAATATCTTCCTTGCACACAGTAAATGCTCTTCCAGATGGGGGTTTTTTGACATTAAGTGCCAAAATGTCCTAAATAAGTGCAAAGCAAATGCTTTGCAAAGTCCCCTGGGATGCCTAGCCATGAGCATAAGATGTACAGATATACTTTGTGTGACTCATCCAAGTGTCATGGTTTTACCAGTTCTTTTTTGCCTTGGAGATCAGCAACAAAGACTTACGTAGTCTTATCTGAAAAACGTTCCTCATTGGTGAGGGCCAAGGCTTCTTATTCAAGTCCATATTCTGGAGACGAGAAGCAAAACAGATCTGGCTGGTCACTCTTCTTTGGATTCAGAGAGACCGCTTTCTCCTCTTGCCTCTCCTTGAATGTCTACTGCTGGTCTGCCATCTTTCATCTTTCTCTCTCTTGAAATAGAAGCAACACTTGCAGAGTTTTCTTGTGTCGCGATCAGTCCCTTTCTCAAGAACTGCAGTGGCAGTTTCTGGAGCTCAGACAACAGGTCCTTCATGGGGCAAGAGGTGGTTGTTGTTCCTGGCCTGACACCATCTTGTCTGTGGGATCTAACAGCTGCTTTGAAACCACAGCAGTAGTCTTGCTCTTTGGTGTGTCTTATAAAGGTTTTCACTACAAAGAAAGCTCATTTAATGATCACAGGTAGAAAGCTGGTGAGCCCCAGGACATGAGGAGCTCGCCTGTGTTGTAATGAGTATCTCCAGTGCAGAAATCCCACTGGTTGAGCTGGTAAAAATGTACAGGTTCCTGTGCAACCCTGTCCTGGCCTGACAGCCCCTGGCAGGCAGTGGTGGATGTCTGCTCAGTGGCATCATTGCCTGGGCTGTGCTGTCCTCTGGCAGTAGCCATGTCACCACAGAGTTCTGTGCCGTGCAGACTGCTCTGCTGGGAGGCACTGGTGTGGTGATGGAGCAGTGGTGCTGCAGGGTGCTCAGCAAAGGGCTCCATATGCTGCTGTGGCAATGAATCAGTTTGTTCAATGTCAGCTTGAGCAACTCTAATGTGACACTCTTATGTGCAGTGTTCATAATTGTTACTTTATTATTGTCTTCCAAGCCAGTAAAACGTGCTCAGTTAACTGGATTTTGGACGTGTAACTGCATGGGACCTGTATGTTGTAAGAGCTAGAAAAAGCCTGAGAGAAGTCAGAAGGATGTGGAAATATTTACGGCTGATGTACCCTGAAGCTACTGGACATGTAGTAACAGTCTTCTGCCATCTGTCTTTGTCAAGACACTGCTTGTGGTGTGCTGCTGAGCCACCAGGTGCCATGGGAGTGTGATGAGGAAGAAGTGTTAGGGGAGTTCCTTAGGAAGAAAGACCTGTCTGTCTTCCTTGGTTTCTGGTGATCAGTTTGCATGTTAGTCACAAGGTGTAGTATCTTACTGAGTGGTAAATGCACTGCACTGATTTTTATGCAGAAATCTTGTATGCCTATCTCAGCATGCAAGACTTGCTGCTTGATTTTACCTAGTTAAACAAAGCTCAGTTTTTTCTCTTGTACAGTCCAATTTGAGAGCTAGAGAGCATCATTTGTGTGCTACAATGTCTAAGTGTTTGTCTCCAGAATTCACTGAGAAAATACTTTAGTAAGTACTGAGACCAGAGCACTAAAGTCCTTCTGCACTTCTTCCTCTTGCTTCTTGGCTCAGGCTGCGTTGCCTCATTGCCCATCACTCCCTGCCATGGGTGTATTTGAGCAGTCAAGAGCCCCACCTGGGAGCTGCAGTCCATCTGGCCTGAGACAGTTGTAAGAATTCAAAATACCAAGTCCATCCCAGTGAAGCCAGGTGATTCATTTTTCTGAAGGTTGCAGGTTCCCTGTGTAAAGCATTTTGGTGAACACAAGTATAGTAAAATAAATGCCTTTGAGGAAGCTTATTCACTAATTTACTTCAGCAATGTGAATGTGCTAAGTGGGAAGGGAACTTGCTATATTTTGAAGGAGGAAGAGCTGAGGAAGCTTGTGTTGCTGCTTATTGTGGGATCACTGCAGGCAGGCAGTTCTGTTTGTGTGATTGTATGTTTAATATGGGTAATACTGTTTCAGTATCTAATGACCCTTTTTTTATTAGCCCAAGCATGAGCCCCTCACCATCTTCTGTGACCTCATGGGTGTGGAGTATGAGGAGATGGCCCACTGGCTTTGCCATAGGAAGCTTGCCACTGCCACTGAAACCTACATCAAGCCAATTTCCAAACTTCACGCCATCAATGCCAGAGATGCGCTTGCCAAACATATCTATGCTAATCTCTTTAACTGGATTGTGGATCATGTGAACAAAGCCCTTCATGCCACTGTAAAACAGCATTCTTTCATCGGGGTGTTGGACATCTATGGGTGAGTTTTTGTCAGAGATATGACACTCTTACATAATTATCTGACTGCAAGGCATCTTTATCATCTAGTGTTGCATGGATTACACAGAAAAACCCCAAACCTTAGCAGCTGCGTATTCTAGCTGAAGGAAGTAGGTGTTTAGTTTTGACATGCTGTCTTAAGATCTTTGTCATGACTTTGACATTTATAGTGGGATTTCAGATTTTTGCTGTTGGTAGTTCATTTATCCGTTGCATTGTGGAAAGTTACGAGACAATTTTCAGGTTCCTCCAAGGTGGCACTTAAAGAGAGGACAAAGATAACTAATGTGCTCTCCTGGACCCATCAGTCCTTTCCCTGAGTTCCTCATCCCTGCCTAGAGAGGGAGCCTCACTGAACTGCCTGTGTAGTGCAATTTACCATTTCCCTGTGTGTTTTCTTGCTTGACTGTGTTTCTTGTGCCTGAAATAATTCAATGAATTTAACTGGAGGGAGGGAATTTAAAATTTTTGGGTAATTTTATCTTTTTTTAAAGTATACACTAGTAATTTTGAGTATATGCATATTTTAGATTTGAAACATTCGAAATCAACAGCTTTGAACAGTTCTGTATCAACTATGCCAATGAAAAACTGCAGCAGCAGTTCAATATGGTAAGTAGGAAATGACTGGCATTTCTTCTTCCCTTTCCCCTCACCCAAGTCCATTCTGCTAATTGGGTCCCCAGTGGTTAGGATGAATTCCTTCAGTCTATTAACCAGCTGTCCTGGCCGTGGGCTTTGAGGGATGGGGAAAGATCGACTATCTCCTAGAAATAGATTTTATGACTAACTGCTGCTCTGGGACTATTTGAAATTCCGATCACAGTAACAATTATAAGGCAGAAGCAGTGCTTGGCAATTAAGACCCTGAGATTGCCTGTCACTGAGAGCACCGTGTGGATAAAGTCAGAGTTAGTGGTGTCTCCGTAACCTCTGAGAGCCCCTGGATGGGCAGAAGGGAGCACGGCTTCGCTGCTGGAGATTTGCCGCCCGCGCTTCCTCCCCGGGGTTATTTTTTGAGGCTTTTCAGCTGCATCCTGAAGTTGATGAATGACGTGTGGCAGAAGGCGGCTCTTCCCCCTCCTCCGGAGAGATCACGATTCTCTCCTCAGCCTTAGTGACGTTTGCAATTACATATCTTACCTGCATAATGATGAGGCAAGTTATTTCTGCCAGGTCTGTTGCTAGGCTCTGCTGCAGCAGCGGGATTGCTCTGAGCTCTTGTTATGGTCGTACCTCTGTGGCACTGTGTGCTTGCAGGACCAGATCCCCTGTGGTTCAGCCCAGTGTGTCAGGGAGTAAGCACAGTGCTGGAGCAGGGGCTGGGCTTTCCAGCCCTGGCATGCCCTTTCCATGTGGGTAGTGAGTGCCATGGCTGCCTTCAGCTCTGTGAGTGGGATGTTGTAACTGCTAAGCACAAAGTATCTTGGAATTTTCTCAACTGTACAGCAAAATAATAGTTGCTACAAGAGCTGTAATGATTCTCTTCTTCAGTAAATATCACTGTGCCCTGTTCCCTTCCCTCTCGTGCCTTTGCTGGAAGCACCTGCCTCACCAAGGAGGGGTGACAGGGCTGTTGTGTTGTTGTCCTGCCAAACTGCCAAACCCAGTGCCAGTGAGCACAGACCCGTTGGGCTGCCATGCAGGCACATGGGGTGGAGGTTGCTTTAAATGAAAGCCTTGTGGCTGGTTGTAGCCAGGAAACCTTCGTGTGTGGTTGGAGCAGCCTGAGCCTGGCTGAGGGCCGGCTGCTGGGGAACAGCCCGACCACTTTGCCCTGCCTGGTACCCACTGCCCACAGGGAAAATCAGGTCTGAAGGCATTTTTCACCACCTAATTGTTAGTTCCTTCACACTGAAAAAACAGGTTTCTGTTTTCTTTCGGATCTTAGGTTGGATATGACGGGTATCTCTGGTAGAACACTGCCTGGGCTTTCCTACCAGGTGCAGGGTGGGAATGGCTCCTGCGGGTGCAGTTCAGGAACGCAGTGTAGGGAAGGATGGTGTTAAGCTAATGAAATCAAGGGATAAACAGCTTTGTCAGGGTAGTTTTCTGCTGCCTGGCAGATGTGTGCTGTGCACTGAGCTCAGGGTAGCTGGGGCTGGCACCCTAGTCCAGGTGTTGTGGCACCCCCAGACCCTGGCCATGCTGCTTG
This sequence comes from Dasyornis broadbenti, assembly GCA_013397935.1. NCBI lineage: Eukaryota > Metazoa > Chordata > Aves > Passeriformes > Dasyornithidae > Dasyornis > Dasyornis broadbenti. Next base: position 1,209,814 of record VZRN01000335.1, on the reverse strand, counting down.
GTGCTGGTGGTGTGGCACTCCCGGCACAGGTCCACCTGCCACAGCAGCATTAAGTGTGCAGAAAAATGTAAATGGGGGATGAAACATCATCAAAAATAACTGGAGTCAGCAGTCTTTTCAGTTTTTCAGAACACTTGTTCTATTAAGACTACAGTTTGCCTGCTTAATATCTTATTCTGTTTTTTCCTTAAGTTTTAATTCATCTCTTATGCACATTTCATTAAAGCTGTGCAGGTTGTTTGTGATAATATTTTTAAATAAATATACAACTACATGGTTACTGATCTTCATAGCAGATAAATCTGTCACAGAATTTTCCTTCAGGGATTTTTTGTGCTAATACTCCTAGAGTAATTCTTGGGAAGCTTTTGCTGAAGAGTAAATTTTAATGCAGTGTGTCATCTTAGAAAAAAATCAGCAGCCACTTAAGAGGAAATGGAGCTCTGTTCTTTTACAAGAAAACACAAAAGTATTTATAGTGAAGTTTTTCTTGATACAGAGCAGTGTTCATAATTTCCAAATCATAAAAGCATGGCATATCCCACTTTATAGGTTGCTGTTCCTGCACTTGAAGCTTTTTGTGTGTTTTGTGTTGTTTTTTTTTTTGTAAGAGAAAAGAGCTTATAGTAATTGTGGGGCAATATAGTAAAAAGATAGGATATTGCAGAGAATATGGAGTGGTTTAATTTAGTCTGTTGTTTTTAGGCCAGGAAAAAAGGTTAATTTATTTTTCATACACTTGTTAAAGGGTTTATTCGGTTGAACTAGTGTGTCACTTGACAGCCCGGATTAATGTGCCAAGATGAATTCAGCTGAGAGTTCAATGTATTTATTCTGCATTTTATTTCACAGAAAACTGTTTTCTTTTTGCCCTGTAGCATGTCTTTAAGCTGGAACAAGAAGAATATATGAAGGAACAAATACCGTGGACCTTGATTGATTTCTATGACAATCAGCCTTGCATCAACCTCATAGAGGCCAAAATGGGAGTTCTGGATCTGTTGGATGAGGAGTGCAAGGTGTGTGTTGAAGGGTTTTCATAGAGAAAGAGGTCATCAGCTGTCCTGCTTCAGGGTCTCACAGGGAAAAGTCATCTGCAGATAGTTGTCATTTTGACACTCTGCTGGTGCGAGAATTTGGAAAGCATACAAACAGAATTGGCAACTACAGGAGGAGAAAAAATTGTTTTAGTAATGAAAACCTCCCTCCCTGGGTATCTGTTCCTGGATCTCTGATCAACTTTGTTTGGACTTTGACAGTTTTCCTGTCCCCAGGGATAGTGATTGCAGTCCTTGGTTCTGTCAGATTTCCCCAAATTGCCGTTTGCTTGGTGTTTCACCCTTCATCTTTCATCTTGATTTATTTTATGCCAAGCCATATATGGGGGATGGCTCTGAGTGTCTGCCTCAGTGGAAACCCAGCTTGGATTTCTTAAGTATCACAAAGTGTCACAAGAAATCTCTAAGGGAGGTGGATGAGTTCTGCTCAGTCTGTTAACGTGCCTTTGGGATCCCTGCCTTCAGGTGTGTGACACTGCAGGCGTTGTTGGGGTCAGTACCCAGTGTGGAACACGCAAGCACAGCTGGTTACTGTGTCCTTGTTTCTGGCAGTGCTGGGAATCTGAGGAGTTGCAATGGGAAAGCAAACCATCAGGTGTTGTCCCTCATCTTCTTAGATGCTTTTGCTACTGAAAAGTTTTCAAGACATTTTAAGTGTATTCTGTATTCTCTTCCATAGATGCCAAAAGGCTCAGATGACTCTTGGGCCCAGAAATTATACAATACTCATTTGAATAAATGTGCTCTCTTTGAAAAACCACGTATGTCAAATAAGGCCTTTATTATCAAGCACTTTGCTGACAAGGTAAGGACTTTTTCTGTTGTACTTCTTTCCTGCTGGCGTGTGGGAGGGGACCCTGGGTCTGCCACAGGCAGTGCCTGGGCAGTGGCATCCCTGGCTCTACCCTTGCAAAAGTGTGCCTGCCTCAACACCCGAACAGGAGGAGAAAGTGAACTGGCAGCTGTGCAGAGCTAGGGACACAGACAAGCTGCTGACTCCCATCACATGCTGTAACCACTGACCATCCATGGAAGCTTAGTGCATTTGCAGCTCTCAGCATTACTGTATCAATTCCAGTTATGCAACAGAAATGTACAAAATAGGAAATCCTGTACCTTACTCTTTTTAGCTAAAGAGCAGCAACGAATTAGTGCTGTTTTTGCTGCCATCTCAATGTGCAAAGAGGAGAGAGGCTAACACACCTTTTTCTATTGCTGGAGCAGTGTGTGCTGCTCCCACCCTTGCCTCGGCTGCTCAGGGAACAGCTATTTCTAGGAGGCTGGCTGAGGGGTGTCTCAGTGGAGTGCATGTGGTGTTCAGCTCCCACAGTGCTCGTCAAACTGAGCCCCATCTCAGGTTAAAGCAAAAAAAAATTTTAAATCCCATTTAATATAATTGTCCTGTTATACAGAAAAGCTGCCTCAGAATATTGCCAGCTTTGTCAAAAAAGGTTTCAAGAAGCTCTGGGATTCTTATCAGTAGGTCTGCACATGCTGATGTCGGGGGTTGGAGGCCTTTATCTGCCTCCATTAGGTTTCTCCCAAGCTCATCTATTTATGAGTGGAAGAAGGGTCCTGTTCTTTTTGCATCTAGTGTTAATGAAAGCAGCAAGAATATCTCTGTAACTGTTTAGATTCACGAGTTCTGTTTTATTTTGTGGATGAGAGAACAAGAAGGAATTAATTAATATTTCATAATCTGTTCATTAGGATAAACTTTGATATTGAAAGCTTTCCTATGCTTAGTCTGTGAGCAGCAAGGGCCAAGGAAAGCTGAAGGTAGCTCCAGGCAGGTACTAGGAAAGCTCTGAGCTCTGATGTGCTGTCTGTGCCAAGCATTTTATATTTTCTGTGTGCTTATGTGAATGTACACAGACATCTTGGAAGAGGAATAAAGCCATAGCTGGCCAGTCAGGCGTCTGTGCGCTGACACTGTCCTCCTGGAGAAGGCAGGGATGCTGCTGCCCTCTCCTGGCATGGCCTCCACAGTAAGAACATGGATGGTGCCCCAGGTACTGCTCAGAGTGGGCTTTCAGCTGCAGAGAGACCTTGGGGACATCCTCTGTCCTCTCTAGGAATTCTTTAAGATGTTTTGCAGCTCAGAGTATAGTGTCATTGTGCAAGCACTGATAAATGGACTTTTGACAATAGTTTTGGTTTTCTTTCGGCCTTGAATTAGGACAGTGAAATAAATGGTAGGTTTTTATCTGATACTGGCTGTTCTTTAGTCCAGGAGACCCTGTGGCCCTGAGACAGATGATTGTTATGTATTTTCACAACATTCAGATGTTTGATTGCTTCTGGTAAAATTAGTCCTTCTGAGCACAAATGAGGCATTTCCACAATAAGCTGCAGGCAGATGTGCTTACTGCCTCTCAGCTAATGAGATGAGATGCGTTGTTCTCAGTTGCCTCTGGATTTCAGGCAGCTCTGCTGCTCCGATAAGTTCAGTGAAGGAGATGCTCAATGCACATTTTGATTCTTCACCCTTCCAGTAACCATTCGGTCATGCAGCCTTACAACGAGCATCTCTCAGCAGTGAAATATGTCTGGTATAATGCAATAGCAGTATTCATCTCTCTCTATTTTAATGTTCTATGTTTTACTGGAAAGCACTCTCTTTGAGGAAAATCTATATTTAACAAAGATGCACTTGGGAGCTGATATTTTCAGTATGTAAAAGAATTATGTTTTAAATGTGAATTTCATAGCCATACAAAATATTCTTATTAAATACTTCTAACACTTTTTTTGTAAAATGTTGGCTTTCAGGTGGAATATCAATGTGAAGGCTTTTTGGAAAAGAATAAAGACACAGTTTATGAAGAACAAATTAAGGTCCTAAAATCAAGTAAGGTTAGTATAAGGATTTCTTTTTTCTTCTTTTGAAGTTATGAGTCCTTGAATTAAGGGTCATATAAAACTTCTCATAAACCTAGGAAATATTTCTCCCTTAGTATCAGATCAACTGAAATTTAACATAGTTTCTGTTTTACTTGGTTATCTGTGTGAATTTAGAAAGTCCTATATCCTAATTTTTTCTCATGTAAGTTCAATCTATTTAGCCACTAATTTCACTGCTTGTGGTTTGTTGTTGTTGTTGTTTTGAGGGCTCTTTTGTTGGGTTTGGGTTTTTGAATGGGGGGAAAGGGGAATGGGGCGGGGGGGTTCTTTTTCACAAAACTTTGCTATATTTTCTGTAGAGGCATCAGTGACTTCTGATATATTGTAGTGGTATAAGAAGGCTTAACAGTTAAGCCCTTAATTTTATAACCTGAAAACAGAAGCTCCTTGTTTATGGCATGACAACTGAGCAGAAAATTTCTGAGGGAGAGACAAGTTGTGTTCCAGAAGCAAAATGAGAGAGGAATAAAATATAAAGACCCTAAGGACACAAACCAGAATTTACAGTCCTGCCTCCTTCATATCTATGAAAGAAAGATAACATCTGAATTGGAAAATACTGCGTGAAGGAATATTATAGAACAGGCCTTCAGTGGCATTGTCTGCTTTTTGTAATGGCAGAAATACTGGCTGTGCTCTCAGAAATGTGAAGGCAATTAACTTGACATTGTGCAGCGATGGCTGTTGGGAATTTGCTAGCTCTAATGGCCCAGGAAGCTGGGTATCAAGGACAGGCTATTTAAAATTATGCTATTCTATCAGGAAAACCAACGTTTTTCTCTTCTGTTTCTATTTTGAGCAGATAATATGAAGCTAAATGATTAAAACATATGGTATAATGAAACACCACAGCAGACTTTCCACTGGGAGAAGTGTTGAAATGGTTTGAGTGAAGCCAGTTGCTGGGGATGGAGGGGGAGGCAGGTGGCATCTTTGGGGAGCTGGCAGGAGCCAGCCAGACACTCTGTGCAGGGCACAGGGACAGGGTGCTCCGAGGGATGTCAGACAGTGACTGAGGGACAGACAGTGGGGACAGAGCTGCCAGAAGAGCATGACAGCATCTCGGGCAGGCCGAGTGTAGCTTGAGGCAGTTCAGTCTAAACACTAAAAACCAACATGGTTTTACCCCATGGTAAGTTATGCCAAAACCAGTGTGAAGAATGTTTCATTTTTATTTTTCATCAGTGCCAGCTTGTTAGTAATTGTAGTAGAACTGCATTTCTGATTTTAATTTTATTTTGTCGGTGGTGGTGTTTTCTGGGTTTGCTGTGCACATCCAACAGAAGGTAATTCTAAATTGAGTGCATCATCTGTCATCCTGCCCATACCCACTCTCACATACAGCTTGGATGCTTCTTTGCTCTCCATAGTGCATGACACACACTGCTCTTGGCAGGCACTGTAGGGTTCAACTATTTATTTTGGTCTGCTCTGTAAATCCACCCACAGAACCTCTTTGAACTAGTTCAGTTTCCATGCATGTATATGAAAGCAATACAATAATCCTGGGCTTTTATGCTTGCTGCTGGCATGGTTGTTAAAATCTTCTGTATTAAGAGAAGTGATCTGTAAGATTGTTAGCAGCATGTCTGTTAAGTTGTCTGAAAAAGTTACAGGGAAGAAATGCTTGCTTGCTTGTTTTCCATCACGTGAATTATCTACCCTTTGATCAGTGTTTTCCCCTCTCTTTGAACACTCCTAGTGTTCTGCAAAACAAAGAAAACTGATAAGATACTAAAACCCAAAACCAAGCAGGAACAGGAATGGCCCCACAGTGTGGATTGTTGCTGCTCTGCTCCACTATTGCTGACCTGACTGGAGAGGCCAGACATGGTTCCTTTCTTCTACTTGGAGTAACTCGGCCAGTGTCTGTGAAAATAGTGCCTTTGATATGCACTGGCTCATTTTTACAGGCAGATTTTCCCAGGGTTGGAGAAAGGGAATGAGACTTAGGTATGGACAGCTTAAAAAAATTCATCCATCTGCAATCGAGACAATGAGGACCCCATTTTTACCACCCACCCCCTGGTGTGTGGGAGCATCAGGAGCTTCAGAAAAATCATACTACATTTGACTAAGTTTCTGTACAGGCTGAAAAGGCCTGGCACTGTAGCTCAGATGCCTGTGCACACCAACTCACTGCATCATGGGCAGCTGAACAAGGAGGAGGTGGCTCAGTCACCCTCAGCTCTGTGTTCTGTCAGTGGAAGGAGAAGAGTAAATCACCTTCTGGAAATGTCACTCTTCCACCAGCTGCAGAGGTAGACTCAGGTGAGATAAAGCCAAGCTTCCTTTTTAAGTTCAGGAATTTAGGATTCCTTTGTAGCATCCTCAGTCGTTCTGTTTTGCTGGAGTGCTATGCTGGATACTACTGCGGAACATTTGATGCCTTCTCCCAGCCCATCTGGCACAACCAGAGCACAGGTGCCATTTTGTTGTGCGTCGTGTTCCTTTGGTTATCCTGTCTGCTTACCACGTTTAATAAGGCAAAACCAATTTTTAAATTTTTAAGTTGTACTTGGCCCAAGCACTTTCTAGTACTGAAAAATGAATGCTCCTCTCTCTTGGGAAAAAATGCACAGATGCTAGATATAAAATTATTCATGGACAAGTAGAGAAGTTCAGATTCTCTTACTTGTATAATAGTTCTGAAGTGATGTAGTTGTCAGTAGAAAGAGTTGGTGGTGTTACTTTTAGTTATAAGTTACTTCAAAGCAGCTGTTATATATCATTATATTTTGTAGCCATTAGAGAAAGGGAACTGGAAGTCCTGTGTGATATTTGGAAGGACATTTCAGCTTTTTCCTCCACTCCCACTGGCAGGGAGTAGATCTCAGTCAGATAAATTTGGCTAGTGTTTTTTTCTTCAATTGATCGTTCCTCTTTTAAGCTGATCATTTCAGTTTGGAGTAATAAAGCAGGAATCACCTTTGCTGCCTGCTTCTTTATTCAGTGTCCCAGATAGCTCTCAGCCACAAAGAAGACTGATGCACCATTGGAATACAAGAGGACCCTGTTGTTTCCTTCTTAGATCAAAGCAGCCATTTATAATTGCAACCGGTACTTATGAAACTGCTGTCAGTATCTAACAGTTCCACATGGAAGCTATTGTTGGCTATATGAAAAAAACCTCAAATCAGAATTTTATCTTCAGAAGGAGACTCACTGATCAAACCCACAAAAGTTTTGGTATTATATCATGGCCCACTCGCTATACCACTTAGCTTGTCTGCTTTTTGCATTTGTCCCCTGTGAAGTTCAACAAAAATGCAGTTCTTACAAAAACTGAGCTTGGAATTTAAATGTAAACGCAAGCAGGTGCGCTCACTTGCTGGATTCTTACCCTCTGTATATTTTTTATGCTGTTATACCAGTTTAAGCTGCTACCAGAGTTATTCCAGGATGAGGAGAAGGTCCTCAGTCCCACATCAGCAACCCCTTCAGGGCGTGTGCCGCTGTCTCGAATGCCTGTCAAACCTGCTAAGGCGAGGCCAGGTCAAGCCAGCAAAGAGCATAAGAAAACTGTGGGACATCAGGTGAGTTTGAAGATGCAGCTCTATTAAATAATCTCTACCTCCTGTCTCATAGGTCCCAAGGCATGCTGCTGCCTCTTAGTATCCCTTGTGATTTTGAGAGGTGCATCTTATTACAACTTACAGTTTGGAGCAAATAGTCCCTAATTACTAATGTACTGTGGGACACAATTTCAGGGGGCCTGTTTCTTATTGTGGTGCCAAACCCCTGATGCTTTTCAAAACAAACTTAACATGGATGCTGAGAAAGTTTGAAAATCTTAAACTGGGTCTTTTGGAGCATGTGCCACTTTGTCTGACTCAAATCAAAAGTGGGGTTCAATCCCTAGAAAACTCGGTTCCAGTTATCAATGGACCAAACATAAAATATCCACATATCTTTGCCATAATTAAATTAAAAGCATGCAGATCAGGTCCACTTTCTGAGGTTATCTCAAACATGACTGAACTTATTGAGGCTGTTCCCTGATTTTTTTTTTTTTTTTTTTCCATTTTGTTTTTCAAAAAGTTTCGAAACTCTCTTCATCTGCTGATGGAAACCCTGAATGCTACAACTCCACACTACGTGCGCTGCATTAAGCCAAATGACTTCAAGTTTCCATTCACGTAAGATGAATGTTCCTGTGTGGTTCGAGTAGCCTGTGTTGGGAGGGGATTGCCCAGGGCCACCAAGCATCAAGGCTTTGCTAAACCTTGCTCACTCAGGAGTGAAGTCCTGTGTCTCCTTTCTCTGGTTATGGATTACTTGTGTGTATGTGTATTACAGCAGATGTTTGGGCATGAATAGAGGGAGAAGTACTTCCTGATGCCATTTTTTTTGTTGTTTATGGGGATATATGCGAAAAAATTCCGAAATTTTCATTGCTAGCAATTTTACATGTAATTGGTGGTTTGCATTCCTTGAGCTCATTTGACATTTGTTGGAATTTACTTTTTCAGATTCCAAAGCCTTTATCTTTTTTTTCCGTATATGAACTTGCTTAGAGCTTTTCTCAAAACTCAGGCACACAAAAACTCCTGTAGCTCTTGGGCTGGCCAGCAGGAAGTGCCAATGGGCTCAGACAGTTCTCCAGCCAAGCTGTCCTTGGTTACCCCTGAGTTTCAGGAGCACTACCTGGACTTGTTCACCACCCATCACAGCCCACCCCTGCTCCCCAGTGTGCCACTCCTGTCCTGGGTGTGCCCACAACCAGAAGCCCCAAGTAATGCAAACCTAGTCCCACATGCACTTTTTTTTCCTACCTAGATTTGATGAGAAGCGGGCAGTGCAGCAGCTGAGAGCTTGTGGTGTCCTGGAGACCATCCGAATCAGTGCAGCTGGCTTCCCCTCCAGGTGTGTTTGCTCTCTCTGGATTGCTTTCAGCTGCAGTTCTTTTTAGGGGAATGTTCATTGTTGGGACTGACACTCTCTGTTTTTGGGACAGGTGGACGTACCAAGAGTTCTTCAGCCGTTACCGTGTTTTGATGAAGCAGAGAGATGTCCTTGGTGACCGAAAGCAGACATGTAAAAATGTCCTGGAGAAGCTGATTAAGGTACTGGACTTAGTGCTAAGAGCATTTCAAACTCGCAGAAACAAAGGTGCTTACTCCCTTATAGCCACACTATTTTAGTACTTCTGCAAAGTACCAAACCACAAATGTATCCTAAGCTGTAGCTCTTTGACTGCTGTTCCTTTCAACTTAGATTCAAACAGCCAACAAAATTAATTTTTTTCCAATGTGCCTTTGTATATTCTTGGTTTTTCCCTCAGAGGAGTACGACAGCCTGTAGAGATAAAATATTATTCTCTTTCTGGTTTAGTTCTGAAGTTTCAAATATGTTTGAGCAGCAGCAGCATGCTTTGTTCTGCTTTAGTCCTGATGCAGTGAGTGATGTGTACATGTCTGAAGCCCCAGCTGCTTTGTTTGCACTGTATAGTGTGGTTGAAGATGGACCATTCAGAGGGGTCAGCTACAATTTAAGCAGAAAATTGTACATGTTCACTGCCTGTATTCCCTTGATCCTCTGGGCCCCTTTGTCACTTCCTGTAGCCTTCCATGTTATTATCTTCATGGCATTCTCATCTAAGCAAAAATCTCACATTGCTCCTTTGGGCCATGCTTGTGGCCTTATTGTATTAATTTTGTAAGAGAATCATACAGACAAAATACCTTTCTCCACTACTTAAATTAAGTCTCAGATTACCCGAAATAGTACACAGATAATTTTGCGTCTTTGCTAACTGTACTTCCATTTAGCCCTTTATGCCTTTTTTTATGCACTAACACTTAATGCTGTAACTTATCCTCTTTTTACCTCTGAAAATAGGACAAGGATAAGTACCAGTTTGGTAAGACAAAAATATTTTTCCGGGCTGGTCAAGTAGCCTATCTGGAAAAAATAAGGGCAGATAAGTTGAGAGCTGCCTGTATCCGCATCCAAAAGACGATCCGAGGCTGGCTGATGAGGAAGAAGTACATGCGTATGAGGAAGGCTGCCATCACCATCCAGAGACATGTCAGAGGGTACCAAGCACGATGGTAAGCACTGCTCAGGGGAAATGCCACAACAGCCTCAGCCCAGAGCCCTTTAAGTAGGGCATTTAAATGTGATACATTTGTTCTCACCTTCCTATATTCCCTGAGAGGAAATGATTTTCTGGGGAAATGAAGGAAATTGAATATAATGAGGGTGTCTGTCCTGCCTGGTTTTGACCTTTCTGAGAGGACAGTATAGCACCCTGGCTGTGTGATGCAGAAAACAAGTAGTACTAGGAGATACGTTGCAGGTGAGGTAAAGCAGGACTGTCTGAGTCCTTATTGCCCAGTTTCCATGTGCCCTCCCAGCTGGGTCTGTCCTGCTGGAGAAGCCATTCCTCATGAAGGGTGCAGCTGTAAAGGCACATACATCAGTCAGTGATTTGTTTGGATTGACTTCTGAGGGATGGCCGTGAGGCCAGAGAGAAGGGCAGGAATACAGGTGGTATTGTTCAAAGACAAGGCGGTGATGACGACTATAATAACCAACCTTAAGAAGGAGGCTTATGTCAAGATGCTTTGTAATTGTCTTACTGCAAGAGCCAAGAACAAGCAAACATTTTCTGCTAGTTGAGCTTAGGAGAGTAGATCTGGAAGATGGCATAGTGGAAACAGCTTTAAAGTTGGAGAAGAGGTGATGAGAAATTAGGCTGTTTATCTTGTCAGTTGTATAGAAGAGTTTGTAGGGGAAGTGAAAGCGTTTCCCTGTAAAGCTTTGCAAGGTTTCTGTTAATTTGTCATTCTGTTGTTCTGCCACACAGCAGAATAGCAAGTAAATACACTGTGTCACTGACAACATTAAGAAGAAACCAAAGATACGGGATATTAAAAAAAAGCAAGCATTCAATCACTGGAACATAATTACAGGTATTATTTGTAATCTTTTTCTTGCTTAGCTATGCCAAGTTCCTGCGGAGAACACGAGCTGCCATCACCATTCAGAAGTTCCAGCGCATGTATGTGGTCCGCAAGAGATATCAGTGCATGCGAGATGCTACTATTGCTCTTCAGGCTCTCCTAAGAGGTTACATGGTCAGAAACAGGTACCAAATGGTAAGAAATCATAATGGACTTTTTCACTCTACCTTCAGTTCCACATACTTTCAGGACAAAGCTTCTCTGTGGTGTCGTCTTGGGAATCTGAAATGTTTTGTGTGCCTATTAGGTGTAATGCACAAACAAAATACCAGAGCATGGATTGAGGGACACAGCACTTGGAAATTAGAAATACATAATACTGCCATCAACTTGTCGTTTTAGACATACTCTCATTGTCATTTTATATGGATGTATTTGAACATTCAGTGCAGTCAATGGAGAATCCAGCAGGAATTTACAACATTTGACTTTTTCATGTGTTATATAGAATGTCGAGGCACTTAAATATTGAAAATGGCCTTGCTTTAATCTGCCTCCATGAGTCCAAATCAGTATTGCTTCCATCAGTATACATGTGATGCACTCACTACTGGTCCTCTCCCATCCCTAGTTTCAGTGATTCTGAAATGGCTGATGGAATATACTGCAGGAGACTTGTGTTAGGAAAGAGATACCCACAAAAATAGGATATTGAAAGTTATCCATGGGTAGGACATTTTTGTATTGTTTTTTTTTTAATGTATGTTGGTTTTGGTTTGGGGATAAATTGATATAACCCTGTCCTAATGATATTGATACTATTTTCCTGATTATACTTGGTAATAAACTATTCAATTGAGAAGTTAGAATTTTGTTTTCAGTGGTTACAGGACTGGAAACAGAATTAAAATTCAAACTGCAAAGTGCTGGCATGTTTCATAGCACTTTTTATCTAGAAGAACTGTTTTAACCAGGCTCAAAAGCCTGTATTGCACTGAAAAAGTAGCTGAGGGAGTTGTGTTGCATGTGGATATTAAGGGCATGCAACCGAAAGCCATCTGATGCTTATATGCCATATCTTTCTCTTTTATGTTTGAAGTTTCTGTATATTTTTCATTTGTATTAAAGTTGCTACACATGTGTAGCATTCTAACATAAACTAAGCAAAAGTTGAACAAAAAAAATAATCCTTGATTAGTATTTCTTGGTAATAAGACCCCTGTGCTTTACTTGGGTCTTCTTTTGCGTGGGTATCCACTTGCCTTTTTATTGGAATTCTTAGCATTCTTATTATTACAAATTATATTTGTGATGTTAAACAGGATGTGTTTTTAACAGTGGTCTGACAGACGTGACAAAGTGGCACATGGGTCACAGCAATAGGTGGCCTAAAATCTTTAGGAAAATGGGATATATTTCTATATACCTTGTTAGTCTCATGTGTAACACACAGCCCATCTGTCTTGTAGCACAGTTTAATAAACCTGTTATATTCCCTCTTATTAGAGATGGCAGGTTCCTGGAGGAGTCCCTGGAAGGGGTGGTCAGACCTGCCTGTCAGGAGGATCCCCCTCGAGCTGTAAATTGTTCTCTGCAGTAAAACATGACAGTCTGACAAGTGCCCCCGTGGTGTGCTGTGTTTGTCTTGTGCTCCTAAGGCGGGATTTTACTCAAGCTGAGCTACAGGGATGGCCAGAGAGGGAAGCACAGCTCTGTGTGCCATGGGAAGGTAAACACGGTTGTTCTGGAGTTGATGATTGCAGACGAGTGAAACCGAAAGGTTGGCCTGTGACAGGACAGCTGGGCTGAGCCCTGACTGCAGTAATGTGTGTTACACATGCTGTTTCCTAGGATTGTGAAAGGGACCTGTTGTTGTTGTAGGAAGAGAGGGCATGTGTTGAGTCACGTGGGAAGTCTAAGGAGTTTAATATGGTTGAATCATCTGTTTCACACATCCTGGGGAAAGCTCCTGCCTGAGACATTGCAATGGGCATCTTGGGCTGGACGAGGAGTTTAGTTCCTCCATAGCTTTGACGTAAGCTTTCCTGGGATAAACCTGGTAAATTAAGTAACTTTTCTGATCCTCTCACCTTACTTTGGAGTGGCTTGTTTCCTCACTGGATTGCATGGATGTGAGAATTCACTGGCAGATGAGGACCATCCCTGCACAATGGAGGTATTTTACAGGACTTGTTGCTCTCAAACTTGAGGTGAAAATGTTGTTGAAAGCTAGTTGTATTCAAGTGTTCAGGTACCTGCAGAGAACCCGAAGGAGTGTTCCAGAAAACGTGTAAGAAGGAGGCAGGAGGCAGGAATGCCAACTGCGTGGCATATAGTCAGAAGGACTTTGCCTTCTGACCTTTGCTGTGCTTTTCAGAGAGCTGCTTCCTTACCTTGGTGTGCTGAGTAACTGAATGCTGCTGTTTCAAGTCTCATTTTTAATTCAGGAATAAATGCTAAGGGAGACGTTTGTATATATTATAATCTTGTCATTTTGCCAGTGAATTTTAAATTCATTAATCTGGAACTGTAATGATTCTAACATATTTCAGTTCCTTTTGCTAAGCAGTCTAAAAGAAAATAAAATTATTGTTACCTGACTAGTTTGTCTTACCAGCTTTGTGGTAAATCAGTGTAAGAATGTGAACTGCCTATGATATTTAAACTATCAATGATGAGCAAGAAATCTTAAATAATTTTGTTCTTTTGAATAAACTGTTTTATTTGCAGAAGATTTCTTAAGTGGAACTCTAAAGCTCTCAGAGTCTGGATGCCTTGTGGGTTTGGACAGGCTCTCCATGCATAGCTGTGATCTGCTTGAATTCAGGTGTTTTAGACCTGGGGGATATCTGATTGAATTACTGGGTGAAGGATCCAAAAACTATACTAAAAGTAGACTAAAGGTAGACTCTTCCTAGTTGAACCCCCTGGTTAACATACAGATGAAAGTTGCATTTATGTTACAATTTTTTTTTTTTTAAATGTTATGGGATTTTTCTTTCACCTCAAAGCTATGGTTGAAATTTCTGCCATAAAATTGGAATTACTGCACTATAAATTTCTTATTGGAATAGATGAAAGCTTTTCCATGCTGGCAAGCCTAAGAGATGTCTAAAAAGGCAACAAAAAAAACCCCCAAACAAAATAACACAACGAAAAGCCTCTGACTTTTAACAGCTGCTACAACTTCCTCTGGGTTGTAGCGTGTACTGACTGCATTGCATACCAAATGTGGTAATTTTAAACTTCGTGTTGATGAACCCTAGGCAGCATACGTCAATGGTTTAAAAGTGTTTCAAGGTAAAGATACAGTTAAAAAAAAATATATTGTATTTGTAATCTTGCCAACAGGTACCATCTACTTTTGTAATTAGCTGGGATCTGACCTCAACACAAAGGAATGCCAGGTGCTTCAGTGTGTCTCCAGTTCTTTTTGCCATGTTTTTCCTTCTGGTTCCTTTCCATTTTACTCCTTTGTCATCCATATTCCAGTCTTCTTTTCCTCTTCTTGTTTTTCTTTAAATTAATTCAATTTCTTGTTGCTCTTCACCAGAAGCTTCTCTTTGCTGGCCAAGGTGTCTCTGTGTACATCGTTATGGCCTTTTTACCTGCTCGGGTGTTGTTTGGAGCTCTAATGCCTCTTGCCCTTTTTTTTGCCACCTGCAGATGCTCCGGGAGCACAAGGCTGTGGTTATTCAGAAGCACGTGAGGGGCTGGCTGGCTCGCCGGCACTACCGCCGCACGCTGAGGGCCATCGTGTACCTGCAGTGCTGCTACCGGCGCATGATGGCCAAGAGGGAGCTGAAGAAGCTGAAGATAGAGGCTCGCTCCGTGGAGCGCTACAAGAAGCTTCACATTGGCTTGGAGAACAAGATCATGCAGCTGCAGCGAAAAATCGATGAGCAGGTAAAAGCTCCCTGGCCTCAGTGAAAATGTGTCAAAACCTCAGTTACTTTTCTTAGTACTACCGGCGTTCATAGAATGCACTGGATTTTCATTGCAAAGGCTCAGTTCTCTTTTCTGATGAATAACAGTGATAGGAGAGAAGGGGAGGCCACAGTAGAACTGGAACAGTCAAACATCCATTTGTTCCTCTCAGCAGAACTGTGAAAAAACACCCACTCGCTTAACACCAGTATTGCGTTTGAAGTACGTCAGCTGCTCTGTTTTAGGGGAAGGTGGGGTGATCGTGTCTGATGTATGTGGGCTCTCCATCTGATTTTAGTTTAGGATGTGCAGGCTTAGAGACTGGACTGTTCTGTCACCTCATTAAGCAATTCTGCAAAAACAGACCAAAACCTTTTTGAAATGGGGAGGCTGCTCCTGTGCTCCCATGTCTGGGTGTATTCTGTAGGCAAGGAGAAGGCTCCCTTAAACCAGAACTTCTCCAACAGCTGCTCTGTTTGTGTTGTGTTTTGCAAAGAACAAAGAGTACAAATCTCTGCTGGAGAAGATGAGCAACCTGGAGATCACGTACAGTACGGAGACGGAGAAGCTGCGGAGCGATGTGGAAAGGCTTCGGATGAGTGAGGAGGAGGCCAAGAACGCCACCAACCGTGTCATCAGCCTCCAGGAGGAGATTGCCAAGCTCCGCAAGGAGCTGCACCAGACTCAGTCAGAGAAGAAGAGCATTGAGGAATGGGCAGACAAATACAAACATGAAACTGAGCAGGCATGTATGGGGTCTCAGATGCATGAGAATTTACAGGGGCCTGGTGTCCACTCAGGTTTTGCCCAGGCTTAATTGTTTAACTTGTATGGCTGATACTTTTACTGTATTTTTATAGCTGTACAGTCCTAAATAGGCTTGGTACCTAAATGGCTACACCTGTAGTAGATAAATGTGCTAAATCCATATATTGTATGTAAATATATCTATCCAATCTATTCAGATTTTGATATTTAAAGTATTTGCAAATCCAAATCCTTAAGCTTTCTGACTTAGTCAGAGATAGCGCATTCATAACAAGAAATCATTTTACCTACCTAGGGAGAGTAATCACACAGGTATCAGAAATCTGTCCCATCCTCAGTATTCAAAGGTACTGCTATATCCTGCCTCATGTAAACAGCCAGCCTATTCAACACATGTGCACAGTCTAGTTCAACAGGTTTCAGCTAACCCCTTATCTTTGCTACAAACACATCAAACAGGTTGTGTTCTGTCCAGAGTACTTGCTGATAGTGCAAGTTTTGAATATTGTAAGAGCCAATCCATCATAGTGTGATGCTTGCAGTGATAAATTTCAATATCAGATAAGCATAAGGAAAAATATTAATTGATAAAGCAAAGTGAATGCATAGTAATAATGATAATCAGAGACAAATGAGTAACTGGCAAACCTGAACACAGGTAAAATGACACATCTTTAGGGCAGAGGCCAGATGTTAGATTGTGGTGTTACCCAGTGCAGTGGAATTTACCACAGAACTACCAAATGTGTTAGTATTTTATGAATATTTCTGTTTTAATGCGGCATTTACATCTTTGGGACTTTACTGAAAAATACATGGTACTGTGGAGTGGTTCAGGGCAATTTTAGCATCTGATCAGAAACGGGGTGCAGAACATACAGGGGAGTCTGCAGTGGTACATATTTAAGAAATACAATTTGGGAATGAAGATACAACTTAGTTCACCAGTTTCACTCTCTGAAGAATAGTTTAAGTATTTGAACTGTTACAACAAAGGTCATTGTTAGAGCTACTGATGAAAGGGGACTGCATTCTGAGTCAAATATTTTATTATCTCTGTAGCTGGTGTCAGAGCTGAAAGAACAGAACTCATTACTGAAAACAGAAAAGGAGGAGCTGAACCGCCGCATCCATGACCAGGCGAAGGAAATAACAGGTTGGCTCTGTTCTCTTCATTCAGGTTTTCTACTTCATGTTACCTTGTAAAGCAACACTCTACTGCGTAGATTGGGCTACTTTGCCTTAGTTTGCATTCCTTTTTTTCTGGATTCTTTTTTTAGTTTTAAGAACTTCCAAGCATCAGAATTATTTACCATTTGAATTTCCATGAAATCCTAAGGGTTTGGGGCCTTTTTTAGGGGGGGTGACTGTTCCAAAGCACTTCAGTTCTTAAAAGGCAGCTCTGATATTTAATGCAGTTTATCTGCTACAACTTCTCTGGCTGATGTGACTGTGTAGGCAGCAGCCAGGCAAGCATAACTCTAGATGTGAGGGCTGTGATAAAGGGGGTTGTGATGAGGAGTGTCAGGATGCTTGAGGCGTGAAGCACCTCACATTTTGCTTTTACATAGCACAGCAATGGGCTAGTGCCCCTTCTTTGTTCCTGCTGGAATCAGTAATAGAAGGTTCTAGCAGAATAACTAACTTGACTGAATGAGCACTTCTGTGATTGCCACAATAATGCTTTGGCCCTTCATGTTTTTGTCTTAGTGTTTGCCTACAGGAGCTCAAACACCAGCTTCAAATGATAAGCTGTTCCTCTGGTGCAGACACAGGCCTGTTCCTCCAACATGGATACCCTGCATAATAGGTAGGGCTGGAATTCTCACTTTGTATTGCTGTTGTCTGTGGCAGAGTCGATGGAAAAGAAGCTGGTGGAGGAGACAAAGCAGCTGGAGCTGGACCTGAATGATGAACGGTTACGGTACCAGAACCTGCTGAATGAGTTCAGCCGCTTGGAGGAGCGCTACGATGATCTCAAAGATGAAATGAACTTGATGGTGGTGAGTGGCTCCACAGCTGAGAACTCAAAAGCTGTTTAAAGCTGTTTAGGCAGAGTCTAGTGGGATAAGTTAGTAACTGCTGTCAGTTGTGTGTTGGTGATCTGTACCTGAAAAGAGAATTTGTCCTTTTAAATACTGATTTTTTTGATTAGTTCAGCCAAAACAAATACATTTCAAATTTGTTGTTGGTTTTTAAAAAAACAATATTTTAAATTGTGACATTGTGAAGAAGGCTAAATTTCTGCTGCGACTTTGCTGGTGGTATTGCTCGTGCTGTCCACCCTTATTTTGCCCTGAAGTTATTCACATAACTAGGCTTATTTGTACCACCTTCATCCAGTGATAAATTTTAAGTAATCCTACGAATGTTTTATGTGGCAGAAATAAAATGTTTTCCTCGTTAGAATGTCTAGGAAGTTAGTGAATTGTTGCCTGTGCTTCCTGTAAACTGGGCATTTCTTTCCCACAAAGTGCTGCATCCTTGCCTGATGCTGCTTTCTGCAGGAATCCTTAGTGGTGGAGGATCTGACCTGTCTCCATAGATTTGATTGCTAACTGTATCTCATAGGCTTTACATAGTATGGGAAACCAGAATCAAAAGTCTTTTCTTAAAAATTTTGATAGCTGTGAAATAACCAAATATTACAAGCTTGATTAAAGATTGTGAAAGGACAGTCACAGGGAAAACCATATGGTAGTACTGATTTGTCCCATTTGCACTCCAGAGCATCCCCAAGCCTGGGCACAAAAGAACAGACTCAACTCACAGTAGCAATGAATCGGAATATACTTTCAGCTCTGAGATCACAGAAGCAGAAGACCTACCACTGAGGATGGAGGTAATGTTAAAAGTCCCCCACAACTTCTCATTGGTACATGGTTGAACTCATTCCTATCTCTTTTTTTCATAAGTGCTTCTGAACACCATATCCTTATACTGAGATATCTAATACTTTAATCAAACTTTCTCCATTTCCTTTTAGAAAACACTGATTCCCTAGTTAGTTGTGATCCTGTGTAAGAAGACTTTGTCAAAGTGTGCTTTGAATTTTTCTTGTATTACAGTAAGCATAGACTAGATACTTGGTGATCCTGCTGATTTGCATCTGTGATCACATCTGCACAATCACTCATTCAGGACAAGGTGGGAATTTAGAAAACCAGTGAGACTTCCTGAGTCTCTCGACTGTATATTCAATGATTAAAAATGGCAAGCTCCATTCTTAGTAGCTATATGGAATGAATTTCCTGTTAGGGGTGAGCAGCTTGTGTTGGATCAGTTTTCTCTGTTTCATGGAGAGGAATGAAACTCCCAGAATGGGAGTTTCTTTTGCATATGCAGTGATCCAAATCCCAGGATGTGCAGAAAAATGATCAGAAAGATGTTCAGAAATGTTCAGACAGATGGCTTGGTTCAGCTAATGAATAATAACCATGAATAATCTGTGGTGTAGCCCCAAGCCATTGATAGTATTTTCCAAGAGAATTCCCCCTTTTGTCCCATCCCAACACAGTGGCACTGCAAACACAGAGCCCTCAGGGTGGAGGTCTGGCTGTGCTTGGCACTTCACAGAGTCAAAGCTTTTTCTGTGCATTCTGAAGATCTCCCTAACTGTGAGCCAGGGCACAGCACACCCTGTTTGTCCTCTGCCTAGGTTAGGGATCTCCAGAGTTGCTTTTGACAGGCTGTCACTGCTGCTTTGAAAAGCCTCCACAGAGAATTATTTTCTCCTCTGGATGCAAATATCCTGACGCATTGGGGCTGGCACAGCCTCTCTGCGCTCTGTTTCATAATTTGCCTTACCACTTCTGTTTTTCACCTTGCGTAATTGTTTCAGGATGATGCTCATTCATGGATAATCAGGAGAAGGACAGTGCAACTACATGTGATTGGATTTCACATAGGAGCCAAATTCCATTGTTTCCTTTGGCTAATAGACTTAACTGAAGTGCTGTTCTAGAGCCAGGTTTGGGTTTTAGAATATAAATGAAAAAATGAACTCACACAAGAGTGTGAATGAATGCAGCACTGTATTTGTTTAACATGTTAACATTCTCCAATTTGAGTCTAGACTAACAATATAGATTAATTATACAAAACCACAGTTAAAAAGTAGGGCCCACCTCAATGCAAACCAGTAAAGCTGGAAAACTCAAAAGTCTGTTTCTTTTTTCTGAGCTGTTGGTGTAGTTTATGACTCTTCCCCTCAACAGTAAAAGGAGATGAAGTGGAAATGGCTGTACTTGCTTGTCTGCTACAGTCATTAATATTAATTTTCTAGTTCCTTTTCTAGGGTTTAAAATGTTATGGTACAGTTCATAGTAAATACTTTGATCTTCTCACTACGTAAAGTACAAAAAGGCTGGTGGACAATTTGTAATGCACCTCCAGATTGCAAACACTGGTCCTTGCCCAGAAGATAGTGAAGAAGCCAGTGGATTAGGCTCGGAACAGGCTGTATAATTAGCATAATAAAAGGAAAAAGGCATAAAATATATTTTCTGGTACCTATTTTTTGTGTCACATTCCACTAAATTAATCTGCATATCACCAGAGAGATTTCTCTTCAGCTAAGGAACTTACTATAGAAATAATTTAAAACTAAACAGCCGTAAAAGTCCTTATATATAGTTGTTTCCAGGTGAGTCTAACCACAGATTTCTTTTTTTTCCCTCCTTTCCCCCCTTCAAACAAATAAGAATATAAGGTATGCTTAGTTATAGACCTCCTGTCTGCTAGGTAGTCTCTAGTGCTTTCTTTTGCTAGGCTTTAGGCTTAGAAACATTTTATACTAGTAAATCCTTTTCTAAAAGTGTTTGACAGCTGATGAAATATTTTAGATAGTCAGCTCTCAGAATAGAGTAACATTTCTGTGTTCCTCTCCTTCCCCAGTCTGTTTCCCGTCTTTACTCACTGTCATGCTTCCTTGTGCTGTGGAAGGGGAATAGTTCTTGACTTCCCTCTGTTCTTTCTAAAGCAGGAGCCTAGTGAGAAAAAAGCACCGCTGGATATGTCTCTGTTCCTCAAGCTGCAGAAACGGGTTTCAGAACTGGAGCAAGAAAAGCAATCCCTGCAGGATGAACTGGACAGAAAGGAAGAACAGGCTCTCCGTGCTAAAGCTAAGGTAGACTCCTTGCAGCTGATCAAATGCTGACAGCAGAGTGTCCCTTCTTGTGAAGCAGTAGCTTTGTGAATGCTGACTGGCTTTCTCTAAATCTTCATCTTCCTCTAGCACTTGCCTTATTTAATGACAAGTTTTGTACTGGAACTTAGTTCTAGGGACTGGTTATTTAGTTTTCCAAGGTCCTTGAGATCCTCTGATGGAAGACAACAGGAACAAAAAGTGCTTGGACTTCACTTAAAAAAAAGGCTAAAAGGCTGTTTTTATTAAGGAATAGCCATAAGGAAATCTACTTAAATGATGGGGAGAATGAGTAATTCTTCATTTTAGGCAGAAGAAGAAGTGTTTCAACCAGGATGCAGAGCCAAAGCGCTGGGCTTTGACAGGTTTAGCTGATTGTAATTTCAATCCTCCTGATTTGGTCTCCTTAAGTTCTTAGAATATTATGAAACCAGTTTTGGCAATTGTTTCCTAGTACATTTCTATCAGTGAATTTCTTTAGCATACTGGGATTCATCCTGCTCTGTTTCATTGCCAGTGGCAGTATGTGATTTTATTTATATTAATATTAACCAATTATGTGTCCTAAACTCTGAAGTAAAGCAGACAATGCCAATATTCAAACTACAGCAGTTAGCAGTACCAGAATCAGTGTTTTGCAGTTTTATAGGAAAATAATTTCAGTTACCTTTCATTTTCCTACCCCAATGAAGGATTTTTAGTTTTCACACTTGTCTGTATTCTTTCATAGGAGGAAGAAAGGCCTCCCATAAGAGGTGCAGAGTTGGAGTATGAGTCACTCAAGGTAATTCTACAACAGAAGTTTCTGTTATTTTCTAGTGAGCCTTTTGCCACTAATTGTATGTGCTGGCATAGAAAATTACATCAGCCCTCCTGTTTCCAAATAGTAGCTGGAGAAACTAGAACAAATATTTCCCAGCAGTCATTTCATTGTAGGACTGCTTTTGGAGGTGTGGCATGTGTGGCTGGGGCCGCACAACAAAAAGATCCCCTAAATCAGGGGGAGTTCTCTGCTAAAACACTTAGTACAGCTTGCTAGTTAATTTGAGCAAAAATATAATGATAAATGTAGTCCTCTTTTTCAAAAACACTATTTAAGTTACTGCATATCTTAGACCACTAAAACTAAAAATATTTCCTAATAGTGATGCAGAATTTTCTTAGCCTGCTGACAACTATCTGTTGTGAACTTAATTTTTTTTGCTAACGGGAGGGTAAGAGAAAAAAAATTGGCAATTCATTTTCCCATCAAGTCTTTGTGATTCATGTGTATATGTTATGATTTTGCACTTCAGACAAAAGGTTAGTCCTGTTAATGAAATCCTTCCTGACACTATTGACTATAATCAGGAGGCCAGAATACAGGAGAGATTGATGGATTTGCTGCAGTTACTCCTCATTCTTGCCATTTGTATCCATAGTTTTGTACCTGTGGGTTACAGACATGTTGCAATGCTGCTGGGTGACAGAATTGTCCCTGTTTCTTGCAGCGCCAAGAGCTTGAATCTGAGAATAAAAAACTGAAGAATGAGTTGAATGAGCTGCAGAAGGCCCTCACAGAGACACGAGCTCCAGAGGTGACTGCGCCTGGTGCCCCAGCATACAGAGTCCTCCTGGAGCAGCTGACCTCAGTCAGTGAAGAGCTTGAAGTACGCAAGGAAGAAGTTCTCATCCTGAGGTCTCAGCTTGTTAGCCAGAAAGAGGCCATTCAGCCCAAGGTAAACCACCCTCAGCAGATGCACAGAAGGGAAAGTTACATTGCATCACTGACATGCTTTCTTTAATTTAACAGCATGTTTGAAATGGCAGGAAAAAATGGTCTGGGTTTGAAAACCTTTCTAAGTGTAAGCCATTGATCCATTATTAGTGCACAAATCAAAGCAGTCTGAATTAGGATCTTGTATTAATAAACCAATCTGGGGTTTCTCTACCAGCAGTCATGGAAAGATGTACAGGCTGTGCCAAAGGTCTGATCTCTCCCAGCCTCCTTTAACAGTGCACAAATAATTCTCATTGCAGGCAGTATCATTTCTGTAGTGTGCGGCTTGACTGGAAAATTTAAAGGAATTCTCAGCAATTCCTTTTAATTAATAGTTCATTACAAGGAACAACTTCTTCTGAATCTATATGATTGCCAATCAGTAACATTTCTTAGAGATGACCTGTGAAGATATGTAAATTCCATATTATTGCTTGATAGATGCTATGTACTTTTATAGAAGGAAGAGTAGATTATGACCACTGAAATGCCCATTTTCTAAAAAGCTCTGACTCTGATGAGATAGATAGGGAAGTAATAGCTTTGCAAATAGGAATCATTCAACCTGGAAAGGTATCACATAAATCAAGGAACTAGTAATTTCTACTGAACTGAACTATGTCGTGTTTCATAACTGCAGCAAGGAATGAACAGATACGTCATCTTTCCTTTACTGCTGCAAAATTATGTCTGTATTTGTTCTAAGTAAGCTGGAAGTCTGTGATGCATGAAGATATGTCTTATTTTAAATTATTGACTATAAGGAAAACAAAGCATATTTTTCTGTAGTATTTGGAACATTGTAAAGAAATACTTGAGTAGTAAATCTTGAATAAGATATTTGCAGCAGTGGTGGGATGCAAGTGTTGATTTTACAGTGGCTACGAGTGTGAGGGAAATAGGAAGGTGACCTGTGGGATGGCTAGCAGCCAGTTTGCAGATAGCTTCTGCTTGTTGGGTTGGACAGCTGCACCACAGACAGATTTTTTTTTTTAATGTTTTGTTTTTCTTCTTTCTTGCCTGCCAATTTGATTGCCAGGAGGATAAGGTACACACTTTCTTATTCAGTTACAAACTAGAACTTCCTAAGAGCAAAAACAAACCTCAACAATACTGAGCTGTCATTTCCCTGCCTCTTAAGTAACCTACATGCATTTGAAGTTGTTCTTGCACTTTACCTTGATATTATTGAAAAATTTTTCTCGTAATTCTATGTCTTCTGTATCCCCATCTTCATGCTCCATACAGGGAAACAAGTTAATTCAAAACAAGCAGATTTAACAGTTTTGAACTGTTGGTTTATGACAACCTGGACATGAAAGGAAAGATTTAGGAATTGGTCTTGTCAGCGCCATCAATGTTCCTTGCTGAGTATATTTGAGGAGTAAGGACAGTGATACAGGAAGCACTGTGATACAGGCATCAGACCTCTGTTAACTTGCAAAATCCATGAATTTCACAACAAAATAAAAGTCCGTGGTATGAAGAAGTACCTTACTTTAGAGTGTTTGTCATCCTAGCAAACAACAAACATTGTGGACTCACATTGTGATCTGTAGGTATCGGATGGCAATTGCCGAATGTTTGATCAGAAAATGTAGTTCAATACATATAAGAGTGTAAGAAACTGAACTAACTCTAAATGATTGATGTTCTGACTGCTAAAGCTTGATAGATTAGCAGGCAAGATACAGCAATTATACTCTGTAGTACATTAATAGTAAAAAAATCTCAAAGGTCTCATAAAGATGTTGGGAATAATTCTTTGAGGAGCTTACATATTTTATTGTTTTTCATATTAGATAACACGAATCATATTAGAAACAGAGATCTAGGCTCCAGAATTTATGTCCACAAAGTTGTTTTTGTAAATACTTTGCAAAATTGTTCTCAGGAAAACAACGTCTGCTTGTTTTGAAAGTCAACAAGTCAGAATTCCATCTCTTACATTCATTAAAGTCCTGTGGTACTCCACGGCAATGACTCAGATCAGACTGGCCAAGGTGACTGTAAACATCTGTTAAGTATTTCAAGTTTTACTGAAGAAAAAGCAGAAGTGGCATAGAAAACATTCAAAACAGAAACAAAATGGTAGTATGATGCTATCTAAATTAGAAAATCTCAAGCCCTTGGAAATTCTTTCCTGCTTTGACAGAGTGTTTAAAATATATGAAGTGAGAAATAGTCCTTATTTGTGAGATTTGGAAGACTCCATGTAATGCTGTATTTAGGAAATATTAATAGAATTAAGCTGGCAAAACTATGCTACTTCAGTTTCAGTATTAGCAGCTGTTCCTGGTAACTTGAATAAAATGCAAATTCAGCATTTCTTGAATTTTTTTTTCTTTTTATGTGATGAACAAATGTAAAGGGTTTAAGACATGTACCCACTTACCAGACATACTGATATTTGAGCATTTTGTATGCATTTATTTTAAAAGATAAATCAAATGGACTTAGAAATTATGGACTAACCTCTTGCTCACACTACTTTAATGTGGCTACTCAAGGATTAGCATTCCACATGGGTAAAGTGAAGAAAACATGGATTCAAGGAGCAGTTACGGTGTTAAATTTACTGGAAATTATGATTCTTTTTCCAGAATACAATGACAGATGCTACAATCCTCTTGGAGGATGTACAAAAGATGAAAGATAAAGGAGAAATAGCACAGGCATATATTGGACTGAAGGAAACCAACAGGTACAAGTTCTCTTTCTTCATTTTGTGATCAGCTGGGGTCTGCTGTGACACACTGTGTATATTGTGTTCAGTAAGTTCCATCCATGTATGTCTAGAGAACGCTCATAGTTGGGGTTATAATTTGATTTCTTTAGTAAAATTGTTGTGTGCAATATTTGAAAGGATTTGGAAATAATGGGGAAACGTCAAATCAAACTTTCTGGATTTCCATCTCCTTGGTCACCAATTGCTGCATTGCCCTGCCTGGGTGCCATTCCCCAGGCTGGTTTGGCACCCTCTGAACCTCAGTGGTCACAACAGTCTGTCACAGTGCTTTTATTGGAACAGCACAGATTGCTGTAACCAGTTGGGCTGTCACTGACAACTGAATTTCATCATTAATAAGAAAAACACATAAACAAGAAAAGTAATTTGCTATGTTGTTTTAGAGCATTTTTTATTTCTCTTTTATAGTGACTATAATGTAGTGTGTAATGTCCTTACCATGTCACCTCACCACCATCACATGTATCTCTTGTATTTTTTTAAACACGTTTCTTGAAAGGCAATCTCCCCAGGACTATCATATGCTGAATGAGGACGGAGAACTTTGGCTGGCTTATGAAGGGTTAAAACAAGCCAACAGGTTACCAGACTTCTCAGAATGTTTTTTTTTCCTTCATTTGCATCTTCTTTTCTAGCTAACTGTGCCCCTTGCTATGGGTTTGCTTTAGCTATAGTACTTCTACTGCTTTAACAGTTAGAAAGAAACTCAACACAAATTATACAAATTAAGGAGTTTCCTCAAACCTAGTCCCCAGCGCTTTCTACTTGTCAGGTTTTATCATTTAAAAAGTTAAGATGACACAACAAACAATACATAATTCATAACAGTAGTTGCACAAAAATAGACTGTAAAATACCAGAAGCTCCGCAGCTGGAAAATATTTGTAGCAATGTACTATTTGTGTGCCTTTACACGAGGTTTCAAAATTGATGTTCCTTATAGCTTTTCAGTCTAAAGAAGTAAAATCAATTTTACTAATTATAAAACTATTGTTTAAGTAGCTTCAGCGTATGCTTAAATTTGAAATAGAAATGGGTCTTACTCTACTTGTGTCTCAAGTTCAGGGAATTCAACATTCTTCTCCCATGTCTCTCCATGCCAGATTCAAAATATAAGTCACAAAATAACAAAGAAAGAGAAGTAATCTTTAGTTCCTCATGGTGCTGTTGAAGCCTCAGAGGGATCACTGTGGTCTCTGCAAGGACTGTGCTGGGCATGGGGCAGGCAAGAGGCACCTTATCAGGAAATGCAGCTCTGGCTCTGTTTGCTTTGTCTGTGTCCCTGACTTCAAAAATGGTTCCTAGTCCTGTCCTGACAACTCATTCAGTAGCTCAGCACTGCTGATGTTCTCCATGTATGCATTTGGTAGCAGTAACTACAAAAGGGGGTATTTTGCAATGAGTGCTACTAACTCAAGTCTTTTCTGATGCTAACACATTCTGCCTCTAACATTTTTGTGTAAACCTGTGAAGATCTAACTTAGAGCAAATGTTCTGCAGAGCAGGATGGAGTTGGTTTGCTCTGTGCCTCTTGCCTCTTGTCCTGGCACTGTGGAGACAAGAAGCTTTATGTTAAATGGCAGAGCACTGCAGGTAAATGACTATTTGCCCTTGCGTGCTTCATCAGTCTAGTTACTAATAAATGTTCCTGCCTTATGCATATTTAAACCCTGAAATATTGTCTAATTGAACTCTGGTAGTCAGTAGTATTGTCATTTCCTGTGTATGTACAAAATTATGAGTCAGAGCACTTGGGCAGTGCCTTGCGAGCAGGAGTAGATCCCCCAGCACTGCCTGGCAGGAGACTGGTACTTGTTATCCCCATTTTACCATGAGAAGACTTTGAGAGGTGATGTGCCCAAGGGGAAAGAATGAGTTAGTGGTGAGGATAAAGCTCCTGGATTCCAGTCCTGAGTTTGATTCTGTTGTTGACCTTCTGTGCATTAAGGACAACCCTCTGAAAAATGCTGGGTTTAATGTAAAAATGCAGATTATTTATGTGCATTTGCAATTAAATGGTTTCTGACTGAAAAGGTGAACTCTAAAAATATTTTCCATTGTTAATATTGCAAGGTGCCAGCTTAAGCTAAAACAGTATCATCTTCATCTTAGGTTATTTGATTTGTTTAGAGGTAAAACCTCTTTAAAGCCCCTTGAAAAGCAGTGACAATCTGTGAAGACTTAGCCTTACATTTATTGCCACAGTGGCACCGTGCACAGTAAGTGTTCAATCAAAGGAAATGCAAAGCAGTGTCACAATTAGCTCCTCTCTCTTCACTTTTTGATCATGCAAGCTTAATTTAATTAGAAGGCATACTGAAGGGTTTAAAGAGTACTCTGCCTTTTTCATTTTCCTTTGCAAGCCATGGCTAATTGTTCCTGAGCAGCAGCTAAAGCTTTACACTCCCTCTGAGAACTGGGGATGTAACTTTCTAAGCGTATTCACACAAACTGTTGCTCAACCTCCTTAGGCTGCTGGAGTCTCAGCTTCAGTCGCAAAAGAAGAGCCACGAGAATGAACTGGAATCACTGCGAGGTGAGATCCAGAGTCTGAAGGAAGAAAACAATCGGCAGCAGCAGCTCCTGGCCCAGAACCTGCAACTGCCACCAGAGGCCCGCATTGAAGCCAGTCTGCAGCATGAGATCACCCGGCTGACTAATGAGAACTTGGTAAGAGAAATGATGCTGCAGGAGCAGGCCAGGAAACTTACAGACCTGCCACACCTGTAGGTTCTTATCACTTCTCAGATGGCAGCTTCCTGCAAAAAAATTGCATGAGGGTAGAGGTTTTCTTGAGTGTTAGCTAATGGGAGAGAGAGGCTTGTGATTGCTCCTGAAGTAGTAATGTTTCAGGAACTTTGTTTGAAGTTTGGGGCATGGAGGAAGCTTGTGGGTCCCAGCTTTCAAATGATGGGTTTAGTCATGGCTAAATAGAATGTTGATATCCAGGGAAGTCATAAAAACTATTAATGCCAAGGAATGGTGTTTCCTGTGAAATATGTTAGTTTGTTTATTTTGTTGGAAAATTTCTGATGTAATTCTTCAATTATTTAATGTAATTTATCTTCCCATTTCTCTCCTCCCTGCCTGAAGCTACACGGATAATCCACTGTGTTTCGAGCTCCAGCTGTTTAGTATGTTTTGGAAAAAGAAATAGTTCCATAAATAGAAACTTGGTTAGAAGTCACTTAGCTAATAGCTGGTATTCCATGTGTACTGCACAACATTTTTGTTGAAGGAAGGATTGGGCAAAACTCCCTTCCTTCTTCCACAAAGGAGTATGTTCATCCTATGTGGGCTGCTTCATTTCTGTGGAAATCTTCCAAAGAGACCCATGTTGGAATCTGATTGGCTTGTTATTGGTAAAGGGAAACATGTTACTTCAGCCTGAAAATCCTAGCTGTGAGTGTCATTGCTCCTTCCAAACAAGCCAAGGTATAGTTTCCTGCTTACGTGCATGACAGAAGTTATCATTGTTGGGCTCTTCTCTTAATACCAAAGATTTTGAGATAATTCAGCTGATAGATGTTGGAGAACTGGCTAAAAGTATAAGTTTGCCTCAGCAGCAACAGTCTCTCACTGGCAAAGGTAGATGGTGAGTATTTCTGTCTCAGCAGCTCCCTCCTGCTGCATAGACATATGTTATGATTTTTGCCATTTTCCCCCCCAGAGACTTACTCATCACATTCTGTGTTCCCAAGACATCACACAATCATGTAATTATATCCCAGAGGAGTTCTTTTTGTTTTCAAATACATTGAATGTAATTTAACTTGTTAAATATAGACTCATTCCTTAGTATTTAGTTTCTAATGTTTGAGTATTGCAAGTCCACTCCAAGTTGGGTGTATGTTTCTGTTCCACTCCTAGCCCTGGAGTGGAAACAACTTATAGGCTTTCCAGATGCTGTGTTAGAATTGCCGTGTTCACTGCAATCCCATCTTGATTAGCATAAGAAAATGTCCTGTCCCTGTTCTCACAAAGGTTGTATTCCATGCTTTCACAGTCCTAGTACAGCCCATTTTTAAGAGATTGACTGTTCTGCAACTCATCTACATCAGCTTCTCCCTGGGAGGTGCTGGCATGAACACAGCTCAGGCTTAGACTACATAAAAATAGGGGATTTTATCTTGTTATGTTCTGGTTTAATCTATACAGTGCTCACTGAAGTGTCAGTGTCTCAAAGGGAGGGAGAAAACCAATCCTGTCCCTGTTTTTGCAGTTTTTTGAGGAGTTGTATGCAGATGATCCCAAGAAGTATCAGTTGTACCGGATTTCCCTTTACAAGCGGATGATTGTATGTAGCTCACACGAATCCTGTTTCTCTCTTGTCTCGGTTGCTATTTCTGAAGCACTAATTGAAAAGCAGGCTATCTCCTTTTCTCCCTTTCAGAGGAAATCCTCCTGCAGAGAGCTTCATGATGCCAATTACTTCCTTCACTGCTTTTTTTGTTAGTCTTGGTCTCCTTTGTGTAATCTGTGTTTCTTTTTGATGCACAGTTTTGTTACTAATACAAGCCTTACACTGTGAGCAAGGCAGTTTCTTTTTGACTACTACTTATTACTGCCCTGGAAAAGAGGTACATGATGCAAGAGATGCTTGATTTTCAAAACTGCTCTTTGGTTCCAAACTTTGATACATTTAGATTCAGTTCAGCAAAGTAGAGGACTTATCATACAGGTCCTTACGAAGGTGAATAATGCCAGTAATCCAGTCATAGCCTGAATTTGTTCTTATTTTAATACTTTTCAGAAATGCAAAATAAGAAGGATGACATTGGAAATAATATTTGCATAGTAATTAAAGACAGCACCATATGTGAGCTTGAAAGAATATAATGTATGAGTTTCCAGATCTTAATGAGATGTGAAATCTGTTCAATTTGTTTAGAGGAACTATAGAAAGAACTTTATTCGTCCTCATGTAGAGGTTGTTCTTCCCTGATACATTTGAAACAGTCTGTTGAACTTACAGGTATCTTTTTATTAATTTCAGGAGAAATTGTTTTATCTGACAACAAATATATAGTGTTATTAATGGGATTTCAGTTGTAAAATTGAGCACTGCTTTGGATGTGAAGCACGGCCTCGATTCTGTTCTGCCAGCAGGCCTAATGTCTTACTGCTCAAGTATATTATATCAGATTGTAAACTCTTGTACTACATGATTTAGATTTGTGCCTGATTCTAAGTTGTTGCCCATGCTGCACTAAAATTTTTCAGTACTTTAGAAGAGGTGTAGTTTCCCAGAGGATGCTTTTGATGCAGGGAGTTCACCGTCCCTTATGTTCTTACCAATGCCATGAAGAATCTGCTTAGAAGAAGATTTTTATTCTAAGCTGCTTTCCCACACTTAGCCTGTAATGGCTTTCAGGTTTTTTGGGCTTGAGGTTTTGCTTCCTTTGAAAAGACTTTCCCTTTTTAAATTATATAATTATTTTATTATGTACTACAACAAATATGTCACAAAATTACTTGAAGATACATTTCTGTGGCGTGTTCCTTTGAAGGAAAAATAGACGTTTATTGAAAGAATAGGACTTTTAGGTGCTAGATGTTGTTTGGGTACAGAATAAAAAGATGTAAGAAACCAGTTATGGTGTAAGGGAATGTGATGACAGCAAGGGAAATGGCAGAGCAACACAAGAAATGGTGTTTGGATGTTTGATTTGGTAAGTTTGAGTGCAAGTTTTGGTCTTTCTAGGGATCTCTCTCTTATCATAACATGGATAGGTCTGAATAAGGAGTCAGTCCTGAAGGCAAGAAAAAATGATGCAGAAATACAGGATAGCTGTTAAATAGTAAAGAAAATAATTTCTGTGAGGCATTTGGAAGAGCAGGGATGAAGCATTAGAGAGATGTGTTTGCAGCAAAGCGTCTTCTTCTGTATGAACTGACCTAGTTCTGAGTGTCTGCAGAATCTACCTGCCTAAGAGCTTTGCCTTTGTCATGCTGCACATAACTTAATAATATTTGCAATATTTGGCTTGTGTTATAGGCAGTGTACCAGCTTGCAGCCCTTGGCCAGAGGATGGCACTTCTGTTCAGCTTTCCTCCCTGCCTTGTAACTCTAACAGCACTGTTTTTGTCTCTGTCACATGGTAGAGGATTGTTACCATATCTTAATCTTTCCCTTATTTTAATTTTCAGGATTTAATGGAGCAGCTGGAAAAGCAAGACAAAACTGTTCGCAAGTTAAAGAAACAGTTGAAAGTATTTGCTAAGAAGATTGGTGAACTTGAAGGTACTTTTATATTTTGAGAGAAAGATTTTGGTTTACTTTTTGTGGTCTAATTGTCATAATTTCCATCTGTTTTAGTAGTTGTGAGGGCCTGAAGTCTTCAGTAGCTTTAGCCTCTGTTGATTGCAGAAACAGGATGTATGCTCAGAGCTCTGTGTGTTCCTTTATGAACCTTTACAATATTTATTCAGAAGATGAGAAAAAGAGATTGATGTTTCTCTGAAGGCAGAAACTATTTAAACATAATGTTTCTTGGACTGTTTGTGTACTCAAAGACACTATCTGGTTTTGTCAAGAGAAAAGTAATACTGAATATGAACCAGGCAAAAATTATTTACCGTTTTCCTTTGAATGTGAAGTTAGGGACTCAAACTAAGTGTTTTTTTAAAAAAATCTTTCAGTATTGTTTGGTTACTGCTCTGGACAAGATTGCAGTAATGTTCATACATAATACAGAGTGGGAAAATGTTCCTGAAAACAGTCTTGTCTGTGTTTATTGCCTAATTAACTTAGAAAGATGCAGTAGGTCTGACTGGGATGGAGTTCACTTTCATCCTAGCCACTTGTGTGATGCTGTGTTTTGGATTTGAGGCTATTTGCAGTGCTGGGAACACACCAGTGTTTTGGCTACTGCTGAACTGAACTGGACAGTGTCAAGGTTTTCTCTTCTTCCCCACTGTCCCCTCAGTAAGCTGAGGTGGGAGTGCACATGGGCACACAGCCAGGACAGCTGACCCAGACTGGCCAAAGGAATATTCCATATGGTGCATCTCCTAATGTAAGGAACCACAAGAGGGTTTTTTGCACACAAAGCAGCTGTTGTTTGAGACTGGCTGGACATCAGTCCCCTCAGGATGGGGGGTTATCATGAATGATTGCCTTTGCTTTGCTTTCTGCACTCCCCCAGCCCCTCTTCCTTCACTACTAAACCACCTTTTTCTCAGCCCACGAGGTTTCTCTCTTTTGCTCTTAATATTCTCTCTCTATCCTGCTGGAGGCAGGACTTTCCTTAGTATGTATTGGTTTCACTGGAAAATGTAGTATTTCTTTCCACTTTCTCTCTGAAGTGGGCCAGATGGAGAACATATCACCTGGACAAATCATTGATGAACCTATTCGTCCAGTTAACATTCCACGGAAAGAAAAGGACTTCCAAGGGATGTTGGAATATAAGAAGGAGGATGAACAAAAACTTGTCAAGAATCTTATTTTAGGTAAGCATCTTTCTCATTTGTGGCCCTCTCTGCTCCCATACACTCTGAAAAATGAATGGTAAGAACACAGAATTTGCATTAGGAAAAGAATAGCTTATTTTGGTCTTGACAGTGTTCAGTTTATCTACAATTCCTAAATGTCTATTGTAATCTAATTATCCTTCCTGATGAGTACAGTACATATTAACATGCCTACATACTTTTTAGCAGGCAGTTATGTTTTCTTAGTCTGTTCTTTTACCAAGAAGGTGGCTCTTAGTTTTGCTCTCAGTTTTCACTGGCATATATATATTAATATATATGTATATGCTATTAACTGGGGAGGTTGCAATTACCTCATATAACATCTTCCAGTGACCTGACACCTAACAAAACAATTATGTGTTTGTTTTTCCCAAGAGCTGAAACCACGTGGGGTAGCTGTCAACCTGATTCCAGGACTACCAGCATATATTTTGTTCATGTGTGTGCGCCATGCAGATTACCTTAATGATGACCAGAAAGTGCGGTCGTTGTTGACTTCCACTATCAATGGCATCAAAAAAGTGTTGAAGGTCAGTTAGTCTGCTTAGTTTAGAAAAAAAAGTTAATTTAAAATTTGCTTTTGGTTTTATGTTAAAAGAATGAGGAAAAGGCTTTTAGATAATTGGCTCTGGATTTGTGATCCATGAACTACCACTAAAGTCACAAAAGTTTTGTTAAAAAAACAACAGATTACATTGCTGGCACTTTATCCATATAGTACCAGAGATGCATTGCATTAGTGGGAAAAGAACTAAATTCTTTTTAGTTTGAATAGTCTCCCTTCTCTGAAGCTCAGCTTATAAATTTTGGATTTAGTCAGAGTTTGCAGAGCGAGTCTTTGTTCTCCAGAGCGCTTAATTAAACTGTTTCATTTGCAGTTTTGGTTAACAGATTCCCTCATTTGCTTCAGGTACAGATTACACTGATGATAGTATGTTACTACCCTAAGCCTTTGCAATGAGTTGGCTATGAGAGTTCAGGCCAGGTGTATCTTGAAGGCATTGTTAAGACATAAATATGTTTTATGCTTTCATGGTTTTTCAAATTTTACATGAGAGAGATATGTCAAAAGTCATGCTTTTAATCAAGCTACAAGTTTTGGAAAAATACTTAGTAAACAATCCTGCAGCAGCTTAGATATCCATAGGAATTTTTGAACATTTTTAAGTGAAAGAAGCGTACTCTATGGAGCTCTAGAGCTACTCAACGTATACTGTGTCTTGTCTTCTTTGGTGAGAAGGGTTTGTTGTTGTGTTTCATTTTCTGTATCAGGCTGCCAAAATCGTTATGATGTAAGTGGCATTCATCAAAAGTGAATTGTTCCCTGCTCCTCCTGCTGGCTCTGTATCATTCCAATCTTCCCTACTGGGCTCTTTGCAAGAGTCACTGGGTATTTTGGGAATACAGTCACATTGTCCTTTGATTTCTGCACAGAGCAATTAGGATGGGTCTGTAAAAAACAGAACGATCGTATCTGTGGAGGAAATCATATTCATGAAAAATACTAAGGAAAACAGGGAGAGTGTTTAATGGCATTTTGCCAAAACCCTTGGTTTTCTAACACATTACTGAAATACACAAAGTTTTACTGAACATCAGAATGAGGAGCTACTAGAAAGTGTATTTTAATTGTTTAATTATTTATCTAGCATTTTATTATTTCATTTCTCCTACCAGTCTTTGCTGAATTATGTTTGTTTTTATCTTCAGAAAAGAGGAGATGACTTTGAAACAGTGTCCTTCTGGCTGTCAAACACCTGCCGATTTTTGCACTGTTTGAAGCAGTATAGTGGAGAAGAGGTAAGCAGTGTTCTTACTCTGGTTTCTCTTGCTCTGCAGTACTGCTGTCAGCACTGTTCTTTAACAAATCCTGTAATATCCCAAAATCTAAGTCAAAGTCTCAAAATCTATCTCAAAGTCTCTTAAAATGGCTACACTTTTTGGAATGATGGTGATGGCATTGGTGGAAAGCACAGATTTGAACCAGCTTCCCTTTATTGCAGGCTGGGACCCTGGAGTCTGATGACATTGGGCTCCCAAAACTGCCAGCTCAGATTAAGTAGGAGAATCTGGCTGCTACCATTATGGTTTTTAGCAATGATTCACTGCACTCCCTATCAAAAAGCCCATAATGAGGCTTTTAGACACAGTATGGCAGACCAGTTTATGCTTGAAGACTGTGATATGTCTAATGCCTTTTTCAAACTTAACTGTGCTTTTAGCCATAACTGGCCAGGTGAGAATGCCCACACTGGAGTGGAGGGGAGTGGTCTTGCCTGCCAGAAAGCTGGCAGAGTTTGTTCCTGTGTCACAGACCTGAAATTTTGAGTTAAGGAAGCAGATGCTGTGGGCATCACAATTGAAAAGCAAATCCTAGCATTAGTCTTAATCAGAAGAAATTCCAAACTAAAATTTTGAGAGGCTGCGACTTATTTAGAGATATTATTTGTTAGATGCATGAAAGAAAATGCATATATTTATGTAATATTTTTGTACTCCATTGAAGCATTAATTTATGTTGTTTTATGAATTCAGGGGTTTATGAAGCATAATACACCTCGTCAAAATGAACACTGCCTCACTAATTTTGATTTAGCTGAATACAGACAAGTACTGAGTGACTTGGCTATTCAGATCTACCAACAACTTGTCCGAGTGTTGGAAAACATTCTACAACCAATGATTGGTAAGGCAAAGTTGAATTCTTTATTTTCACAACATAGTACCAACATGAAAATCATGGTGATGGTAGTAGAGGTATCTCTATTTCTTCCTGAACAGCAGAATTTCATTAATAGTTCTTGTATTCTGTTCATAGATGACAAGGGCCATTCTGGACAGGTTGTATTAGAGGAAAAACTAAACTGTGACTGGTTCTTCTGGCAGTGCCAGAATTAATTGGTATACCTTATTCATGCTTGTCATGAATCAGGCATTTGCAGGAAGAAGCTGTCAGGACAATCAGATATTTGTTGCCCTGTCTGTTGGGAAATATCCCCTGGAAAAATTGGACTTTAATCCAATTAAGAGTTCTCATGAGACATGAGAACTCTTAATTGAAAATATAGAGTAAAATGTTTAGTTGTTTTTATGGGCAGCAACGAGGAGTTAAATCACAAGCAGTGATAAAGCTAACATTCAGAGAGGGCTTTTTTTTTCATTAAGAATACTTTTCATTTTCTGTTCAGACAGTACTCCCACAGAAATTTTCATGGTGTTTTCCAATCACAACATTTAGAAGAATGGAACAGCTCTCAGTTTGCTGGCTCCGCTGCTCATATGACCCTGGGAGGAAAAATGTAACTTCCTTGAGCTGGAGTCAGACTGTCCTTTCAAATACACACGCTGGAATCTTTGTAAAACCCCTGTAAACTTAGATTTTGCAGAACACAATGGGACATGCAATTTCTGGGAATCATGGTAAACTGTGGCTAGCAGAAAGCCCAGTCTGCTCTCTCTGCTTTGCTGTCTTGCACAACATGCTTGTGTATCAGCAGTTTTCAGTCATCCCAATAATGTTGTCAATCCAATGCAGTTTCAGGAATGCTGGAGCATGAGACCATCCAAGGTGTCTCAGGGGTGAAACCAACAGGGCTGCGAAAGAGAACATCCAGCATTGCTGATGAAGGAACCTACACTTTGGATTCCATCATTCGGCAGCTTAACTCCTTCCACTCAGTCATGTGTCAGCATGGCATGGATCCAGAGCTGATCAAACAGGTTGTCAAGCAGATGTTCTACATCATTGGAGCTGTAACACTCAATAACCTTCTCCTGCGCAAGGACATGTGCTCATGGAGCAAGGGAATGCAGATAAGGTGAGAAAGCTTGTTGTACTTTTCTTGAATGCACTGTTGGAAATCCTGATGAGCTCTTGACATTGCTTAACATAATTTTGATGGAGCTGTAGGTACATATGAAATATTTCTTTTTCTACACACAAACAGGTGCAGATGCTGTTAAACGGATTTGGTGAAATTCAGTTAAAAAGAGCTTGGTTGACTTAGGCCAAATCCTATCTGATTATCAAGAAAGTGTGGTAGAAGCAAACCAAAAAAGTGTTTCCATTATCAAGTGGAATCAGAACTGTAGGTGAAATGTTGGTAATTGCTTTCCCAGCTTTTAGAGAAGAATAGCAAACATACCTGCTGGGTGATGCAGTGGATACACACTCTTTGTCCACACTAGTTTGCTGCATCCTGAGCCATCTGAATCATCTCCTGCTTTTCACATCAGTTGTTCAATGGATTCTACTGGCGTATGTCAGGAAATTTAGCCAGGGCATTGCAGTCCCTCAAGTTGCCTCCCAAAGCCTCACTGTACTTTAAGACGGACAAAATCTCATTTGCCTGCCTCTTTATCGCATCCATGCAATTAATAGGAACAGAAACAAATGGGAAAAACTGGTTAGTGGAAATCTTTGACCATGGTTTCTAACTTATGAAAATAAAAATTCCTGCCTTAATCAGAAGAAAACAGTGTGAAGACAAAATAGCAAGAAGGAAAACCACATAAGGACAATGAAGCAGCACTGGGAAAGAGAAAGTGCACATGCTTTCCATTTAGCCATAACCAAGCACTGATGTTCTTGATACCCTTACCTCTTTGTACAGATACAATGTGAGTCAACTGGAAGAATGGCTACGTGATAAAAACTTGATGAATAGTGGGGCGAAAGAAACCCTGGAACCCCTCATCCAGGCTGCTCAGTTGTTGCAAGTGAAAAAGAAAACAGATGAAGATGCAGAAGCCATTTGTTCAATGTGCAATGCACTGACTACTGCTCAGGTGAGCAAATTCTCATTTTGTGTCCTGCTGTCCCTCCTGAGCAGCTCTCTGCTCTGTTGGTGTTTGCTATCCCTGCCAGCACTGCTGTCACACATGAATTGGAGGTTTCTTACTTCATTTTGCGTTAGTACAACTAAACCAGATTAAGTTGGAAGGGTAAAAAAAGGCCCAGACCCTTTTGAGTCTGATGTTGGAGATAAGTTTGAACAAATGAGAGGAAGCTCAATAGATTGTGCAGGGTGCAGTGCTAGATACAGTCTCTCAGTTTGTGGAAATCCTTAGAGAAAAGTCTTCATTCAAAGACATCTCTGTACTCCTGACAGCTCTGCCTATGATAGTAGGAAATGATCTTTCTGGCATCAGAGTTGGTATCCAGCCAAAGTAATGGACAATTCAAACAGAGCTGTTGTCTCTGAGTCTGCAAACAAAAGTGTTAAGTTACTGTACCCATTAGCCTCAAAGCGTGAACCAAGTGGATCTCAGTAAACAGACTCCTATTTATGAAAGCTTAGATTTTGTACAGATATGTTGCATATTTTTTTCAAACCACGCTACATTTGCATAAAGCCTGTACAGGAATAAATGGACCCAAGCATCTTTGGTGCTTACTGAACAATTCTCACCAGGAAAAGGAAGAAATTTCTCCATTTCTTTCACAGTTGTGTCAGCACTAGCAGTTGCATTGATATAGCCATTTTGATTTAGTAATTCACATTACTGGGAGATCAGTTTTCTGCTGAATAAGAAGTCAAATTCCATGTGCTGTACGTGTTTTAACTTTTTAACAAAGTGATTTGGTTTCTTTAAAAAGGGAATGGTAATAAAACTAAGAGAATTTTTAACAGATTTTACAAGTCTAACCCATATAATTATTTACAGTCTTTGTTATGCAATTGTTTCCTTTGGTGGTTTTAGCCCTATTTTTAGAAAAATAGCTTGCACCCTTGAAAAACAGTAAAGGTGTAAGACCACAGAAGGTCATGACTACAGAATGTCATAATTATAGGGTCAAAATTAGGGTGAGAAATACATCATATTTCTGAGGGTGAGTAGCAGTTCAATCAGTTACTTCTCATGTGATTTTTCCATCATTTGGTATTTTCCACACATTTGTAGAAATTTAAAGTTTCTAGCACCAAAGAATATATGTTCTAAAGGAGGCAGTCATATAACATAGCACTGAGCAAGTGATGGAATTCTGTACAAATCAATAAAACAAAAAATAACTGATACTTGTAAATAATTTTCTATTTTACATAGCTAATTTAAAAATTATGTTATTAATAACCATGGGTGCATCTGTTGATTGATCAGTAACATGATCCTAAGGTGGTTGTTTTTCTTCACAGATTGTTAAAGTTCTGAATTTGTATACTCCAGTTAATGAGTTTGAAGAGAGAGTCTTAGTGTCATTTATACGTACAATACAGGTATGTCTATATCTTTTCATCAAAAACCGTTTGAGTATTTCTAAAAAAATCTCTGAGCAGCCAAAATAGCTTGCATCCTGAAATACACTCAGGAATATGAATTAAACTGTGGGTTTTGTGATTGTTTAACTGTGTGGAAAAGGTGATGTCAGCCTTAAACTTTTAAGCAATCACAAGCCTTCAGACTTACATGAGAGTGTCAGTTTCCCTGTCAGTATGTATGAGGTTTTCAGAAGGTGAGAAGTTTTTGTGCCTATACATCTTTGTGTATGTAAACACACTTGTATGACAGCTCTTCAAGCAGTAAGATTTAGGTATGCAAATTTGCTTTACTCAGACTTGTGTCTGCATGCAAAGTTCTGTGCTTTGAAAACTGAGGCCTGTATCCATCCCTGAGTTCTTAATTTATACCTTCTGTTTTTATATATATTGGTGAAATGAAAAGTTATGAAAACTCTAAAGAGAAGCAGCCAGTAGAGCAAAATTAAAAAAAAAAAAAAACCAAGCATGAACTTTCTGGTCTGTTTGAAATTGAATTGTAATATAGCAGGATAAGGGAGATAGGGAAGGTAGAACTGAGATACAATTATAATTCCACATACTGAAAAGACACCAGATCCTGGGCAAAATCTTCATCTTGCAGGGAATCAAAGTATTTTCAGATTGCATTGTAAGGGGAGATGTGCAGAACCAAAGCTGATAAAAGTAACTAGAGTTTAATGGCACAGTTGTTGTAAATGTGTCAGCTCAGGTTAGTGTAGAGTGCGTGTTTGCACACACACCCGTGTGTCTGTAAGCACAGATCATCTTTGCAAGGTGATCATTATCAGTCAGGTGGCTAAATGCTGATGTCATCACTTTCTTATCTTTGCAGGTGCGTCTGCGAGACAGGAAGGACTCTCCTCAGTTGCTCATGGATGCTAAACACATCTTTCCTGTCACTTTTCCATTTAATCCATCCTCTCTGGCTTTAGAAACCATTCAGATCCCAGCCAGCCTGGGCCTGGGCTTCATATCCCGTGTCTGATCCCAAGGATGTCGTGTCAGTGTTAGCTGGAGAACTGGTTGCCTGATATCTTTACCTGTTAAAACATAGTGAGCCACTAAACCCATGTTTTCTGAACAAAGCCTACATAAGCCCAGATCTGTAGTTGAGGTAGCTGGGAAACTGCACAGCAGCACCACAGGCTGAAGGCTCGTAGAAAGATGTGCATTTCTGCTCGGTCATTGCATTTATGAGGACATCACTGACATCACTGATTCATATATTTTCAGAGTATGGAAATCGGGCTTGGACAAAAAATGTGTCTTCAGCTGTCTAGAGACATTTTTAGATCTTTAGTAACATATTTAAATAGTGTAAATTAAAATCCATATGTAATCTTCTCTTAGGCAGGGACCAATAGGGACAGTCACAGTCCTGGACTTGGAAGACTTGAAAGTGAGGCATTTTTGTAGTAGAATAGTAGAATGCACAGTCACATGGGAGCCTGTTACATTTAATTTGTAAAAACTGGAATGGAAAAACACAAACTGGCAATATATAAAATTATTTCTTAAACCGCTTCCTCATTTATGTCTACTTGACATAAACTGTAGTGATAAGTCTTATAGCTCACTATATGCTCTAACTTAGGTGTTCATTTGTTAGAACTGTGGTTTACCAAGCAAACTAAATCGCTGCTGCATATTCTGTTGTTTTAAATGTACGACAGTATCATACTAAGCACTAAAAATAAGATACTTCATTTTTTGTTGTCAACCCTATTTAGTCTGTTGCAGTCTGTTATTTTACTGGATTTTTGCACATTGCATCAAATAACATCTGTAGAGGAAAATGGTAACTAAGCACAAGTAGCACACTGGAAATTATATGTTTAGTTATTTTTAAAAATAGTTAGCTAAAAATCTTGAAGCAAACGATCAGAAGTCAGTAATGATTTTAGTATTTATTTAGGTTATAGAGTCTGTCTAATGTTGTTCTTTGTTTGTAGACCCCAGAGATGACAATGTGTATTTTGAGCATAATTTCTTTTGGGTTTTTGCCACTTAAAAAAGAAAAAAAACCAACCAAAAACAAACCACAGAATAAAGTCTTCTTTCACACTGGAATATGAGAGGAAAAACCTTAATGGAATATTTCTGCAGTAGCCCAAGGCTCTTATTCTTAGAAAGGTTGACTAATAAGAAAGTTAAGTAGTTTTTGACTATGATGCTGTCACTTGACTATGATTTATACTGGTTTAATGGCTGGAAATCCAGAGTGCATAATGAGAAACTGAGTTACTTTAGATATTGCACATTTTATTGGAAAGATTTTTCTGTCTCGCACATCTTGGATCTGCTGTTTAAAATTCACATTTCACAATGTGAGGCGTAAGCGTGGAAGCCTTGCGTAAGGTTCAGGTTCTGTGGTGTATGGCTCAAATATACATGTAAAAATAAAGCCACACACATTGCTCAGTTGCACTGTGCAATATTTTTAATGTATTATAATAATCTGCATCTTAGTGTTAACATTAATTTATTTCACAATATTAATAAATAACCTAGAGGTACACTATTAGACTATTTGGTGCTCCTCTGTTTGCCTGCAAATTCACAGAGGAAAAGATTTGCTGTTAAGCAGACTGAAACATTTCAGATTTGTTTTACTTGAGAGGCAGACAAGCTGTTTGAATGGTTGCTAAAACTGGAAGTAAAGACAGCATAAACTTTGTCAGTAGCATTTTAAGATGCTTCTGTCATCTTATATTCAAATGGCCCATACTTTTGATGGATCATGCCTGTACTTCCAAGAACCTAATACTGCATTGTAAAAAAGTTCTGAATTATCTTTGCTAAATGATTTAGATTGTTTTCTTCTGCATCATATACCAAACACTCCTTTTTCAACTGTTACTTGATTTCTGAAACTCTGGCCACTGCGAAGTGGCTCCAAATAAGGTGTAAGGTCGTTTTCAGACTGTCAGGGGTACTGTACTTGTGAGAATGTAATGGCAAAGCCTTCACATCCAGTAACAAGGTTAGGAAAGAAAACACATGAGAACATGCTGACCTACCAATTTTTTTCTCCTATTGAAAACAAACAATTGGCATTACAGTATGTTCATACCGCAGATCAGGAAATGTATCCACTACTTAAGCGTTAGTGTTTAAAATGTATGCCTAAATGTATTTTTGTTTATTTTTTAAGTTTGTTTACCTGTAAAAAGCCTTATGGTATCGTTTCCTTAAAAAAAGTAGTGTTTAGTAATTTATAGGTATCATCCTTAAACTCAGTGGTTTGACAGGTATTACTTTTGTAACACATTAAAAGTATATGCTGCTTGACATGTTTTAAAGGAAAATATTTTTGAGTTGGAATAGATGTGTAGTTGGTAATTCATCTAATATTTTACATGGCAGTATTTTACATGCACTTTTCAGAAGTAAAATTTTAGTGTGAGTGTATAATATAACTTTCACCTTAGGACTAAAATCTCTTTAATCACGGAATATAATGCAGAATTATTTTAAAAACTTATTTTTTCCTTTGAATCATTGTTATGCTCTTTTAATGTGGACATATCTTTTATATTTTAATTTATTATCTATTGAGATGATAGATTTTATCAGATGCTGGAAAAATACATGTCAATGACCCCTTAGAAATATATACAGTTATTCTACAGATTTTGCACAATAATTACCTCATTCAGTTTGGTGTATTTTTATTCCAGTGATCATTTTATTCTGATGTTTAGGACACAGTCTTCTATCCAAATTTTGAAAAATTGCTTCTCACACTTCAGACTGGGTTGGAACATAAAAGTGCTTAAGTCCATTAAATGAGATTAATCTATTCTATCACAGGAAAAGTAGCATCAGCTTCATTGTTGAAAGTGGATTGATATCCAGCAACATTTGTTCCCAACTTGGAAACACCAGCAATTACAATCTGAAGGTCTATATGTAATTTGTGATTTAAACTGAACACTTTTCAAATACCATACTAAAACTATGAGTAAACACGTGGTTTTTTTAAGATGCTGATACTTCATGTGATGAGTAAAAGCCTTTAAACACAGGTTTTCACTTGATGCCACTACAGTACGTAGATGAAAAACAAAACATTGTCAGAATTACCTGAGCTCTGATCTGTTGTAGTGTCTGATGTTGTACTTAGTAAATGTATGCATCATAAAAACTGTAGCCTAATAGCTATCACTGGAAAATGTCCAAATAAAAGTACAACTGTACAGTTTGTTTCAGGTTTCTTTTGTTGGTTGGTTGGTTGGTGGCTCATGAGCTGTGTGCTGGCATAGACCCCAGATGGTCACAGGGTTCCCTCTGCCTCCATGGCAGGCTTGGTGTTGACTGCCAAGGGAGTTGGTTAAAATCTGAGGATGTGTAAATACACACCCAGATAGCAGCAGTGTGCCATAAACCACTGTGCTTATGGGAAAATACTTTGTTCAGTGTAACCTGTTTCTGTTCAGATATATTGTCACCTAATATTAACTGTTCCTGAAATAAAATTTCAGTACCTTCACTAAAACATTACCTTGTGTG
Source organism: Dasyornis broadbenti (assembly GCA_013397935.1). Taxonomy (NCBI): domain Eukaryota; kingdom Metazoa; phylum Chordata; class Aves; order Passeriformes; family Dasyornithidae; genus Dasyornis; species Dasyornis broadbenti. The sequence continues at coordinate 1,166,344 of VZRN01000335.1, read as the reverse complement.
CCATGAAAGCTCCTTGTGCTAGGTGGGGAGGGCTGGTGGGTCTCTGGGCACATATGCCCCTGCCAAAACCTGGCACTGTGGCTATTCTTCTTCATAAAGGATATTTAAACATAGTACATGTTAGTGCCTTAAGCCTACTAAATGCGTTCAGAGTTGTTAATTTTTATCTTATTCTGAGTTTGTTATAGAAACTCCTTTACAGTGTTTTGTAGGGAGGTGATTAATGCTTCTGTTGGTTTTTTCTGCTGGGTCAGGACTGTTCCCCTGGAGCCTCTCCGGCAGCTGGAGTGTCCATTGTTAGTGATCTCCCAAGGTGTATCGCAGATGCCACCTATGCTAGGACGGTAACTGGGAACGCTCCCCAGCTCGCTGGACGGACAGGCCCGGGGACCTGCTGGCCGTGGAACTGGCCCCGCACGGCGCTGCCCGGTCTGCCGGGCGCTGCGGTCACCGAGCNGACCGCGGCCACCTGCGGAACCTGCGGCGCCTCGTTCGTGGCGCGGCCGTACCCCGATGGCGCTGGCCGAGCTCTACACGCAGGTGAGCGGGGCTGCGGGGCCGGGGCCGGGGCCGGGGCCGTGCCGAGCTGCGCCGGACGCTTCGTGCGTCCGCGGGCGGCGGTCACAGCGCAGAGCGGTCTGTGCGGGACAGCGCGGGGTGCGACAGCGAGCACACACTACAGGGCACCGTGGGGACACGCTTCTCCTTGAGAGAAACACTCCTTTTCTGAGCCTCTCGGCTTCCAGGAGCAGGTCCCACTGTTCAGGCAGCGATTAGGCATCTTGAAGGATTAACTGCTTTTCCCCGGGCACTCGGGCGCGGAGAGCCGCGCGTTCTGTTGGGGAAATATTGAATGTGTGTGGCAGAGCTTGGCCCTGAAACAAAGATTCTTCCTCCTTAATGCGCCTGCTGAAACTTTTGCATAACTTTCCCCACTTCTCCTGTAGTCACTGGAGTGTTGTGACGTATCATTTGTTTGCTTAGCTTTAAATAACAAAACCAACATGGATATGCTGGTGATTTATAAGTCTGTGTCTCTCACTGTTGCAACAGCAGCTGCTCCCATTGGGCCTGGTGCTGCAGGGCTGGTGGGTCCTGGTGCTGGTGCCACGCTCGGAGCCGCTGGAAGAACGAGCGGCAGTTTTCTCGGGAATAGTGTCAGGCAGGTGAAGGGGGGAAGGAGTGCGGGTGTAACCTGACACGGAAATGAGCAAACTCCCGTCTGTTTACCTGCGAGGCAGGGTTTGGAGACAGCCAACTTTTTAGGCTGGGTGCATTTGCCAATGGAGGCTCCTGCAACTCCAGGGGCCTTTCTTGAAGAATCAGTGCTTTTATTCTCTCTCCCTTTCTCGTCCTTGACCTAGTGCAGTTCATTTTCTTACATGAGAACAAGCTGTGTGCCCCTGAGGCTGTTTGGTGGTGATATTCTAACTCACATAGAATTCAATTTAACAAGCACAAGGAATTCAATTTAACAAGCACTTTTTGTATGCCAGGAGATCAGCATCGTGTAGGAATGATACAAATAACAATTTATACTTAGGTACACATGGAAAACTCAAAAGTAAAGCTAATTTAGCCATGTCTTTCATGTGGCCGTTAAGTAGATACTTGTGGAGCTGGGCTTTTGTCTCTTGTCAGATGAAAGCATTGCCATTATAGCGGTTTGGGGTTGTTTAGAAAATATCTTTGTGATTTTGGATATTGTGTGAAAAATGCCATTGTGCTGAAAGCATCAGCAGAGAGGTTTTGATGGGTGTTCATCCCCTGATGTGCAGCAGGCTGGCATGTGGCTCACTAGAAAGGTCAATCTTCGTCCTTAGAGATACTGAAAACTGAACTGGAGAAGTCACTCAGCAACACAGGCTAACCCACAGGATGTGCAAGTCCCTCTTACCCTAAATTGTTTGGTGTTGATTCTTGGGGGTTAGCGTTAAGGAAGCTGCGACTGTACAGTGCAGTTTGTAGGGACCTCTGTAGGCACCCACCATGGTTCAGTGGGGTTCATGGGGCAGAGACCCTCACGTTCTGAGGATCTACTGGTGCTTCTGAGGCTTCTTCCAAATTAGAGAGGAAAAAAGTAATTTATGCCAAAACCAACAGTTGCAGCACAAAAATGAGATGGAATACAAGTTTCCAAGATATCTATGGGTCTGCTAACACTCCATGAAATCATGACTAATGTTAATTTTTCAAGTAAGCAGCTGCAGCAATTCTCACAGATTTATTTAAACAGCTTGTTTTAACTGACCATGAATATAGCTAGGGTGAGGAAATAAAAGGAAGGGTTCTGGCTATCAAAAATGAAAGATGCTGAAAGAGTGTACCTCACAGTTTCTTGTGTAAGATGATGTTGCCTTGTCAAACCCTGTCAGGGAGAGAAGGACACACTCCATATCAGTAATTCCCTACTGACTGAGGTTTTCAACTGTGTTATATCCTTTTAAGGAATGCTGTTTCTGATGGCTTCTCAGGCAGAGCATTTGAAGATGTTGCTTTTGCTTCTTCATTTTAACTTCAGCATAGGAGAACTAAATGGTTCAAACAGCATAACTTACATTCAAATATTTTCTTCAAATATTTATGTTTCAGAAGGTTATAGATACCTTGCTGGGATGGAGCTAAATTAAGCCAGTTGATTTCTTGTAAAGAAAGAAACCTGCCAGTAGTCTTTGAAGTTTGTCCTAGAGCAGGGAAAGGTGTTTGGAGGTTGCACTTCAGTACCATTAAAAGAAAAGAGATGTGCAGAAATATGGATATGACAATGTGCCTATGGCAAAATGCATTCTGAGTTGTGTCCTATACTTGAATTCAGGGAAGTGATTGTCTGAATTCTGGTAAATGAGATGCTTCTCTGGTACTTGCTTGTTTGAAATCTCCTAGAAGCCAGGTCTCTCCCTTAAGTGTGTCTGGCAGCAGTCTGGCCCCTGTTCACCTTCCTGCATGCTGTGTTGTTCTGCAGACTCTGCACTAAACAAGAGCAGAATATGCATGTCTGAAATTAATGAGTCTGCTTTCTTTTTTTGTACTTTCATTAAAAATAACAAAACCACAAAAAATATATCCTGCTGTATAGAGCTAATTATAATCCCCAGAAGTGCCAGCATCCAGTTAGCTTTTGGGTTGCACTTGATGTTTGAAAGGTATTTTTTCCTGCTAGTCTAGTATTATGGTAGTAGCTAAGCTAACTATTTTCTTGTTTTTCTGTTGCAGTACAATAGGGTTTGGATCCCTGATAATGAGGAAGTTTGGCAGTCTGCAGAAATCACAAAAAACTACGAAGCTGGAGACCGTTTTCTTCATGTGCAATTAGAAGATGGAACTGTAAGGAGAAAAGCCTGAATTATTGTGGGGTTTGCTGAGATACGTTTATGTAGAAACATAGGACTCACCACTATGGGATCTAAATAACACACACATGTTTCCTTTTTTAAATCATATTGAAATTTGTACAGTACACATCAGCTACCCAAAAATATGGGGAGTGCAATTCCACTGTCTGTATAACATTAGTATGGAGCACATACCTCAAGGATCGCGTTTGAAACAAGCCCTGAAACTCAAGCTGAAGCAAATCAGAAGTGAAGGGCAGGCATAGTTCTCTCTCACAGAGCCAACTGTTGCTTTTTTGTTGCTTTATGTAAGGTCTGTTAATTTTAGTATCCAAGTTCTTTACAGATTTAATATTTTGAAAGCATTTCTGTATTTCTGCATTCCTGTTCCATAAAGACAAGTATTAAAAGTATGATTAAATAGATTTGTTGAAAGAAACAGAAGTGAGTTTTAAACTTTCTGTAAAGAAAATGGAAGGGTTGCAAGTAAAGATAGTTACAGAGCTGACTTGAGTTCTGACCAGTCTTCCTTTGCTTTCCTTCAGTTGCAGCTGATCTGTTATTCTCCTCTGTATTTGAAATATGCATGTGTTTAGAGAGCTAAACACGTATCCCATTTTACAGATTTCAATACAAAATGTCATAAATAAAGAGAACGAGGCTTCCTTTTTCATAAGCAACAAACCGCTCCAAGTCCCCCAAGTTCAGTGGGATGTATGGAATCAATTAGATAGAGGATCAGACAGGGCTCCATGAATTCTGTAACTTCATGTAAAAGTAGAATATGAATTTCTGTTTATGCAAACATAATGCAATTTATGATATTTCAAGTAACTTCTGTTGACAGGAGCTGAATTACCCTGTTGATCCAGCTGTTTTGCCACCACTACGAAATCCTGACATACTTGTTGGTGAAAATGATCTCACTGCACTCAGTTATCTCCATGAACCAGCTGTTCTACACAATCTGAAAATTCATTTTGTGGAGTCTAAGCTTATCTACACATATAGTGGTAAATGAAATATACTAAGTAAAATGAAGTTTTTAAAAAAAATCTTTAGAAAGAATATTAATCTTGGTTCAGTTTGCAATATGATGTGTGTAATGTTTTGCTGAAGTGTATTTTAACTCATGTTAACTGATTCTATATATGAGTATAGACTTGTTTGTCCATCAGTATTTTCTACCTAGAAAATACTACTGCTACTTTGTATTATTTTAACTGTCACTGCCAAAACGAGGCATTTCATATAACTAACTGTGCTTTATTTTTGTTTTGTGCACTTGGTTGTAGGAATAATTTTGGTTGCGATAAACCCCTATAAGCAGTTGCCAATATATGGAGATGCCATTATCCATGCATATAGTGGACAAAACATGGGGGACATGGATCCACACATATTTGCTGTGGCAGAAGAAGCATACAAGCAGATGGCAAGGTTCAGTGTTATTTAATGTCTATAAATAACCCTTGAATTGTTAACTGTCATTTAATTTAACTGTGTATGTGCCACTGGCTGTTAAGAATGCCTTTGAACACGTAACTTAACTAGAGGAGAACTTCCTTAATCAGCTGAGGAATTTCTAGAACTCGTCACTATTTTCATTTTTGATGAGGGGTAAAACACTGACTTGGCTCAGTGAAGAGCATCAACATCAACCTAGAGGTTACAACTGAAGAGGAGTAAGAGAAGAATAGCTGAAGGATGGAACTGATACATGAGAGTTGGGCACAGCTGTGATTTCACACATTGTTTCATATGTGTAATTCCTACGTTTCTACATGCACTTTACACGTCTGATACAAACTCTCTGATTGTTTGGTTCTAGAAATAACAAAAATCAGTCTATTATAGTCAGTGGAGAATCAGGAGCTGGAAAGACTGTGTCTGCAAGGTATACTATGAGATACTTTGCCACTGTGAGTAAGTCAAGCAGCAATGCACATGTGGAGGATAAAGTATTGGCATCCAATCCAATAACCGAGGTAAGTTTTGGAGAGTCTCTGTCAAGTCTGTACTCATCCAGGAAAGAGTTCTGAGAGCTTCTGGGAAATTTTGTTTGAAATCTTTAGGGATGTTTTATCTGTCTGAGTTAGATATCTAAATTAGAAGTTCGGCCTCTGACTGTTACTGATAGAAAGAGGTGGTAGACATCAGGAACACCCTGGTCCTGTCTGATTCACCACTGGCCCTTTGGAGGTGCTAGTTTGCCTCCGGAGTGTTGTTTGATCACCTAATTAGATGATATAACAATATTAAACGAGTTGTTTGTTTTTATTAATAGGTCCCTTATGATCAAAAGACTTACTTTGTCTAGTTTTCAATTTATGTAGCATTTGTCTGTAGGCTTGTCTTCAATTTTGGGCCTCAAAATTCAAGTAACAAAGCTCAATGCTGAGATGGATCCCTGAGCACCCTTGATTTTAGAAACTTGTATTTGACTCAAGTTTTGACGAAGTTATTCTTATGAGAGACGCAAGTAAATCAAATTGTAAAAGTTTATAATTTTTGTAGGCTGTGGGCAATGCAAAAACCACACGGAATGATAACAGCAGTCGATTTGGCAAATACACTGAAATCAGTTTTGATCAGAGTTACCAAATCATTGGTGCTAACATGAGAACATACCTGCTTGAGAAATCCAGAGTTGTCTTTCAGGTGGGTAAAATAAAGTCTAAAATAGTCAATGTCAATTTAGCTACTAATGCACTATTCTAGTTTTATATAGAAAATATTATGTGAGGTTCTGAATAGTGTGTCTAATCAGCATTTGATGTATTTTTTAACAGGAGCTAATATTATTTATGATAAGAAGTTGTTTTATTCCATGTTCTTCCTTATGTTAAGTGAAGGATGCTTCTCAGGGAAATTCCCTGAGATAAGTGCAAGAAATACTTGAGAAATCTGTAACTTGTGGTCACAACAGTAACAGATGCCAATTGAATCTGGAAAGGAACGGCATATACAGGGCAGAGAGTCTCAGTAAAAAACTGGCTGAAAATTTATAAGGCCACGGCTTATTTCATGTGACTCTCTACGGTGTCATGGCATAATTGTGATAATGTACTAAAGAAGGCATTTAATTTTATAAAACTGTTTTTACAAAGGTTTCTTTTTTAGTAGTATTGTAACTTTTTAAGTACGCTGAAAAATACTTCTGTTTATCTTCTGCCTGAAGGGTGGTTTGGAAATGGAGAAGTTTTTTGAGTTCCCACAGGGCAGTGTTTCAGCTGACACTCCTACACAGTTTTGTGTTACAGTATTTGACAGTTCTTATTAGTAGTTGGTTGTTCAAGCTGTAGAAATTATTAACATTCTTGGGGAAAGAACTCAGCATATTGGCAATGGAAATAAAGTATACTTGAAGGTATCATTTTCAAAGCTCTTGCTGAAGTCTGAGAGGTGCCATTTTAATAATAAGCAATTTATTTGCTAAACTGTTGCATCAGAATTTAGCCTTCAGTTATCATTATCACTTTACAATAGGGTTGAGTATCAAATGTTTTTCTGTTTGTTTCTTCATTTTGTTGCTAATTATTTTTTTTCTATGATGCTACTCCTTGCTTTATTTTACAGTCAGAGAACGAAAGGAACTACCATATATTTTATCAGTTGTGTGCATCTGCTATGCAGCCTGAATATGAACATCTTAAACTGGGTAGGTCTCAAGAAAATAACCTTCTCTTCACTTTTGCAGTGCAATATTTTAAGGTTGGGTTTTCAACTGCTAGGATGTTTGGTGCGTTACAGCATAAATCTTAGAGCCTTAAAACAGGACCTGCATTTTTAAGTCACTTAGTTGTTAATCCTGCTGGTTTTGAACTTGGGAGCAAGTCCCTGGTAACTCACATAGTGCACAATCAAGTACCTGATGTATTTGAAAATTTTATACTCTCTGTAGTGACAGATGCCATGACAGTTGAGGGACTTGCTTCATTTATCTACAGAGAAGCTGGGAGAAGCAGACTTTAGGTTTACTCAGTCTCCATTCTTGTTTATTAGATGGAGTATTCAGATTTCTAGGAATTATGAATACTAAATTGTGTCAGCTTAACTGAGCTGGGCACATGGATTTCCCTCAGAAAAAGAGGACCTCCAGCTCATCACTGAAATGCTGTCATCTGACAGCATCTTTACATTTTGTTGTTATAAAAGTTTTAACTAGCAGCTATCCCCAGTCCCTAATTTTTGCAAGATTACAAGATTTGCTTCTTATCTACAGGAAGTGCAGAAGAATTTAACTACACACGAATGGGTGGCAGCACTGTAATAGAAGGAGTTGATGACAGAGCAAATATGGTAGAGACTCAGAAGACATTTGCCTTACTGGGTAAATTCTTGGGGATGCATCTTCAATAGACTATTTTTTTTTTTCTGAAGTGGGCAAAGGTGGATTGCTTCTGAAATACCCAAAACATTAGTAATTACCAAAATAGTTTATTTCATAGCTTGTCCATTGTGGTGTTGGTCTGTTTTTGAAGTACTGGGCAGGAGCAATTAGCAATTGGTGTTAATTGTTCCTGGCCAAAATCACTGAGGACTGGAGTCTTCTTGGCCGTTAAACTCACATGCTGTGACAGAAGTGGAATTGGAAGCTTCTTTGCCCCTGGATGGCTTATGTAAAAGCTAAATCAGACTCGAGCTGGCACTTGGGGAGGTACAGGAACTTCTGCCTAATCTGTCATGGGATCAGACAGGCAGAAAATTGGCAGAACCAAGGATTTGCATAGAACTCTGCAGATATGCTGTACAATTCTTGGCTGCACAACAAAGCAAGTAATCCAGCATTGTTCTACTTTAATTAATTGTACTGTTTCTGCGTATTTCAAATAATCAAGGAATGTTTTTTTAGGTCTGAAGGTGGATTTTCAGATGGATGTTTTTAAAATGCTGGCAGCAATCCTGCACTTGGGCAATGTGGAAATAGCAGCTATTGGAGATGAAAGATCATCCATCAGTGTAAGGAAGTAGCTCATTCAGATACCAACACTTTCTGTTCTGTTTTATGCCAGAAGTTCTTTAGCAAGAGTTCCTCTCATATCCGGGGCTCAGAGCAGCATTAAATCTGGTGTACTAAACTTGATTGATTCTTCCTTCTCCATCTGCATAGAATCCCGGCGAGTGTTCACACAGATGCTGTTCTGTGCCTGTGTTCAGAAAGTCTTATCAAAAGGCAAAATGTGGCTGAGAGTACCCCATATCCAACTGATCCACAGCTGTTGGAAAAGCCATTTTGACACTCTCTGCAGGATACAGGAAAGGAAACAGAGCATAATCAAAGCTGCTCAGAATGTGTCCCAGCAAGCTGTGCAAGCCTAAAAAGCAAGAACCCCTAAACATAGGCTATAGTAACTTTCTTTCAGTGTCTGAACTCAAAATGTCTCATCTAGTCCAAATTTTTCTCTCTTTTATCAGGAGCTCTATCCAGCATTACTTGCTTTAGCTCTTGCTATTTTGCCAGACAAAGAAGTAAGCACAGCCCCTTGCCTAAGCACAGCCCCTATTTTTTATCTAAAAATAAAAATTATAATTTGATGTCAGTGGTCCAAGGATTTGACTGTCTAGGTTACAATTAAATGTAACCTAATAATATTTATTTGTCTTTTTCAAGATGGAAGATAAACATCTCAATATATTCTGTGAGCTTCTGGGTTTAAACTGTGACAAAATGGCCCGGTGGTTGTGCCACCGAAAGATTGTCACGACCTCAGAGACGGTGATAAAGCCAATGACCAGGGCTCAGGCTGTCAATGCCAGGGATGCTCTGGCAAAGAAGATCTACTCTCATTTATTTGACTTCATTGTGGAAAGAATTAACCAAGCTCTGCAGTTCCCTGGCAAGCAACATACTTTCATTGGTGTTTTGGATATTTATGGGTAAGAATGTCTCTGGAAACAGAGTGCCTTTTCTTTGGAGTAGATAAAAGAGGCTCTTTTTTGTGCTGGTAATGAATTTGGAGTGTCTTGTTTTACTAAGAGGTCATGGTCATAGAAGTTCTGTAGCATACAGATTACTGGAAATGCTCAGCTACTGTAAATACCAGAAATTTTTGTGAATTAGGTTTAAATTTAACTTCTGATACGATACTTTTAGATTTAACTCTGGATTTTTTAGCTTTGTTATGTCTGGTAACATTATCTTCTAGAGAAGATTTGAAATGCCTTAACATCTTTATTAGTCTTATGGTTAGCTAATTATCTTAGAAACATTAAGATAGCTCCAAAGTCTTTCAGGGATGCTACCATTTGATTTTGATGTCAAAGAATTTTTTTTTTTCTTATTTGAATTGTGTTTCAGGTTTGAAACATTTGATGTGAACAGTTTTGAACAATTTTGTATCAATTATGCTAATGAAAAACTACAGCAGCAATTTAACCTGGTATGGGTTTTTTTTTGTTACAGTTCTTTATCTTATTTTGCTTCAGGATGGATATTAGCAAATGCTATTTGTGCTTTAGTAATGGATATTTCTGCATTATGACTATCCAGTGATAAATAAAAATATTTTATTTTTGCATGTAAATATAGGTAAGCATATATAAAAATTAAAATTTCTAAGTTAATTTTCATATAGATGTAATATACTCCAAAATATATATTTTTTTCTATTTTATGTATATAACAACTATGCACATGCACATACTGTATTTATTTTCTTCCTTAATTGTAACCTTCTTTTATTTTCGTAATTTTTGCAAATCCAGCATGTCTTTAAACTTGAACAAGAAGAATATATGAAGGAAGATATCCCATGGACTTTAATAGACTTTTATGACAACCAGCCTGTCATTGACCTTATTGAAGCTAAAATGGGAATTTTAGAACTTCTGGATGAAGAATGCTTGGTAATTTAAAAGTTCTTGCATTTAGACCTCATCGAAAAAAACATAAAGATTTTTACAAGTGGGGCTTGTAATCCACATTTTGCCCTTTTCAATGGGAAATAGAGCGTTTTCCTCATAAAAGGAACATTATTGTTTGCCTTCTGTTTGGCAATTTTGATTGTAAATTACGTAGCCTATTTTCCTCTTATAGAATTAAGAACCTAAAACTGCATTCTTATCTAGAAGTCAGCCAGCAGCTGGAGTTGATCACTGTGGGGGCAGTACTAGAACAGGTTCAGCAGAACCTGTTCGGAGGGGATCCTCATCCTTTTACACTTTCTGGATTGGAGTTCAAAAAGCAGTTTGTTGCTGCTAGTCTTGCTCCAAGCAAGAATTTGGACTACTCAATCTCCAGGGGTCTCTTCCACCAGTATTTTTTAAGTTATTCCACAAATCACTAATTTTGTTACAAGAATCTGTGGATTAATAGAACCTTCTGTCCTGGAATGATGTGCTATGGGGAGCCACAGATGAGGCTGAAGGGACAAAAACTGGTTGTTATCAGGCCTCATAATTCACTGAAGATGTTTTATGCAGAGTATTTATTGACAGTCAGCAGCTTTGCTGCTTCTTACAGCCCAGCTGAGTTTGTTAAAGAGATTGCCCTTCTCATTTTTGCAGTTGCCTCATGGAAAAGATGAAAACTGGCTTCAAAAGCTATATAATAATTTTGTCAATAAAAATGCACTCTTTGAGAAGCCAAGGATGTCAAACACTTCTTTCATCATTCAACACTTTGCTGATAAGGTAGAGTGTAAACAACCCAGTATTGTTTCCCTATGTTTCTAGCAGCAGCTCATTCAGAAAAAAAAACGAATGTAGGAAATACTAATCACGCTTGTTTAGAGCTTCTATAAAATTGATCTTCAGTACATAGTGCTATTTATTTATTGGTAATACTGTCTGTAACACATCATTTAAATGTAAGAAGTGCTTAACATAATGAACTTGAGAGTATGAAAATAAATCTTCAAGATAAAAAAGCAGAAAAATAATAGAATGTATAAATGGAACAGTTACAGCTGTGGTTTAGTCTCAGTTATTTGCATTTCAGATGTAGTATTTCCTTTTGGCATTTTGATTTGAAATCACAGAATAATGAAGAAAGGAGAAAAGAAATTCCTAATGAAGGCAGAAGGAAATTGCAGCTGAAAGTGGATTCTGGCAGTTTGTCCTGCTTCTGAATTTGCAGTATGCATGTGTGCAGTCTTGAGATAATGGAATCGAGAAAAGCAGAGTTTCAGTCATTGTGTTTAAGACTGATAAAGAGCTCTTGGCTACCACTTGGCTACCACCAGCTGAGAGAGTAAAAATTATTGTTTTGCCAACTGTTTGTTTATGTGTTGCTGAAAAGTTAATGATTTCACCTGTTTGCACAGGTAGAATATAAATGTGAAGGATTTCTGGAAAAAAACAGAGATACAGTACATGAAGTATTGATTGAAATCTTGAAAGAGAGCAAGGTTTGTGAACCATCAGTGATGATTAAGTTTCTGAATACTTGATTTGACTGGAATTAATTCAGATCTGATTTTAAAATATTTGTTCTGATATAAAGATTTCTTAATAGGTTGAATAAATTAATTTAGTCTCAATATTTTTATTAATATTACACAAGTGTATAGTTTTCATATCAAATAATATACAAGATGGAAAAGCACAGTATTCAACTTCTTCATATTTGTGCATTTACTTTGCTGGTTATGTTGTTGTGGGTTTTTTTTTAATATCTCCCTTGAAGAGCATTTTGTAATACTTGTAACTGAAAAACTTATTTTTCTTTCTTGTAGTCATTACGTGCAGCTTTGATAGGTGGTTTATCATTAACAACTGCCTTTGTTTATTCTTCAAAAGAGATTAAGAGAATGCCAGGGCAAGGAAAACATCACGTGTCTTATGTGTGCCTGCCACTTCCCATCTGCTTGAAGGCCCTGTCCCTTTGAAGTCTACATCCTTGAGACTTCAGGATTATCCTTAAGAAGCTGACTTCATCTTACCTGAAAATATATTCTTAATTTAAATTGCATATTGTGAAAATACAGCCTTAAGTGGTCTTATTTTTAGCTCTGCTCTGTGTTTATGTCTGTATTTGTTTATATTGAAACAGCTCTTGCAGGCTGCCTTCACAGCTGTTGAGTTTTGTGTGTGAAATGTGTAAGTGCTTCACAATAGACTCAGAATCATTGCAACCCTTTCTTCAGTTGTTGTTTGTTTGTGCCTTAAATTCATGGTTCCATGTCCTGCAATACCTGGCTTAAGTATTAAGGGGTTTACATTTTATGTTAGAGTAAATGTAATTTTGATTTAAATGTTGCTGCAGTTACACAGTGTTTAACTCTGGTTCTTTCACCACACTTTTAGTTTCATCTGTGTGCAAATTTTTTTCAAGACAGTCCAGTGTCCATTTCACCTTTCAATTCAACTATAAACATCAAATCTGCCAGACCTGTTCTGAAATCACCCAACAAACAGCTCCGAACAACTGTTGGCAGTAAGGTACTGCACAAATCTGGTATTCCATGGTGTTTGTGCTTTCTGGGAAGTACTGGGCAGTCTGAGACAGGATTCTGTTACTGTTCATGGGGGATTGTCCAGCTTTCAGGACAGCAAGAGCCACAGAGCAGTGCTCCAAGTCTGGATATGAGTAGGTGTGTTTATTTTATGTATAGGAGGCTGTTGGGTACAGCCAGACTCTTCAATTTCCTGCATTTAAAATCTAAACACTAAGAATAACTTTTGGTTTTAGTCAGCCAAAACCTAACAGATAATTAAAAGACTAAGATTTGACTTTTTACTGGAAATGTTTCATTAGCAAAACTTCTATGTCTGGTATTTTCTAGTTCCGGAATTCTTTGTCTTTACTTATGGTGACACTGAATGCAACCACTCCTCATTATGTGAGATGCATAAAGCCAAACGATGAGAAGTTGCCCTTTGAGTGAGTATGTTAGTGCTGCTGAGCTGTGGTTTTCTATTTTACTGCAGTGGTGTGTCAGCAAGCTAAATTCTTATACTGAGAAACTTCCCATGCAGAACATACTTTTCCTTTCCAGAGTTGAAAAAATATATTGTCTTCCTACAAAACCAGAATAATTAAGTATTGTTATTGTTACCTTAAAAATTCTTTAACCTGATATTTTTCAAGTTAGATACTAGTGCTTGTGTATTTGTTAGAACATTTTTAGTGTAAAGGTTTTCCACCTTTGGTTTAAGTTGATGAATATTTTGTATAGGTGTGTGTGCCCTTACACAGTAGGGATTAACCCCAGTTCCTATTTAGAGAATAAAAACCTCTGCCATTTTCTCTGTGAACTTCCCTTTTGTCTGCAGAAATATATAAAATAGCTTAGTAAGTCAGAAAAGGTATGAACAGTGTTGAACATAGCCCCAGATTCTCCCCCAAATTTCATGTAATTTTAATGTTTTAATACAATTATATGGGGCAGATAATTTTTATAATTCCTGTGACCAGTTTGATAACCACTAACCTGTGAGTAGGAGTTAACTTTGATGCAGCTGTTGGTCTCTTGTGGGCAGACCTGTGGAGGCACTCTGGTTTCACTTAAACAACTTCCAGCTGGAAGGCAGTGCACTGACAAATAAAATTAAAGCTTTTATTATAGACGAGTAGAAGGGATGGAGCCAACTTTGATTCTAAATTAAATCTTTTAAGTATGTTAGTTCATTTTCTTGTAGCCAGACAAGTCTTTCCATGCAAAACATGTTACTGATCATTCTAAATCACTGTCACTGCAGTGAGCCCTCGTGATTCTGCAATGAGGGCAGAAATAGCTTGGGTAATGTAAAAACATGTCAGAATTAGACTAGAGGAGTGCACCACGAGCTGCTGAAAGAGCAGTGTAGTCATCTGTCGGCTCAGGGATCTCGTGGCTGGTACTGAACTGACACTGGGGATGTGCTCTGTGGGCATATCAGTTCTGGTCCAGAATTGGAAAGGGCCTTTCCGTGCCTTGTGTTCGTAACTTTGAACCCAGGTATTAATGAGTAAATCCTGGTTTATTCATAATGGATGGGCTAAAGAATACCTAGAGAGTTTCTTCCTAATGGATTGCTGAGGGGGTTTATTTCTGTGCATGTTTTGTGTTGAGAGTGGAACTATTCTTTACCACTTGCTGCTATAAACTTCACAGTCAATACTGAAAAGAAACAGGAATTTTTGTGGAAGAAATAACTACAGTCTTCCTTTGGTTTTGAGAAAGAAACCAAAAACCCAGATAGTGTTCTTTGCTTTTTTCCTTTTTTAAAATATGTGATATGGAGTAAGACACCATATAAGAAGCAGGGAGCTTTGTGTCCTATGAGCAGAAATACAAATCCAGCTAGTAGAATGGTTCTAATTATTATACATGCCAAACCCAGCAGAAATGTGAAGTATAATGCTGCTTTTTTTTAGGTTTGATTCAAAAAGAGTTGCTCAGCAGCTGCGAGCATGTGGTGTTTTGGAAACTATTCGAATTAGTGCACAGAGCTACCCATCCAGGTAGGGATAGCAGTGGGCCTCCCTGTGCCAAAATATACTTAGTTGTCTGTTAAATCAATTTAATTTGTTACCTTCTAATTTTCCAGGTGGACTTACATTGAGTTTTTCAGCCGTTACAGCATTCTTATGACACAGCAGGAACTCTCCATAAATGACAAGAAGCAGATTTGCAAGATTGTTTTGCAGCGGCTAATCCAGGTTGGTTTGTCTGCACCAAGCAGGAGATGTATTAGAGCATCTCTTCGCAATGAAAGGTCTCTTTTGCCAAGAGTAGTATCTCTCCTCAGATGGGAAACGTATTTACATGATTACTGTTTTTCCTGATTTACTGTGCTGTACACAGGCTTGTGGGTCAGTAACCTTGTGCTGTGACACAGTCATGATGTGGCCATAGACAGAGAATCTAACCACTCTGTGCTTCATACTGTCACTTGCAAAATGGAAGATATTCCATATTTATAAACCAGTAAACAGTGAATGGTATACATTTGTCAAGTATTACAAGCACAGGAGGGATTTTGATGGTGGAATTGAAGATACTGTAGAGCTGTTCTAAAAGTGTGCTGTTTTGCACTTTGCTTCTGTTTGTGAGATGAGCCTGTGGTGGTGAGGTTGGTCCCAGTCAAGCCGGGGACCATGTCAGGACTGAATTCAGTCAGGGATGTGTGACACCAAACACAAGCACACTTGCTGAGCAGCTCTGGCACGGGCCAAGGCTGAGAGCTGGAATTTAAAAGCAGCCTCACCGCAAGTTTTTGCTGACAAAGCTCGCTGGTTCAAGGCTAGAAATGTGCATCAAAAGGTTGTGCTGAGCCCATCGAACCAGACTTGTAGGAGGGGGTGAAGACGTTGCTTTTAAGGCTTTGATGATAAGTCCAGAGCCTCTCTTTAATTTTAGATCACGAGTGTACAGCTTTTGATATAGCTCTCTGTGTCTTTCCTGCTAAGTGGATTTTTTCCCAACTACATTCTCTTACTTACAAAGAAGGCAGAGAGGATATTCATATTTAGGAAGATCATGTCTTGAAGAAGAGCTTGCCTGTAGTGACAATTTATAAGAGGAAGAGAATGTCTGATCTACAAAAATAAACTAAAAACTTAATATACCTATTGTTTTCTTTTTTCAGGATCATAACCAATATCAGTTTGGGAGAACAAAAATTTTTTTCAGAGCAGGACAGGTTGCTTACTTAGAAAAGCTTCGATCAGACAAGCTGAGACATGCGTGCATCCTGATCCAGAAGCGTGTCCGGGGCTGGCTGCAGCGGAAGAGGTTCCTGAGCATGAGAAGAGCAGCGGTGACGGTGCAGCAATACTTCCGGGGGCAGCGCACCGTCAGGTACTTGGGCTGAGCAATGAATGGGCTCTTGGGCTGTGTCTAAAGGCACAGAGGAGGTCCAGCTAATGCCCAAAGTGTAGTTTTTATGAAAGAGCAATTCAGGTTGTTTTTCTATTTCCTCTTGATTGTAATTATGAGCTTGAAAGTGTTCAAGTTATTCAGCTGATACGAGAAAAATACTCCCAACATGTTTCCAGTGTTGTCTGCCAGATTCCCAAGGGGTCTGTCTACCTGTAAGCTCAGCCCTTATCTGGTAATGTGTGACCCAGTTGTTGTCTGGGGCTTTCTACTGAGCTTCAGAATTAGAGAAGAAATCGGGGGTCTGTGAATCAGTGGGGACAAATTATTGCAAAGAAAGTGCACCAGTCATTCACAAAGCAGACTGAAAGCTGGCTCTCTGTAGGCTTGGAGGTTTTCATAAAGAGACCATCAGAACAAATGCTTGTGGACAGATCTCAAAAGTTGTGGATAACTCCTTCTCTTTCACTTTGGTTGAAGAACAAGCTGTTTTTCTTATAGGAGATGCCTATTTTTGATATCTTCTCTTTTTTTTGGTGTGTGTGTGTAATTTGACTGACCAAGGGAACGAGCATGAGAAATCCAATGTGACCTAAGTAAATTTTATTGTCTTTTGAATTAAGGCAAGCTATAACTGCAAGAAATCTGAAGCAAACTTGGGCAGCTATAATTATTCAGAAATACTGTCGGGGTTACCTGGTCCGTAGACTTTGCCAGCTCATCCACGTGGCTGCTGTAACAATACAAGCTTACACAAGAGGATTTCTAGCAAGAAAAAAGTATCGGAAGGTACAGCCTATGGAAAATTTTATTTCAGTAACTGGAAACAGCTCTTGCTCTGTAAGAAAGATGGAGACAATGGCAATTATCCCTAACACTTTACCTTTTGCATGTCTAGTTCTCTTATCTTCTGCTCTGTTTTTGTGTTTTTTGTTTTTTTTTAACAAGAACTCTGTCTAGTTTACACTGGATGCAGACCATTTACTGTGATTACTACAATGGCTCAAATGTGTCTGCAGTTTGGATATTTCAGTATTTTGATATTTCCATGAGATGCATTGTTCTCATCAGTGTATGTAGACTCACAGACTGTTATAATTCTTGTGGACTGAGCTAATTACAGACAGATGTTAATATTTTGTTTTAAAGATGCGTGAAGAACAGAAGGCTGTGATCCTCCAGAAATATGCCCGCGCATGGCTTGCCAGGCGCAGATTCCAGAATATTCGGCGGTTTGTGTTGAATATCCAGCTCTCATATAGAGTTCAGCAGCTGCAGAAAAAGATAGAAGAACAGGTGAGGGGAAGCAGTCAGCTTCTGAATTGTACTAATTTTTTTATCGTATCTGTTCTAGTCAAAGATGTTGAATTGAGAAGACAGGAGAATATACAAGGGTTATGGTCCTTTATAGTAAGCTACTAGGCTTTCTACACTCAGGGTAGAAAGAATCATTTAGGGTTTCCTTACATTTTTGGGTTAATTATGCAAATGAGAAGAGTCTGCAATTAACTTTTTGGTTTTTTTACTGTTTCTTAAATCCATGCAATCTCTGGATGGGGTTACTTGTGTTAGGATGAAGGATGTGTGAGGTACTGCTCTGGTGCAACATGTTTTGTACCTTTTGGCAATTGAACATTTTGTTTATTTTGCGGCTTGTTCTTGAGAGCCATTCAAGCCAAATTGTCTTTAAAATGGTAGTTTTAATCTAATTGATGGAAACAGTCCTGGGTTGAAATAATCATAACTGATATGGGATGGTGAGCAGAAGTGGATCAGGTGCTGCCTTTAAAATTCTATTGAACTGTTTCAGTGCATTTTTCTGTTTTCTTTTAACCTGTCCTGCTCATTGTAGAGCAGAGAAAATCATGGTTTGCTGGAAAGATTGACCAACCTGGCTTCAGCTCATATGAATGACATGGATACAATTCAGAAACTTGAATCAGAAGTGGAAAAATTAACTCTCCAAAAGAAAACATATGATGAGAAAGGGAAAAAGTATAAAGAGGACAGTGAACAGGTAAATTATAATTGCTATCTGTGTACTTTTATTTTAAAAAAATTTTTCAGTTACTGGATTTATCAAATGCATTATTTGAGAGTTTCTAAGTAACTTTTTTCTTTTTTGGGGGGAGGCAGCACGGAAGGAAGGGAGTCCATATATGCTTGTTAAAATGCAAGATCTTCTGGGACCTATTTCTTCCTCCTTTGTAATTTCTATATTATGCTTACTTTTTGTGTGTACAGAAAATCTTCAAACTTCAGAATCAGAATAAAGAATTACAAGAACAGAAGGAGACTTTAGAAATAAAGCTTCAAGAAAAAATTGAGGAAATGAAAGGTACAATAACTAAAGGGAATTTCAAAGGAGTTATAGTGGGGTAAAGTCAGGTTTTCAACAAATTACTTTTATTCTAATAAAAGCAATGTAAGTGCTGAATTTGTAATAAATTGAAAGTTGGTCCTAAGCTTCTCTTGCTTAGAATGTGGCGTGCAAGTGTGCAAATACTTTTTATTTAATAGTTAAATTAAATTTGTTCTTCCAATAGCAGAAGCTCTCCTCCTGTTATGTGTCTTTCCTCACACACCTATTCCTTCAAAGTGTAGCTTCATCCTTGGTTCCTTTAATACACTACTTTTAGGAATCTAATTTCAAAGGACACAGGCAGCACACGAGATCAACTACAGATTAATAACAATTTGGTGTTTCAGAATCTTTTTGTTTCTGTAGCATTACTTGTGAAATGTACTGTGATAATTTCTGGCATTTGAGAGAGTAATTTCAGCCTCAGAATATGTTAAGAATTACTTATTAAAACAAAACTTCTCCTTGTGGTCATGCTTTTTTAATAAATGTACACAGTTGCATGAAGGTCTTTGAAATATTGAAATATTTTTTGACAGAGAAAATGGATGATCTCACAAAGCAGCTCTTCAATGATGTACAAAAAGAAGAAAATCAGCGAATGTATGTAATCTGGATTTTATTCCTTTGAAATAGCATTCATTTTTTCTATTTGCCTACCTTTCTGTCTCCTTCTGCAAATGCATTATGCTGACAACACTTACGAATCTGTCCATGTTCCTGGACATTAATGCTAGTACTGAAGTACTTCCTGTAGAGTTTAGGAAAAGCACATGCTTGTTCGTGGGTGAGTCATATGCAGGAAATTATCCTGAGACTGTTCTTTTGCAGTTTCCTGTCTTTTCATGTGCCTTTCTGAGAATTGAAAGGCAACTCTGATTGTAATGGTTTCTTTGGAGATATCCTCAGAATTTGGTCAGGACTGGAAGAGCAGCTGATTGCCATACCAGTCAGAAGTCCTGTGAAGTGAATATGAAAGGACCAAATTGAAAGATTCAGCATGAGGGAAAGGCAGTGTTTGTAAAGGCTATTTGGTTAAAAATATAAGGGAAAGAACTTTTTCCTGCTGCTTAGGTATTTAATTTGCAGTAAAAATCCTGTCTTTTATCAACAGGAGAAATTGCATTCTTGTCTTGGATCAAGTGTTTATTTCCCAATAACTCTTTTCCAGTACAAGACAGAGAACCTTCAGTACCAGAAAAACGCTGTTCTCTGACATGTGAAGAGAGCAATCAGTCACTGTTCCTGAGGGCTGGAAGCTCTGTGGTGCTCCACCTCAGTCTGATTTCAGCTGCCAGTAACTTCAGACTATATTAAGAGGACTTCTCTTGCTGGTTTTTCTGCTTTTCTCATTGCCTATATTATGCTGGAAGCCAGTCCAATCCAGCAAGGACTGGTGGAAAATGGAAAGCTTTCTGCAATGTTTTACTGAGAAGGACACAGGGCTTCCTGTTGCTGTGTCCTTCTGCAATGCTGACTGTGGCCATAAATGTAATGGAAAGCTGCTCAGGTAGGCTAACTCACAGAGTTAGAGAATTCACCTTTAGGTGGAATAAACTCCGTTTTGCCTTGAATTCCATCCCACTATAATTATATGACATGTAAGGAAACCTAGGGACATTCTCCTCCCATTATCATCCATTACGTAGGGGGATTCTGAGTATGTAGTAAAGCATTTTCAAGAAATTATGGTTCATTTAAGTGTTCTTCAACAAAGCATGTCCTTCAAATTAAGACTAAAACAAAGCCCATTTTTTTACTTATGAATGTAGACGAATAAAATTACCTTTTCCTTGTCTTCTTTAGGATACTTGAGAAAAATTTCCAAAATCAGAAGCAGGACTATGAAAAGGAGATCGAATTGCTGAAGGGAGAAGTTAAGATTCTGAAAGAAGAAAAAACTCAGCTACAGCAACAAATTCAGCAGGAAATTATCACGCAGGATGGCTTGAAAATAGAAGTAGGACAGCTTACAAAACAAGCACAGGTGAAGCATGATGCATTTCATTTTGGAGTCTTTACTAGATAAAGCAAGAGGAGAATGTTCGTGTTCTGTTTATAGATTATCTGCACTAACTTTATCTCCAGTGCATTTTCAGAAGTTGTATTTAATAAACTTTATTTGATACATTACTATATTGCATTGTTATCATGTAGTAGACAATGCAAGTTACTGCTCACAGAAATAAGTGCATGTTTTCAAGAGTAATTGTGCTTGAATATTTATAAATTTAAATATATAGATCTTTTTTCCTTCCTTTTCCTGAGAAAGTACTGATTTCTCAGCAGATTTTTCCTAACTTTAGTTTATAAACTGAACCTTAAAATAGTGCTTTTGTGTAAAGTCACATTTTTTCTGTAAGTCAATTCCATGGCAAAAACATTTTTTTTTCAGTACATCACATTACTGTTCTGCTCTGATGCCTGAGAATCAGATGCTTTAAACACAATGCATTTTTAGCCTTTGTTCTTAATTATAATTATGATTTGACTGATACTCATCCCTTGTCATTCACTCCTTGTCTCAGTATATGATTTCTGTCTGATTCAGAAAATCCCTGAGTTGCAAAAGGAAATTGAGCTGCTTCAGACACAGAAATTGGATGTTGAGAAACAGGCCCAGTCACAGAAGCGAGAATTGAGGGGTAAGCTACATACCAGGTAGTGCAGAGAACTTACAACTACAGTGGGAGCCAGGCCAGTTTAAACTGATCTCTTCTGTGTCAGCTGTGACAAAACTCCAGTTCTCTTTTCCATCCCAGGGTGGTTTCATTCTATTCACACAGATACATACAGTTTTATGAAGTGATCACTGAATACTGAGACCTGGGGTACCCCTTTGAGGAAACTCTGGTTTCAGACATTTCTCCTTTGTGTTTAGAAGTAGATACTAATGATTTAAACATCACCTAGAATTTAAACTTCACTTAGAGCTTAACAAGTATCTTGCTGAGACCCAAAAATGCGGAAACAATATATTATCTTGTTTTCATTCATCCTGTGCTTTGTCCTAGGTCCAGTAATGTCAAGTATGGTTAAACAGCTTGCTGAGTTGGGTTGTCTTTTGAAAAATGTACTTCAGAAGTACTACTGTTGTGAACTTTGTTTAATGGTAACAATGTCAGAAAGCAAACCTGTATTTGCAGTAAATGCACTAGATGATAGCACTAGATGAAAAATCATCTATACAGCTCTAGAAGTTGCCCCGATTCAGACCAGAAAGATGTAACTTTGCATTGAAATTTTAATGTGTTTAGAAAAAAAATGTATTGGCGGTACACCAACCTAATGCTCCTACATGTCCCAAAGTAGAACTGAGCCCCTCACTGTATTCTTGTGGTAAATCAGATATATTTACTGAATACCAGGAAAGAACCTTGTAGATTTAGGAAGACATAGATTTGATTTTTATAATGAAATATGCAGAGAAAATACTGAATTTTATAAACTTAGTGGATTTTTTTCCAGAAAAGATGTCAGAAGTTACACAGCAGCTTCTGGAAAGTTATGATTTTGAAGACGTAAGAAGCAGGTAATTTTGTTCTGAGGTCTCTTCAAAAAAGCTGAAGAAATTAATCTTTATGTTCACCTGCACACTAATGGTTTTGCCTGGTATTCTAGACTCTCTACAGAGGATTTGGAACACTTAAATGAGGATGGAGAACTGTGGTTTGCTTACGAGGGCTTGAAAAAAGCCACAAGGTTAGTTCAGTTCTTCAGTGTTTCCATAACTCCAAGCTGTGATCTAGAAAATAAATCAAAAGATCAGCGGATAATTAATTTCACAGTGAAATCTGGAACTTCTGTTAGGGAAATGAACAAACACTATATGATGGGCTGAGCAGTTTAAAGTTGATTGAATAAACTTTTACTGAGCCATTGAGATAAATGCATATGTGTCAGTCAGGGAAATGTGTTTCCTCTGAGATACCATGCATAGCTTTCTACTCCTTTAATGCACAGGTGATGTAATGGAATATCTCTGTGTTAATCACAGTACTTTGTTTTCACTTTGTATTAAACTTAACCCGTTTAATCAAGGTCATTCTACATCTGCTATGTTCTTTCTCCCTTTTGTTTTAACAGAGTATTGGAAAGTCATTTCCAGTCTCAGAAAGAAATATATGAGAAGGAGATTGAAGGTTTGAACTTTAAAGTTGAACATCTTAGTCAAGACATTAATCATCTACAGAAATTATTCCGAGAGGAAAATGACTTAAATGATGGCATTCGACTTGAAGTTAGCAGGCTAACTTCAGAAAATCTGGTAAGGTCCAGATGTAGAAGTACAATCCAGATGTGCTTGTGGCACTCAAAATACTGGAGTCATGTCTTTGAAATCTCCAGGCTCAAACAAATGGGGCCATCTAAGATGGCACATCCATAAGGCTCTTTCCCTGCCTGCTGGGGCTGTGCGTAAGGAGACAGCCAAATTTATCGTCTGAGTGTCCAGCTTGCTGGGGCAGCCTCACAGAGACTTTTCTCTTTTTCTTTGCATAAATCTGATTTGAGACTTTTCTCAAGAAGCCTCCTCAAAGTTCTGAGGCTCTCTCCACCAGAGGGCAGCTACACATTCCAAAACACACCCAACAAGCTACAGGCACGGCTGGGGAGCCTGACAACTGGTGCTGTGCAGAACTGGCACACACAAGGAGCTGTTATTCCAGAAGGCAGCATAAACCATATAATTTTTCTGAAAAATAATTGAAGAAATATGTTCAAAACAGAGTAACAAAAATGGAAAATAGAAAGAAAACTTATTTATAATATTTTTAAAATTGTTTTATGGAATGGTGAGGGGTTTTTTCCACTGTTAATTGAACTGGGGAAATTGAAGCCATAATGTAATTTCCTTTAAACTAGAACAGAACAACAGTAGTACTGGAACAGTCCAGCAGTTTGATTAGTTCACTATTTAGTTTTCAAGAGTGGCCAGCAGCAAGTCAGGCCAGCAGGCAGCAATACCCACTCAGACTCTCTCTCTGGTTTGGACTATTTGCAGCTGAGGGTCGTGGGTGACTTAGGAACTGTTCACAGATTTTAAAAGAAGGAAGGTGCTGAACTACACAAATCTCCTTTTTCTCTGAAAGGTAATCCCAGATCTCAAGCAGCAAGTTTCTGAACTTGAGAATCAAAAATTAGATCTTGAAAACCGTCTTCAAGAGCAGACTGTGAAGTTGAAAGGTAAAGTACCTCTACAGTCCCCAGTCTTTCAGTTTTTTCAGATGAACATGATGAATTCCCTGGAACTGAACTTTTAAAAGCTGAAGTAATATTCCATGGCAATTTCACTGTCTTATTACTTATTTTCTTATTAGTAAAATGAAAGAAACACAATGAAAAAAATGTGTTGTATAGTTTGTATCTCTTCTTAAAGAATAAGATACATGCAAATATGTGCTTCTTTTACCTTTCTGAGGTTATTCATTTCTATGGTTTGGAAGTCTCCAAATGTGTTCAATAGAGCTCTGCTAAGAATAGTTGGAGTGCAATGTGTCCTTTGGAAACAGCTATAAAAAGGAAAGATGATTTGGAGCTTAAGGCATACTTTATGGGGTGGACTTCAGAAGGTGCTGAAAAACTCAGAGTGGGACACAGAGGGAAAAGTTCTTCGCTAAGGCTGACTCTTTTAAAGTTCTCAGTTTAGAAAAGCATACTTTGCTGAGGATTTGGAGTCTCTCTAACTGCAGTGCCTTCCTAGGCGACTGATTTAAAATTTATGAGCAGTTTTACTACCAGCTGCAAGAAGTTAGTAGTATCAAAATTCTTCATCCCATATAATTTTCTCTGTGGTTATGGAGTGGTCACATATTTCTCTGATGCATTATCTGGCAGGTCATTCAGTTTCATTAGATGAAACAAAATTGTGAGTGTAAGGAAGATTTACTGAATACTAGTACTGAACAGTAAATACCTTTCATTTGTTGTTTCTGATTTGTTTTCGGTTTTGTTGCTGTTGATTACTGGAAAATATGGAAGAGATGTCAAATCGACTGCATTATGAGCTAGAACGGGATAGGACACAAAGACGGTAATTTTTAAACTTTTTTAAAATTTATTATTTAAGAAATGTAGTCACTATAAGCTGTGGTAACAGAGTCACTTAAACTCTTTAAAGTATTACATTCTATTTAAAATTTAGCTTGGAGTGTTGTGTACAGTTAATGAGTAATGGACAAGTATGATCTGACTGTGCTTTCACAAAAGATTGAGACAAGGCCTCTTACCTATTTTTAGAACTACTGAGGCCCAGAATGAAGTAGACATAAATGAAAAAGAGAGTCTGAAGGACACAATTGAAGTTGAGGGGCTGAGCAATGGTTTGATGCAAGATGAAATCCAAGATGAAGTACAAAGCAAGATAAAGCAAGTGACAACTCGACTTGCTGTGGAAAACATGGTGAGGAAATTAAATTGTCATTAAGAAACTATACCTGGAATGCAGGATAAAAGGAATGATTCTGTGATATTGATAGGATGTTTCTTCAAATAACTGAGGGAGAAAGAAAGTTGTGAAGGTGTTTCTTCCATCGAATATAAGTAAAAGAACATGATAGTGCACTTTAATTGTGGCAATAACATGGAGCAGTAGAAAACACTTTTTAATTGTGTTTACTCTGAATTCACTGACTTTGATTCTTACAGGATCTTGAGGAAAAACTAGACATGAAAGACAGAATAATAAAAAAACTGGAGGATCAGATCAAAACTCTGACCAAGACTATTGAAAAAGGTAAGATATTGTTATGTGATTTATTTTGTTTGATAGCTTTGAATGCTCAGTGTCTGTTTGAAGAAAAATATATTTTTTAAAAGGTGGAGTTAGGGCTGGGGTTAGAAATTTAAAACCTCAGAAAAATGTGCCAGGGGAATCATCAACACAAATTACATAGAAGTCCTTTCCTGGTTTGTTCGGGTTTTTTCCCCAGCTAAATAATAGGCAAAGCTCTTATGGACAAAGCAATTCCTCACAATAGGACGCTCTTAAGAACATTGCAGAGGTATCTAATGCGTTGCTGTTTATTTTTCTTATTCCTGCAAGTAATCCCACTGAATCCAGAGAAACTATCTATGAATAATAGAAATGTTACTTAACTCATCAAGCTTGAAGCCAGAAGCTAAGAACATTAGTGTGACCAGGGCCTGTACTCTTTATTACAGAGAAACTGCTTTTCTTCAGTAGTTTGTTATAACATGACCATTAGCTTAACCATTAGCCTTGAAGTAACAGTGCTTTTGTGTTTGACAGCCGAAGCCCATGTGCCAACTGTGCCCAAAGAGTACATTGGAATGATGGAGTACAAAAAGGAGGATGAAGAAAGGATCATTCAAAATCTGATCCTTGGTATTGTAGTAAAATTTGATATTGTATAAGTCATCAACAATATTCAGAACACTGTAACAAAAACTACAAGGCACCATATTTCATTTACATTCAAAGTAGCCTTTTCTCCATTCCCTTGCCATCAATACAATTCGGAGGCTCTATATTGCACTCTTTCCACTGCCAGATATTTCAAGTACAGAAGCGCTTTATCTGTGTAAAACTCATTTCTCTGACTCTGACTAATGCTGACTCTTTCTTATTATTTATCCACCTCTAAAGCTATAAATCTCAAGAGCACACCAGGAACTTGAATTTACTTTCTTCCTGGTCATCTACTAAGTCTGTAAGTCACTGTGCTTGTATCCATGTGTGCTCGTTACTCTCCTGTCTGTCCTTTCCATATCTATCATTCCCTTCACTGAAGGGAATTGTACTTCATGTTTCTCTTGTAGAAGGATTTTGTCCTTCATCTGAGCTACTTTACAATATCAGTCTTGCTGCCAAACCAGCTTTTTTCATTAGCTTACAATTCTTAGTAAATTTGATGAATTGTCTATGTACATTGGTACCGTTATTAACTTAACAACACCTACGTTTTCTTAGCATCTTGTTCAGCCTTGTGAATGTTTATGCCTTTGTGAACAAAGGTGTGGTCTTAAGCAAGCTGGAATTTGGTGGGGCATCCAGTGGGTGGTTAAGTGTAATTTGCATTTTTTAAGTTGTCCTGCCTGGCATAGCCCATGCTGGACCTTAGAATTTGCTACAATGCTCTTCTACCCCTCAGGAAAATGTAATTAGTACTCATGTGTGAGCAGTAGTGTTACAGAAGCTTTCAGAAACAAGGAATTCACCAATAAGTCAATTATCAAGTGACCAGTCACTGCAGAAATGAGCCTCATGGTGCTTGTCTTTTTCACAATGATACATTGAATAATTTGAATTTTTACATAATAAACCACATGATTCTCCTCTATGCAGATTTAAAGCCACGTGGAGTTGTAGTTAATATGATACCTGGCCTTCCAGCTCACATCCTATTCATGTGTGTGAGATATGCAGATTACCTGAACGATGCTGACGTGCTGAAGTCTTTCATGAATGTAACCATCGATGGTATCAAACAGGTTGTTAAGGTAGGAGTTATGTTTGATTGTACTATGCTGTATTTTTTATTTTTAACACAAGGTTTACAAGATGCATGCATGGTACTTGGGGAATGCCAACACTTCCATTTGCTGATATTCCCATAAAGGAATGATAATCATTAGTGACACTCTTTTTGAGGTTTACTGTAGCATCCCTGTAAAGTCTCCAGGTAAGGCTCTGCTGTGCTGAACACAGAATCCATGGAGTGCATTAACATAAATTATTTTTACCTGAATATCTTGTTGACAAAATAATTTAAATTATTTTGCATTTTGTAATGAGTAGCTAATTAGGTGAAATACACCTGTGCTTTCAGCACTGGTAAAAGCCAGATGGGCAGAAATGTAGGTTGATATGTCTGGCAACAAGCAGGTAGTGGAATCTGACCTTTTTTGCACTGCTTGGCTGCTGGTGTAATTCTGCATGTCATCTGGTACTGCAGCACTAGAACCCAAATGATTAAAATCAAATTGCCAGCCAGTGTACAAAATTAAATTATAAACAAAAATTGCTATCCTGTATACATAACAAATTCAGCTCTGTGAATACGTTATTACAGATTTATAATGGAATGAAACACCAGACATGGTTTGTAGAACAGGCAGGAAAAGACTATGGTTTATTGCCACTGAACATGTTGTACAGAGAATGCCTATAGTTTGTTCACAAATAAACTTGCAGCACAATTTCTCCATTAGAGAAGCTTGTGTTTACTTAGCTAACAACAACAACAAAAAAGATATACATAGTTAGAATTGTGTTTATATGTAGTCCAGTTTCATTTGTGAATGCAAGTCTTGTTCACACTTCTTTTCAGGAAGCCCACCAGCACACTACATATCCATAGGAATTGTAAAACTGTTTGTTCAGGCTTATTGTTTAGCCTGTCTATCATATAAGAATACCTAAGCAGTATTTACCAAACAAAAGAGGGATCTTTGCTATGTATTAGCCTGAAAACACAGCAGGATTTGTTCAGCTAGGACCTTACAGATGCTCTGTGCTCCTTCTGCCATAGACAGGCTCTGTTATAGCAATGCTGTAATAGTCTTAACCTTAATTATTGAATTAACTTCATGAGACAGTACCATACTAAGACTGCTTTACTTACCATTTTCAGGAACATTCAGAAGACGTCGAGATGTTGTCCTTTTGGCTTTCCAATACGTATTATTTTCTTAACTGTTTGAAGCAGTACAGTGGGGAAGAGGTAGGATTGATTTCATAAAATAATTTCATTACTTCTGACAGTTTTTAACTGGAATTTAAAATAGCATTAAGTAATAATTACTCATCTGCTCACCACTGTTCCTTACAGGTATTTATATATTCACATTGCACTGCAGTGGTGTTTTGTGTCTTATACAAATAATAAGACAGTATAGAACTAATGGATCAGGTGAAATGAAGGAAACACCAAAGTGCTAAAGTAGGTTTAAGACATGACATGGAAACTGCTATTTAATTTGAATTATTCCACATGAGTTTAATTTGAGCTGGACTTCAGCTATCCAGCTGTGTGTAAATATAAAACAGTTTTACTATTTTATAATTAGGACCATTCAAATACGTACTGCTACCAAAATAGAAGAAAACCTTGGGAAAGGAGCAAAACAATAAATGTTCAGGTTTTTCCCTTATTTCACTTGCTTTTGGAAGCTAAGTCTCATCCTGAGATTCAAAGTTCTTTTCATTCTTTCCGATTGGAAACCCTTACTGTATTTTTTAATGTGGTTTTATAGACTTAGGTGGCCTGAACTGGGGTCAGAGATGCTCCCTCTCGTGGCCACACCAGAGCCATGCGGATCCAAACCTGTTAAACTTCGCTACCAACACTCTTTAATGGGGGTT
The DNA here is from genome assembly GCA_013397935.1 of Dasyornis broadbenti. NCBI lineage: Eukaryota > Metazoa > Chordata > Aves > Passeriformes > Dasyornithidae > Dasyornis > Dasyornis broadbenti. The sequence goes on along the minus strand of VZRN01000335.1, from coordinate 1,137,580 downwards.
GCAGCAGTAGGGAAATCTCTGAATCCAGAATTTACTTTTAATCTAAATTCTAATGAATATCCAACACATCACACAGGTTAGGATTGAGAGTAGACTTTTGAAATCAGAAATTTGCTAATGAAAAGTTTAAAAATAATATCTCTGCAACAATAAAATGTAATTTTTTTTGTTAGCCATCATAGTTGAAACAACGACATTGTTGGGGTTTTTTTGTTTTGGTGGTTTTTTGTTTTTTTGTGGGGGAGAGGAGGTGAGAACAGGGAGAATTTGCATTCTGTTTAAGAGATCTAGGAATTGCGCCAAAGTTCATTGACATCTATGCATGTTTTTCCTTTGGCTTTAGAACAGAGCAAACATCAGCATAAACTGGAAAATTAAGTACAGGAAACATCCGTTGAAATTAGCTGTAGCTTTGACTCATTCTGAGACAGTGCTCAGACAGAGATGGAATGAGTAACTCAAATACATTGCAGTAACAATTTATAATTACCACGTTATGTGATTTCTAATAATTATATTTGCAATTCACTTGTAGGAATTTACAAAGTTTAACACTCCACGTCAGAATAAGAACTGTTTGAAGCATTTTGATCTCTCAGAATACAGACAAATTCTTAGTGATTTGACCATTCAAATATATCACCAATTCATTGTTGTAATGGAGAACAACATTCAGCACATGATTGGTAAGACAACAGCAATCCAAGCGGACCTAAATGTAGCTTGTAAAGTACATGAATAAAGCTTGTACAGGGAGGCAAAGGGTGGGACAGACTCCTTTCTCCTGATATTTATACATAGGTATTCCTGCATGTGTGTTTCTACACATATAAATTTCACTGAATGGTATATCCCCACATGATTTGGAAAGATTTTTTCCTCAAAATGCTTCCTAGTGTGGGATAATGCTCTGAATCTGAGCAACATCATAAAAAAAACAAAAGGCTTTTTAAAAATTGTGTGCTCTGGAAGCCTTTGTCAAGGCTACTTTTCCTGTATCATTTAACTTCTAAAATATCCTGAAAGTAGGTTTTGTTCAATAATTAATGTAACTGAAAGGAGCCTCGGGAATTTTGATTTTATCAGTTATTTTCTGTTGTATTTCAGTACCAGGCATGCTGGAATATGAAAGTCTTCAAGGAATTTCTGGCTTGAAACCTACGGGGTTCCGCAAGCGCTCTTCTAGTATAGATGACACGGATACCTATACAATGACCTCTATCTTGCAGCAGCTCAGCTATTTTTATAGCACTATGTGTCAGAATGGCTTGGACCCTGAGCTTCTAAAGCAGGCAGTGAAGCAGCTTTTCTTTCTGATTGGAGCTGTCACCCTCAATAGTCTCTTCCTCCGCAAGGACATGTGCTCGTGTAGAAAAGGAATGCAGATAAGGTAACACCAGTAAAGTTTCAACAGGCTCGAGAAAGAATTTTTAACACTTGTATGTAATGTCATTTATCTCTAAGTTACTGGATATTCTGTGACCATTCTGATGGAAGTAGCCAATTGTTTTTTACTCCTTTTGGAAAAGCAAATCTTTGTATTTTGGGCTGAGCTTTCTCAACGTGACAATTACAAATTGTTCTTTCCATGGAAACACTAGTGGAGGAAAAGGCAGAGAAAATTACAGTCTGAAGCTTAAAGTCAGACATGGTTAGGATTCTTTCCATGCTAGCTCATCCCTGATGTGACCAACAGTATTTTTAATTCTTTCTTACTATAGTAAACAGGTGCAGTGTCCCCTGGCTGGCAGAGATACAAAAGCTGACTTGCATGTTTCATGCTCTGTGATGAGAGAGGCCCTGAGACAGAGCCTTGGAGGGTGTAGATTGAGCATCATCTCTCCTGTTACAAGCATCAAGGAAATGTGCTCCTAACTGTTTTGCAGAAGAAACAGTGCATTTGTTTTCCATTAGTCAGTCTGCAGACTCAGGTGAAGGAAAATCAGTAAAATCTTGGCCCATTTGGGAACATTACTAGAAGAAAGCTGGCCATCAGTTATAAGCCTGGCCCTGCTTTGTAACAGGCAAAGATTATTCCCATTCCCTGTACATGCTCAGTTGTAAATATATGTTTTTTAATGCCATAGAGTGCAATAGGCAATGCCAGTATATATTAGGAATTTTCTGTAAACAACAGCTAAACAAATAATTTGCTTTCTATTAGCCACACTTTAAGAAATTAAAAAATGAAGAAAAAATGAAATTGAAATATACAAAGGATTTAATTTATAGTTCAATAAGCTATTAATTGCTTGGGTTTTGTTATCTGCAGGTATTGTTTTTCATTTAAAATGTTTTAATTTGAACACTGCATTAGAGGAGTATTTCTTCTTTAGCAGTCATCAAAGTAAATTGCTTGTCAAGGGGAATCTGACATTTCTGTTCTTTGTTCATGGTTTAACCCAGATGTAATATCAGCTACTTGGAAGAATGGCTTAAGGACAAGAATCTTCAAAGCAGCAATGCCAAAGAAACTTTGGAGCCCCTGTCTCAAGCAGCCTGGCTCCTTCAGGTTAAAAAGATCACAGATGATGATGCCAAGGAAATATGTGAACACTGCACATCTCTTTCCACTGTGCAGGTAACGAACCATTTGTTTTCTTCTGGCAGCACTGATTGCAGAATCTTAGCTATCTAAAATACTTCATTACAAAAAGCTGTTGGACTTTCATTTCATAAAAGTAGCATTCTTCAGCATTCCACATCATCACTTGTTAAACTGAAAAATTAACTCCTTATTCCTGATTATTTTGAGCATTTTAACTGCTCTTGTGGTGAATATTTCTCTGCTTTGTTGTATCCCACATTTTTGCTCCACATTGTATTTTTTTTTTAGTATGTCACAGGGTTTTCTTTATTGTTTCCTTTAATCAATTCAGCTTTTTCTACATCTCCTTGATCCTAGTGACACCTCTGGAAATGAATCATAGCAATCATCATATATGTAACAACTCAGTAGGTGACAAGTCAAAATTCTCTCTTTACTGTAAAATGTTTTACTGAAACTTTAATTAAATATCAGTAAGAATGTCATAATAATGCTTTCTTTTTGTCTTCTTTCTTTTTATGACACACTAAAATAGTCTTTTGTGATTTGAGCAGATAGTTAAGATCCTGAACTCATACACACCGATAGATGACTTTGAGAAAAGAGTGACTCCATCATTTGTTCGGAAAGTCCAGGTAAGAGCTGCAACTGCTATTTCTAATATTCAGCTTAACAGGATACTTCATACATATGAGTTTTGATGCTTTGTAGTTGTACTTGACCTTTGCATCATATTACTTTTAAGTTGCTCATCTTCTAGACATTTGAAATTGATGCAAACAAATCTGCTTAACATCGTGCAAAAGCAAGATTTGCGATGGGAAGAAAACAATGTACGGGTTTTGCTTTGATTCTTAATTCAATGCTTTCACGCTCTTTCTGTTCTGATTCCAGGCTATGCTAAACAACCGTGAGGAGGTTCCACAGCTGATGCTTGATACCAAGTATCTCTTTCAAGTGACGTTTCCTTTCACCCCCTCTCCACATGCCTTGGAAATGATACAAGTCCCCAGCAGCTTCAAACTTGGCTTTCTCACGAGGATTTAATAAAACCAATGAATTGGTATTTCCTCAGAGGCTCTATAAAGACAGCAGACTTTCATGGTTCATTTCACCAGCTGGGGGATAGTATGGCAGCGTGCAGTGAATTAAGCTGTTAAAAACTTGTTCTTCAGTCAAGACTTGAACAGTAGGAGTCATTTTGACTTGTTATTTCCTTCTCCCTTTTCTTACTCTTCTCCCTTCACTTCAGTCCTACAACGATAACTTTATATCATCACCTGGACACAAAGCTTGCCATACAGTTTTTATTCCAATCCTGATGAGAAAAGCATTTATCTGACAGGTTTGCATTGCTGCTCTGTCAGCAGCAGTCCAAGGGGAAGACTGCCATGTGATAGATGTTACTGCTTTATAAGTTTCCTTGCCTTCACTTCTGTAATGAGAGGGGGTTTTTATTTCTCAAAGTGATTCTGTTCTTTGCTTCGATAGACTGGATCTCTTTGAGACTGGCTGTCGCCTTTGTGTGAGCAGGGGAACTGAGATCAGTGTAAGAGAATGGCTGTTACAGACTCACAATGAGTTTTTGCAGGCTGGCTGGCTTGGCTCTCTGAGGGCTTGCATTGCCGCTCAGGCACTCCACATGGCACTTTGGCCAGAGCAAGGACTCGGGTGCTCCTCTTGGAGGCAGGTTTCAATTTTGTTCTCTGCAGTGACAAGTTTGGATTCAATGTCAGTTCTGGTACTAGAAAAGTTAGATATAAAATTCATGTTATGATCCAGGTTTGAATTACAAGCTTGGTTCTCTAAGTCAGAAGTCATCTCCTGGTTTAGTTCCATCTGCAGTGCAATGTATTTCAGAATACACACTGGGTATGCACACATCACTTTCTGCCTTGTTTTGCTGGTTTCCCTTCTCCATTCCAGAGACTGAATAGGAGCAGATGCAGTGACTGTGGTCTGGTGTCACTGATAAAGCAAGCTTAATTCCTTGCATTTCATCTTTATTTATTTAATTTCAGTTGCAGGATCCTTAAATGCAGAAATAGTCTCCTTTTTGCTTTGTTCAGCCTTCTCCCTGTGGTCAGGGAGTAAAACAGTAACTTTAGTTAGTTCTGGACACTGTCAGAACAACAGGGGAAACAGCTTTCACCTCACACAATGATGACTGTCCTTAGAAATTCCTCAGTAAATAATGCTGGGTTTCTAGCTATTCTATTAGCCATAGTTATTAAAATCAACTACTAAAGCTTTGAAATAGTTAAAGGATTATAATGAATTGAGTTAATTTAAGGCACACGTTATTTGATTTTTTATTATTATTATTCTTACTACAGTGTTAGTACTTCTTGTTTAATTTCACAAACAATGTGTAAGTATAAAGAAGGAATCATTCTTGCTATTTAGTGTTCTGGGTGTTTACTATGTACAGAGTAATATTCCTCATGGTATCTACAGAGGTTTTCAAAATACATGAAGGAAAAATTTTGTTTTGTTCAATAACAATAAAAGCTGTACAAAAGATCACACATGCAGGTAGACTAGTATTTTAACATGTTAAATAAAGCAGCTTTTAAATCAATTTGTACTTCTTTGTGTGATGCAATAGTTACGTTTTCAGTATGGAATCATTTGAAAGAAGTTACTTGGAACTATGTAAACATCTCAGTCTTGTATTGCACTGTAAACATTTATTTAATTTAGTTGCTTTGCTGTAACATTGTGTATCTTCCTGCCAGCATTGTGTGCTGTCCTTGGCTCTTCATGAATTTCTGGAAATAGTTTAATGCAAGCAACTTTTGTTGCTGAAAGTCATGCACAGCCTTTTTTTGCAGCTCCTGGAGCTGTGTGTCTGTTAGCAAAATCACGGCCCACTCTTGCATCCACATCACATCAAAGCATCAAGGTGTGTGTGTGTGTGTTGTTATCACAAAAATTGTTGATCAAGGAAAGCTGTTCTGACAATTGATGCTTCATTACTTTGAGAGGTTTGCGTGGAGTGTGCTATCAATGCTGTGTATGCAAACAACAGGTATATTTTAAAAACAAAGTTAAAAAGATCAGGTTTACTGTATGCTCTCAGAAACTTATCTTGATTTTGCTGACATTAATGCCTTCAGCCAGAATTTAGGTACAAATGTACCAAAATTGTTTTCTATTATTCTTCTCATTATAAGGAGCCGTTTTAGTGAAGGTGGGTGCATGAAAGAAGCATTACTGAGGTTAACTTTCCTAGAATGATATAAAGAAGAAAGCTGTTTCCTTCAAATGGGAAAATGTTGGTGATCATTACTGCAATGGGAAAGTACTGAAAAGGCTTATGCAGAGATGTGTAAGATGCTTTTGGCATCTTTGGATGTGTTTAGACATGTGGCTCCTGCAGTTTCTGGGAATAGAGCTCAGCAGCACAGGTGGTCCCTTTCAGTCCTGTGCTCCCATAATATTCTAATAAGAAAGATTAGGACTGTTTACTTCTACCCAAGTTTCTGCTGGGCTGAGACCTAATTCTGTTTTTTTTCCCTCATTTTGTCTCAGATTCTCTTGACTACCAAGTGACTACTACATCTTAATAGCAGATATGACCTTCAGCACTTCTTAAATTTTTCAGACATGTTTTCATAAATTTCCCAAAAATTTTTTCAAAGACTGCAAGAAAATCAGCAATTTTTAATCCTATTTATTTTAAATTTATTGTCTTAGAACAGGTGAATTGTAAAAGTATAACCAAGGGAGAACCAGCATGGATACTAATCAGTTTGTTTGACCTGTAAATTTTTTTAAGAATATGAGATAAACTTAACATTGGCAGAGCTATTTGTCAGAATGCCAAGTTGATATTTGGAAAAATCAGTTATCCATCACCTCCCCAGTATATTTCAACTTTAAAATTTGTTAACAAATATTTGTTTATAAACAAACCATCAAAAAACCTGCTGTGTGGAACAGGCAGATAAGGTCTGGTTTGCCTAATAGTTTCTGTTCTTTATTCTGTATTCTAAAAGAGGGCAGTTAAAATAAAGTCTTTATCATCAGTAATCCTCCGTATGTAACTGATCTGAGGTGATGCAACTGAAGAGGCTGAGCTTTAAATACCTTTAAGTAGAATTAATAGAGAGGTTGTCTTTCTATGTTAGCAGCTGCACAGGGCTTAGTCATCCTGAGAATCTCCAGGTTCTTGCTGTTTGAAAAGGTGGGTAAATTTTTTATCAACAAGATTCATTGTACAGAATTTCTCTGTAATAAGATATTTCTTAATGATTCACCGTGCTACCATTTTCAAATTTCTAGTGTGACTTTTAAAACCTAGTAAGGTTAAAATTTCAGCCTACAGACATAGAAGTTATAATAGTTTTAGACCTTTTTGCTTTAAATATCTTTATAAAATTGTCATAGTGATGGTATACTATCTCAGGTGTAATACTGCTTTTTAATTATTCAGAAGCTTTGATAGTTTCTCTTGCAGCAGAATTTTGTAATGTCATAATCTCATCTGAAGTAAAATACTGATAACAGGTGTGATTCCCTCTATATATTACTCCAGCAATTTCTCATACTTTATCAAAGATTAATTCTGACCAAACTATTTATTCCAAGCCTAATAGATCCTTGTCAAAATTGTCTAGAGTTAGTGATGATATTTTGTTCAAATAAGATCCTCAGGGAACCACTAATTCTGAGAGCCTTGGAATAACGGGTTATTCAGTTGTGAATGTCCAGTTTTAAGAATCTAGGAGAGCTGAGCCCTGGTACTGCAGTCACTTTACAGTACAGAGCAACACCTGCAGGGAGCTCTCTGGAAAGGGTGGCAGCTTGTGGTCTCGGGTTCACATTTGCAAAAGAATGTATTAAAACCTTCAGGCCATACTTGCTGCTTTTCATCAAGTGGAATATAAAACTTCTTGACTGCACAGAGCCGACTGAAAGCTCCATACAAATTTTAGATTATTATGCTGCAGCTCCTTCCAAGACAAATTTCTTCCCACATATTTTAGGATGAAGTTATGCCTCCCCTGGAGATGACAGCAAAACTTTTATTGACTTAAGAATGGGCAGGATTTCTGGGTTTATTATCTCACTTTTCAAATAATCAACTGAAATACTTAAGAATAAACAGCAGAATAGAGACAGGTGCACAGAGTAAAGTTTGGTTTGTTTTTTGTATAATGTCCAGCCAGACAAATTCTAAAATCTTCATAGGTCATTGAATTTCTTTTGTTCCATTTAAATCTCTCCTGCAATAACTATGTCTGAGTGTTTACCATAAATTCATTATTTATGTATGAGCCTAAATAATGTTAAAAACTTCCATTTTTAGAAGAGGTGAAAGGTCCCGTTTTCCCTATGAAAAATGTACAAAGAAAAATGACACTGCAGTATTACTCTCATTTGTTTGTCTGACTCACAAGTAGTTTTTATTACTCTGTTGGTGATGGTGCTTTGATCTGAGAGATGCCTGGCTTGAGAACAAAAGTGGATTTGTAAGGACCCAGCTGTCAGTGTGCTTGAAGCAACAATTTCTGCTCAAGCAGCATATTGGTCATAATATTTTTGTGGCTGCTGCTGACCAAGTCTTAGGTAATCTTTTCAGCTTTTAAAATAATGCATGATAATGACAATTTTATAATGCAGTGGAAAAACAAAAATTATTGATCAATGCAGATTTCTCAGAAGTCCAGCTGTTGCTGTGGATTTCTGGTTATTGTCTGCTGACCGTGGCTGAGTACAAATTGTAAGTAGTTTCCCACACGTAGTGAGTCCACAGGCACAGCACATATTGCAGTGGGGTGTTTATAGGTATGTTTTCCTTTACGTTTTCCTTCATAAAAAAAGAATGTGCAGAGCATGTGACTGTCATGTATATAGTGACAGTTCATCCAGCTCGAGAGATTAGTCACAGAGAGATTATCCAGCCTACAGATGTCTATATACAGCCTAGGCTGCCTTAGCTGGCACAGCAGTAGTGGGAAGCTTTGTGCTGGACTGCAATGCATGCTTTCCTCCTTCTTCTCTTTCAGCTCTCGTGAACCACCAAGATGGACCAGACCTTTTTAGCAATTGTGTTTGGTCCCTGTGACAAATGCTCCAAAGAGAAGCCCCTCAGGCCTATTTCCGTCAAATCAGAGCAACGCAGCTACTGCTCACTATGTGTGGAAATGGTACGTTACTGATTGCATCAGCCACGGGTGTGGAGAGACTGCAAATAACAGGCTGGAATGTGTTAGTGGTCTCTTAAGTTGGGTTTTTCTGGACAGCAAATAAGCACTGCCCATAGACTGCCAAACACCTCTGCAGACACCTGGTGTTTCCACAAACATAAAAGAGAGGTGGCCCCGGGGTTCAAGGGTACTTTTTACAATTCTTGATTGGAAAACGGCCACAAGCTTTTTACCCTAGGGTACCACATTTGCTCTGCAAATGTTATGTGCCTGTCTATACTCTTCTCTGAGATAAACATGTGCTGTGTTTGGTCTATGATCTTGAGTGTTTCCCATTTGCCTTGTAAAGAACTTAACAAAAACAAAAAAGAGATTAAATCATCGCAATAAACTCATTCATGAGAGACTAGGGATATGGCATTCACTGAGTCTGTCTCAGACACCAGGGAAGTGCTGTCATAACTCCTTCATGGCCACATTTCCTACTGGTTGTCTCCTGTGCTATGGGCAGTACTTGGGTGAGAGCTGGAAGTTGCTACAATGAGGATAAGGTGGGAAAAAGTTGCAGAGCAGTGAAATGTCTTCTGTTGGAGGCTTTCTGATCTCCAGCAATTACGGGTGAGGTGATATCCCACTCTCCTGGTAGGGAGCACTGTTCTAGAGACATCACTGTGGCGCTTTTTTAGGTGAAATACACAGCTAAGGTCATGAACCTGTGTGTCTATTGAAGAGTTGGTCTCCAAAACTCCTTTTGTAAACTTAAGAATTTCATTGTCCAACTTGCAGTAGTTCTGTTTTATCTTCCTAACGCATTGTGCATTATCAGTTGGAGAAGACATCCATCACTGTTTCCTCCCCAGAAGTGTTGTCTGCTGTGACTGAGTAGAGTCCAACAGTTTGTATTTGAGTGTCAGATGAAATGATCTCTGCAGAAATGCTAAAAGGCTTAGCAAGCTGTGTTTACAAAACACTGTTGTATGGCCAGATGAGAGCACTGATTTCATGGTGTAGGTGGTACATGTGTACAATTTACTGGCTGACACAGCACATTCTCATGCGTTACATTGTTTAGGAGGAAATTTAGATGTAATGACTGTAAGACAAAAGACAATCCCTTCCTGGTTTATTCACTTCTTCCGACTTTGAAATTGCTGCTTTGTTCTGGTCCTTCTTGGCCAACAGCCTTCTTGGCTATTTATTCAGTAAATTTTTGCATGACTAGATAAATGCATGCTGGAATTGCAGGAAACTGGCTGTTATTTACACCTCCTGCAACTTTCTCCCTAATATTGGCATTATGGATATTAGACTCTCACCAGCTGGAACAGCTGGCAGGTGGAAGCAGACTGAGACTTCAAGAAGAATTGCATCAGGACCTAACAGCCTGTTAGGCTTCCTATTAGCACTGCAGTGGGACCTGAGGCTTTCTGGGAGATCTCACTTTAGCTTGCTTCATATGTTTTAAAAGATTTAAAAGCAAGTATTCAGAACACAGAGAGCTCTTTGCACTAGCACTGAAATACACACAAGTAGGGAAATTCCATCCTTGACTTCTTTAATTGTTTTTTTCAGAGCTGTGGGTGTGCTTTGGCTTATATCAATATGCACAATATATCCTTTGCCACAGTTATGTTTGTGGATGCATGAGCCTATTATGGTGTCTAACTGGCTGGTCTTTCTGCAACTTCCTGATGTGCCATGCAACTTCTAATTTTCGTCCAGCAGATGCACACATGCATTTTCATCAGCCAGTCTTTGTGATTTCCCCAAAACCAGCTTATGTTGAGGGATAACAGAATTAGAAATTGCCAATTCCCAGTGTTAGCATCATCCTACTTCAATTGTTTGCCTTTTAGGCAAAATAATCTTCTTCCTCTAGGATTTTGCCTGCTTTGGAGTATGGTGCTAATCAGTAGAGACTCGATTTTGCTGGTTTAGTATCAACACAAAACTATTAGTAAATTAGCATACAATTTGAAAAAAGATCAGCTGGTGGATTAGTGAGAAATAAAAGTTACTTTACAGGCCTAGCTTTTGAGATAGGCAACAATTTGTTATATACTGTTAGATCCTTCATTTTCCCCAGTGTTCTTATACCAAAGCAGGACCAACTTTCTTCCATGGATCCCCATCACTCATCACTGTAATCTGGTCTGTGGCACTCGATGATGTAGTACCATGTTATCCTCTAAATGAATTCAGATTCATTTTATTTAAAGCTCCCAATTGGCCTTACTCTAACCTGTATTTTTGCATGGTTAGCTAATAATGACGGCATGGGTAGTTAAGCAGGAATTGGTCAGATGAACTAAATAGCTTTTTAAAAAATTTTTTTATTCAACCAGTGAAATACATGTTATGTATCACACACTTCTACAGCTCGCTCTGTCCAGTAGAGGCTTCCCTTTCACCTCATGGCTCTGCTGACCCCTTTATCTTGGGATTAGTACCAAGTATCAGTCTGCACACGTACGGTTCCCAGAGACTCTCACCTTCTGTGCTGCTCTTTGTAGACTTTTTAATCCCATTCCACAAGGCAGTGAGACTGTTCACATCAGTAAGGCAAGAAACTGGACTTTTCACTGTTAGAACTATGTTGACTGTCTGACACATAGATGTTATCTATGCCAAATTCCTGAGAGCTGATGCGTTCCTATCAAGGCAAAGAAATTTCCTATGCCTTTTCTTGGATTTAACTTCTGGGCCTCTTCACACTTATCAGGTGTCAGAAATAAGGCATTTGTTATAGATTAGAATCCTTCAAAAATGAAGTTTTGTCTTCAAAATCTTCCTCTGCTAGTCTCCCAGGACACAGCTGCATTATTGAGTTTAATATAAGTAGGTTTAATTTTTCAACCTGAAGATAACACACTGGAAGAAGCTTTCTGTCACTTTTCTGCTAAAAAAATCTTTGGGCTCCTTGGGTTTTTTTTTACCTATTCTCTTGGTATTACTTTAAAAATACTCAGTTTTTAGTTCCTTGGCACAGTCTGTGCTGGAAGGCATTTCCAATGTGCTGGTTACTCTGGGGGGCTTTGAAGGATGTTCCTTTATCCAGCAGTATGTGAAGCCTGTAGCTTATACAGCCTACATTCTCCTTTGTGATTCTGAACATAACTGGAACAATGAGTTCAGGGCTGCCTACACTGGCCTTCAGGCTGATTGGATTAGGTCACACCAGTTTCTGTGGACAATGAGAAGACTGGAAATACATCCACTGCATTTGACTGTCAGTGAAGTAACCCAGCTTCTGTCTGCAGATCCATTGACTAAAAGGGACCTTGTGGACATGACCAGACCAGGGCCTGAGTTCAGCTCCAGAATGATGGTGGAGAGCTCAACAGCTCTGCCTGTGCATCCCAGTTGGACAGCAACACTGCTTCTAAAACCAGTGTGGAAAGGGACTTTTATTTTCTCTGAGACTCACACTTTGTCCAGGATGTGCCCAGAGGACAAACAACAGCTTCAAACAAGCATTTTCTTATCACCCTTTCCAATCTTGGCACATCCCCAGGTTGAACAATAGCTGTTAGATTGTCTGTTTTCTGGGTGAAGGGAGAGAATGGGAGTCATCATGCACGGAGTTACTCCTTGTAGATCAAGGACAATTGTGTAATAAGAAGGGGACATTTTCAAGGAACTCCCAGGGAACAAAAAGCTATGCACCATGGTTCTTTGGAAGCATCAGCTGCTCCCTATGCCTAGCACACATCTGTATGAGCAGAACCCAAAGAGCTGAGGCCCTGAACTCACACCACACCAAGGTGTTGGGCTATTTATTCCCTCTTTGGGATTTTGGAAACTGCTCTGTTTCAAGAGCTGGTAACACCACAGATATGCTAATGTGCATATCTGAGAGCAGGAGAAAGGGGTAGCTTATCTAAAGCAGAGGAGAAAAAAAGAAATAAACCCTGATAAAACCAAATTTAAAAATTAGGAATTCAGAGTATAGTAGAGAGAAGAGTTTTCACTACTGCATCTGTCCTGCTGGCACAGGAACTGGGCCAGAGACCTGCATAGCTGATTCTCCCAGTGGCCCCTACCCATAGGAGTATCAGAGACTAGTGGAGATAAGATTGGACTTCGTAAGCCTCAACAAGACCTATCTTCTCAGTCTGATATTTTAAAATGCTACTGGGGTGACTGATGACTTTTTTTTTTCTTCTTTCCCCCACAGAGTGTGCAACTTGTACAAATAAGTTTGGGTATGAAGCAGTAACAGCCCTTGGCATGTGTTTCTGGGGAAATGAAGCCTTTGGGCTGTGAAGTGGGCTTGGGATATGTGTAGGAGTAGGGCAGGAGGTGAGGCTGGTGCCAGGTGCGGGCCTGGAGACCACTGGGATGCCAGGGCGGGCTGGCCAAGGGATGCTGGAGTGGCCGGGCAGGACGGGATGCTGGTCCCTACGGTGTGTGCGCTCAGGACTGGCCTGGACGTCAGCGGGGAGGGGAAGCCGGGTCGGCTCCAGCGCCGTTGCTGAGGCAGCAGGAGCCGCGGCAGCATCCCCGAGAGCCGGGCTGGCAAACTCCTCCTCCCTGCCCATCTCATCCCCGCTCTCCCCGCTTCCTTTGCAAAGATGGCAACCGAGGGGCTGCACGAGAACGAGACCCTGGCATCGCTGAAGAGCGAGGCCGAGAGCCTGAAGGGCAAGCTGGAGGAGGAGCGGGCCAAGCTGCACGACGTGGAGCGTGAGTGGGGCCGGGTGCGGGCAGCGGAGCGGCCGCAGGGCCGGGAGCGCGGCCGGGCCTGACCGGAGCG
>VZRN01000335.1:1098510-1124096 GCA_013397935.1 Dasyornis broadbenti | reverse complement strand
GCCGGACACCGCCCTGCCCCGGGCCGGACACCGCCCTGCCCCGGGCCGGACACCGCCCTGCTGTGCCCGCGGCTTCCGGGAGCGGAGCAGGGCCCTGGGGCCGGCCCCGGCCCCGCAGCATCTCCGGGCACCGCGGGCGCTCCGGCCTGCCGGGGCTGCGCTGCTCAGGCGGGGCTGGGAGGCCGGGCGGGGTGGGGACCTTGAAATACCCTCGGTGCGAACGAGGATTCTCCTGCAGCATTTGGATGTCGTGGCAGGAGCTAGGATTAACCCCAGCCATGTGGAAGTTGATGGGAATGTGCTTTAATGAGGCCGGGATTTCACCTAAGGTGTGGAAGGGCTTAAAAAGGAGCATTGTTTCCAAAAACAGTTCCTCTGCCCCCCTTCCGCCAGGGACACAAGTTGCAGGGATGCAGTGCTGATTCAGAGGTGCGGGGTGAGTCAGTGCTGGAGCTGTCAATGGGTAAGTCACCGTTATCAGCTGCAGCTACAGGATCCAGGGAGAACCCAAAAGAAATGCGATGGACAGACCTCAACCTTGCCCTCCCCCTATTTCCCTCCCTATTCAGGAAAAATAAGCTGACCTTATGTTTATGAAGCTTTTCAAATAGGTATTCACAAGTTTTGAGACATAAAAAATACTTTTATTAACATTATTTTGATGCACGAAGTTTGGGCCAAAGTTGCAAGATGCTTATATAGCTTGAATTAGAAGATATCTATATAATCTGAATCATACCTATATATATCAATGTTACCTAAATCATAACTTTCTATATCAGTATAACCTGAATCATACCTATATATATGTCTATCAATAGAACCTGAATTATAACTTTCTATACAATGTAATGGCTATTATATAGTTAACTAGGTGCTTCATGCTGAATAGAAGAAAAAAAAAGAAAGAAAACACACCCTCACCAACTGGATAGTTTCAAAAATGGACAAGCACAAATGAAAAACTGGCAAAGGTGAAGGTGAAGCTGATAAGCCACAGAAAAGAGACTCTAAAGTGGTTAGAACTGAAATGACTAAAGAACACCATAACTGTGCATGCTCCAAAGACAAAGTTAAAAAGTTCAAGTGCGAGGAAGACCGTGAGCCTTCATCGCGCAGTGCAAAGAATTACCTAATCATTATGAGCTCATGTTATGTAAATCAGTTCTAGCACATATGTGATGACATAGTAATACTTAGCATTATTTTCTGTATAAATAAACCTCAGCACTTGACAAAGGCAAGTGAGTTAGGTGGAAAGATCCCCCTCACTTCCAGCGCTGCAATAAACAAGTACCTGCTCTATAGACACTGATCTATGGGGTTTTATTTCTAGCCTATCTTTCAGGCATCAATTTCATTTTATAATTGCAATTATGTATTGCAGGGGGGTATTTTTGGCTTTTGGTAGTTTTTTTTTAGAAAAACACGTAAATTACTGTTTTTCTCTGGAATCACATAGCTCACTCTATTAAAAATATTAGAGGGTCATTAAAACTTTTCTTTCATGTGTTTTGATGCCTTAAGCATCAAAAAGGAATCTGAGCCTGTATCCAGTGACTTCGTTCTTAGTGTTTTGTAAGAATGTGGGACTGACAAACACTTGTGAATTTCAGGTTGGGAAGGATTCAGATAAAATATGTATTTATATATATTCCAGAATAAATAGAACATTTTCATGTTGTCTGAGTTAGACAATCATATGTTATGTGAATGTCCTATTAATCAGAATTGTCAAAAAACTAGATGCTCTCATTACAGAAACCTTACCATAAATCACCATATTCCTACAGTATAATTTCTGTATCAGAAGTAGCAGGCCTTTGTTTGACAGACCTATTAAGCATATTCTTAAACCCGTTTTTGCTCACAAAGAGTTTTACCTATGATTGCAGTGATACTGTAATAGTGTATGTCATTGATAGTCATAGGATATTCTTTGTCATATGGAAAATTTCTATTGGAAAACTGTGTTTGCATAGCCATGACAGCATTTCTAAGACAAAAGTGTTATACTGCTGTAGAACAATGCTCCCTCATGATATTTGGTACCATTGATTCTGTATCAGAGCTTTTTAACACTTAAACTATTCCCAGGTACTATTTCTGCAGAGTTTGTAAGTTTCAAAATAAGGCATCGTTTCTGGTTCTTGATTGGTTGGTTTGGAGCTTTTTTCCCCCAATCTAAAATTGTATCTTTTGCATTTTTTGCTTGGATCATGACTTCCCCTCTGTGGTTCCCAAAACAAACAACTGGCTGAAATAAGATTGCCCTTATTTGTTCAATTGGTTCTGAACATCAGCTCTCAAAAATGTGGATAGAAAAAGGAAATGCCAAACATGCGTTTGGTTTCCAGTCTTACAATTTTAAGGAGACAATTCAAGAGCTTTAAATTTTAGGTGTAGATAAAAGTTTGTTTATGCGATCCATGAATTTTTAAGGCCAGAGAGACCATTAGACCCAACTGTTTTCTTGTACAGGAAAGATCAAAGACCCAAGAGTAACTGCATCAAGTCCACACCTCCAGTTCAGGCCAAACAATATTTTAAAGAAAAATAGGCAGTTTTATCTGGACCTCTGTAAAACTACTCAAGCTGTTTACTGGCTTTAGCTGATCTGCTTGTCTGAGTGCATGATTTTCAATTATCTTTGAACAATATTGGAGAATGCTTAAAAATAATTATCTGACTCTCAAACCTGTGCTAGGCGGGAGCAGGATTATTATGGCTGTGGTTGGAGATAAGTGTCCTCAGAATCAGTGAGGCTAAACCAGACGATTTCACAGAGTCTCAGCTGCATTGACATAATGGAAACCATTTGTCCATTGTCTGTGAAACATTTGTTTTTTCAGATATATTCTGGACACAAGCATCTTTCCAGCTGCCCTAATAACCTCCTGTCTTGTGTTTTCATGTCTTTTGATTGGATCATTTGGCAGGTTTCTATGGGCAGTAGTGGGGAATGTATCTTTTCCTCAGTGGGTTTATATGGTACTTTCTCAGAAACTCTCTTCTGACTTATGAACAAATCGTCAGGAATGGTGGGCAGCACTTTTCCCCTGGCTCGGGGAGACTGGTTGAGCAAAGATTTCAGGTGAGAGCATTGTTCTGGCACAGCCTGTGGGGCTGGTGGCCTTAAAAGACAGCTCTTGAAAAGGTAATCCACTAGAAATCAGTCTCTGCCTTGGGCAGAAACTGCTTCACTGACCCTGTGCCAGGGAACGATCTCAAAGTTCAGGATGCCTGCTCTCTCACTGTCACAGCTCTTCAAAGCCCTTGAGCTTTCTTGCAGCCCCAGAAAAGTGATGAAGGGTGAAGTGGCAAGGCAGCTCCAAAGCACCACCTGCCATGGGGGATGTGGAGCTCAGACTCTAGCACTTCAGTGCTAGTGAAGAGCTTAAGATTTCTTCTACCAGCTCATTAAAGCATGTGAGCTTCTCCATTTCTGAGTCAGGCATTGCCCCCATAGCCAACAGCAGCTGGATCATCTTGGGTTTTGGTGTGGACAACCACACAACACGGGGGAGTGTTGGTTTCTGTCAGCTCTTCTCTCGACAGAGTAATTTTTAATTCTGGTACCAGAATCTCCAGCCTCAGGATCTCTACTCTGCTGTAGGACTTGAAGTAAGTCTCACCCTCCCACTGTGTGAAGAGCTGCCCCTGGGTGCTGAGACACATCATGGCCCTACTCAACTCCATGCTGGATGGACATGCTGGAGCAGAGCAAATAGGTTTTCTCAGATGACACTTCCTCCCAGACATTTACAGGTTACCCCAGCTTGAGGCATCAGGCTTCTATGAGACACCTTTTAGTTGTGTCAGCTACATGAATTTTATGTCAGTCAGTTTGCACAAACAGAAATGGAAACTTGTTGGGTTTTTAAGAATATCAGCTGAAAGTACTGCTAATAAATGAGATACAAAAGAACTGTCTTCACCAGAGGATGCTTCTCAGGGAAGTTGCTTGCCTGCCCTCTGTTTCCCTCTTTTGTGGAAGGAAAAGCTGACCCTCCCGCGAAGTCCTTGATGTTATAGTTATTGTTGAGAAGTATAAGTCACTCCTCCTCAGCTTGTAAAATCACAACCATGAGGGAAAGATTAAGTATTTCTTCTATTTAATGATGTTCATCAGCCTCTACATAGAGTTTTAAAAGAGAAAAAAGCCCACTAATTGAGTTAATCTGCATTATAACCTGAATGAAAACATAATTTGAGGACACACTGGACATGAAAGGTACTGATTCACATGCTTTTAAATACACACTTTAGTAGATTAACAGGTTGCCAAAACTGGAGTGGTTTATTGCCTAGGAAGATGATGCCACTCCCCAAATGGATCTTTATTTCAGAAAATGTGAAAAGCATGGTGTTAACTAACCAATAAATTATCTCTGACACTAGGTGATGTCCACATTTTCGCTTACCTACCAATATTACAAAAATCAATAAGGTAAAAATGAGTGACTGCGAAATATGTTTCCAGAAATTGTCAGTCCTCCCTGGTAGCCCTTTTGGCTCCTGCAGTTGTGTTACTGCAGCTTTAAATATGCACCTTTTAACTATCCTTCAAGTGAAAGTGACAGTCGATAGCCAATGGAGAACAGTATCTTAAGAAACACAGAAAATATTATTCTTACTTCAGTAAACTGTTCTGAATATGATAAAATGTATTTGACAGAATGTCACAAAATAAAGGACTAGACTTATAACGCAGCATTACTTGAACAATCATATTGATAATAAAACCATTAATAAAACATTAATTAAAAAATTGTCTCTATTTATCAGCCTTTGGTGGTAGTTGCCACAAAAGAGCATCTTCCTCTAGCAAAAGCATCTGTAGGATATGCTTTTGAGAAGTTGGGTAGTGCATTCTTAGAGCAAATGTCCAGCTTCCTGCTCACTCAGAGCTGTGTCCTGGCCCTTGCTACTCCCAGCCACCAGAAGGGATGGCACAGCAGAGTCTCCAGTGCCAGTGGCCAGCAGCTGTATCCCACTGCAGCACCACCAGCACAGTGCTGAGAGCCAGCTGCAACTGGGAGTCTCACATCCAGAACAACTGTCTATCCACCTTCAGGCCTGAGGATTTCTCAGTAGGAAGGGGCAAAGGAATAATCTGTTTCCCAGTTATACTTGGATGGGATGGTCTGCCATAGCTTCAGCTGCCAGATCCCTGGAATTCAAGCCCTGAGTCAATTCATCCTTATCTTTATCTGGTAAATATGTTGGTGTTAACCACCTGCCAGCTCTGAAGCAGAGTTCATTGGCTTGCACCATGGACTCAGACTTCCTGGATTAATTCCTCCAAAGGCATTACCCATAAACAGAGATCTGCCAGGGCAGAACTTTGTTGAGGGGCTCTCTAACCATCAGCTGTTTGCAGTTCATCAGGTGGCTGAGCGTGTGGAGGCGCTGGGACAGTTTGTGATGAAGACCAGGAGGACCCTGAAAGGCCATGGAAACAAAGTTCTCTGTATGGACTGGTGCAAAGACAAGAGGAGAATTGTGAGCTCTTCCCAGGTATGCTTTTGTGAAGATGTTTTTCAGCTATGCTGTTGGGCACTATACAAATCTTCTGGCTGTGCTGTGTGCCATTCTCAGCAAATGATACCTGTTATTATCGTAAATGTTTTCAAGATGCCCTGAAAGAAGTCCATTGGCAATTTATTTGTTCAAAGAGTGTAAATGTAACGTTTTAGTCATTGGTACACCTCTTGTAGCTAACGCCCTACATATTTCTTGTTCAGTCATACACAGATTTTCCTATATTCCATACTAAAACAAAAAGATAGAATTCATGTGAGACCACTTTTATATCCTTGCTATTTACAGATCAAATATATTTAGTAAAGTTTTCAGTTTATGTGTTCAGAGAAAATAATCAGAAAAAGGGAAGTGAAGAAATGTTGACTTTTTTAGAGATTTCTATGCACAGAAATTTCTTCTGCAGTCTATATGATTGATATGATCTTGAAAACCTCAAACATCCTGACAGATTTACTGCATTTAGTTGGGCATTTTGAGAAATAGTCCTAACACCTGCTCAAGACCAGTCTCAAAAGCTGGAGGAGGTAATGAGGTAATTACTTTCTAGATCCGCTGGTTCGTCCTGAGCCCAGTATGGCAGTGAGTGAGCTTGTTGCATCTCACAGCTGTTCATTGACCTACATGAAATCTGTCAGGGGTCTCACTTGAGGGATAAAAATAGGCAATCTGCATTGCAAGCCACCTTCACTTAATGTGAGTTTTTACCATTCATGGAGATCTCAACAAAGAGAATAATTATAAATATTTAATGTCATATTTTTTAAAGTGGTTAAAATGTTAGCATGTAGATCAGAAAGCTGAACAGACAGGTTGAAATGCATTTTTTACTCTATTTTAAGAACTGTGTAAGTTCAGGTGCAGAAGCAGTTGTTACTCAGTGATAAACATTTCACTTTCATGATAACAGGGAAGATAACAATATTATGTGCATAAGTCAAAGTAGTGGGCACCAGTGTAGCTGGTGTACACCCAGTGATTGTTCTGCTCTCTGTACAGGGTTCTGTGATGACTGTTTAGCAGGTCGTATAATGAAGGTTAAGTAAGTGTATTGAGAAGTAAAGGGAAAATCAGGATCAGACAGGAAAGGGAAGATGAACAAACAGTGCAATATCCATAAAGAGTCCCCATGAATGCTGCCACCTTGTTAAGTGGTTTGTGATACAGGTCTCTCTGCATTTGTAAGGCCCTGGTGAGCTGCTGACAGGTATCACTGGGAAAGGTGACCAACTTTGCAGGTGCTAATTATGACCTGGGAAAAACACATTGTGGCTTAAAGGAGGCAAGTGAGGGCTTACAGGTGGCAGGCTCCTGAAGAGATGGCCCTGTCCATGGCATGTGCCGCAGGTGAAAAGAGTTCTCATGAAGCCATTAAGAAGGAAGGGGAAAAAAATTGAAAAATAAATTGGTCTTTTAAGCAAACATGAGTCATCTCTTTGAGGAGGCGATACACTTTTCTTGTGGTAGATACAACTGGCACTACTGAGAAGTGTCCCCTTGATGCTTCACTGTGACCACTGTGGTGGTGTTAAGATGGAGACAAAAGGACATAACAGACTGGGGAAAGGAAATGAGCAACAGAGTTACCTCCAAGCTGGGAAGCAGGCTTACAGCCATGTCTCTGGAAGGCGTCAGTTTCCCTTTCTCTGTGCTTTTATTTAGGATGGGAAGGTGATCGTGTGGGATTCCTTCACTACCAACAAGGTAAGTGAAACTTCAGCAAAATTCTGTGCCCAGGGCAAATGACAGTGGGATGAGGTGAAGGGCTCACAGGTGTCACTGGAAGCAGTGGGATAATGGGAGAAAATGCAGACCTCCACTAGCACCCAAAAACAAGGAGCCTAGATCAAGTCACCTCCCTTGACCTGTTTCTGAGCAAAGTCCCTGTCAGGGCACTGGGGTTTGTAATGGTCATCAGTGGGAGGCTCTGATCCAACCTCTGCTGACAAGGGTGGCAAAGCCCAGCCAGCAAAACAGAGCACCCCTGGGCAACCCTGTACCAGGTGTTGTGTGTGATCACTGGGGATCCTTCAGCTGTGGTGTTCACTGTGAAATGGTGCCATGCTCCTCCAATCCCTGCCTGGGCTGCCTCGTGGCACCCTGCACCATACAGATGAGAAAAAACTTTGTTTTTAACTCACTTTTACGTGTGCACCAGTGGGAACCTTTCACATCAATAGGTGACCCAAATAATTCATGCTCTGTGATCAGTTTGGGGCTCACGATTAAGGTGGAAAGTGTCAGAGAAGGACTGGCCATCCTCCTGCTGCTCTGCTGCATTCTGGAGTAAGGGTTGTCCCAGCCTTTCATGTGAGTTATGGCTGGGGGAAACATCTGTACCTTTCACTGACCCTAAGGGCATCCCACAGAAATACTGAACTCCCTACTCTCCACTGTTTTCTTTGCATGGCTTACAGAAGCAGTGATGTCCCAGTCTAAAGAGATGCTTTTTTTCAGGAACACGCAGTGACAATGCCGTGTACCTGGGTGATGGCTTGTGCATATGCCCCATCTGGATGTGCCATTGCTTGTGGGTAAGTTCCCAGTTTCACAGCTGCTTACACAGAGGAGTTTGATTTGTGGTAGTGTCCTGGTGGCTTCAGAAGCTGACAGATAGGAGTTTGCATGCCGTGGTTCTGGGTGGAAGCTCTACATGGAGTGCCTCTGATTCTATTTCCATAATGGCTCGTATGCATTATCTCCACTGACTTCAGTGCAATAACATTTGTTGTGTAAGCATAGAAAATAATCTTCTTTCAGCATTTATATCATGGGTTAGGAATTCTGCATGCATGCAGCTTCCCTGTTCCAGTATGGTTGTCTATGTTGGATGTATGTTCTAAGGCAAAGAGGTTTTGATCATAATCTTACTTTGCATTCATCTTTTTATGACATAGAAGTTCATCTTAAATGATTACCAGTATGTGAATAGGTCTTGCTAAGATGGGGTGGAGAGAACTAACCCCATCCTTGATAATCTTCTACAAGTCTTCTGAGGGCTCAGGTTTGAAAACCTGGAGTTTATACAGGGGAAAAAAAGAGATGAGTGTTGGCAAAACATCTTGTAAGAAGGGACTGGGTGGATCAGACAGACAAAGCAAGCTTGGGGCAAGAGAAAGGAACAAAGGGAAACTTCACTGTGCAGCTTGCAATTCTAGAAAGCAGCAGACTGAGACAGACAAGCAGACTCCATAACTGTGTGTGGAAAGGAGTTCGGAAACTGTGTTTTTGACTAGAACTCGAAGAATGGCAAGAAAGCTCTGTCTTTACACTTGTAGCAGAGACAGGGAGTGCACATGCACATTGCACCTAATTCTGTATTTCTGTTGTGCTGTCAGTTAAGTGCTGTGCACGTAATGCAAGGCACGGAACCAGCAACTGGTGGTGTACTAGGATCCCAGGGACCAGGGCTGATCTACCACGGCTCTAGGAAAGGGTCAGATATAAGTCCTACCCTTTAGAAATGAGTCCTGGATCTGACACAGCTTAACTGATACAACTGCCCACGTGGGGGACAGCAGCTACAGAGCTTCAGTGCTTCTGTTGCCTTTTTTCCAAACTCTTCTAAAAGCTCTGTCTTCACACCCACTACTATCTATACTGCCTTTTCTATAGGAGCTAGGTCAAATTTATTAAGGTAGGTGAATAATGATGCTTAAATACTGATCTTGGCAATGACAGATGTCAGCAGAAAAATGGCAGTTTGGCTGTATGTGAAACATTAACCCTGAAGTGGCTGCTGTCACCTCCCAGTTTATACTTTCGTGAGGTTTCATTCAGTGCCATTTATAAACTCCATATGAAAAATACTGAGGTGCAGCTGTTCAAGTTCTGTAAAGCAGCCAGGCTGGTAAGGCAGCTGGGGCTTCCCTGCACAGGGAGATCCCACACAGCACAATACAGGGAAGTCGGTACTTGTAAGGGTTTGGCAGCACAGCACTGACAGGTGGTTTCCTTCTTATCACCACTTGCCTTTTGTCGTTGCAGTTTTAACCAGTTCTCCTCTCACTGTTACTGCTATTATTACTCTCTTCAGTGGCCTGGACAACAAGTGTTCTGTGTACCCTCTGACATTTGAAAAAAATGAAAATATGGCTGCAAAGAAGAAATCGGTTGCAATGCACACAAACTACTTGTCTGCCTGCAGCTTCACTAACTCAGATATGCAGGTAAATGCATTCCCTACCCGCTGCTCACCATCGCCTAACACGAGCTGCACTCGGATGCAGTGCACGTCTGTCCTTGCTCCTGGGGCACCCAGAGCCATGTCCTACCCCTGCAGGGGCTGACCCTCACAGGGGGCAGAGAAAGTGCTGCAAAAACTGCTCTAAGGAAATGTTTGTCACAGCCCGTGGCCAGGCTGTCCCTGCAAGGCCTATGTCTTCTGCAGAGGGAGCTCACTGGTACCTGTGTGTTCTCTGCTCCCCAGGTCTATGCCAGTTTGTGCTTTTAGGATCTCAGACTATTGCAAATAGTTAAAACCACAGTTCAGCCAGGACTAGGCTGGGTGCTGTGCCAGCTGATGGTGACTGTGTTGTTTGCCTGCTTCGTCCTGGACATCCGGCCAGCTTTGCTTTTGCTTTCACTCTAAGTATTTTTTATTTGCGGCAAGTGATGCAAAGAGCTTGAGGATGGCCCCACAGGGTCATACCTGTTGTCTGTACATGCAGTGCTGTGTTCCCTCGAGGGAAAGGAGTGATGCTGTCCGCATCTCACAGGCAGTGAGGTGGGGCACAGAGGCCCACAATGGGAGGTGATGGCAAAGCCAGGAACTAAATGCAGATCTTTTGAGACCAAGCCAACCTTCCTCTCTATTGAATATCTCAAAGATCTCTTTCTCTAGGAACACAGAAGATGATGAAAGGAGCCAGGATAATCCCCTTGTCCTCTCTGGTTTCTGAATTTAATTAAAGCTCTTCTCAGTGCAGCTCTGCAGCAAAATAAGTGGCAGAATGGAGTATTTTCATTGCTCTCAGTGTCAACAGAGCTGCTCAAAAGGGAATATCATGTCCCCTTCTTCCAGATATTTGGAGCTCTTCTGAAGGAAATATCAGCTCTCATTGCTTCTATTTCAGGACATGTGAAGCCGGGAGTATGTTGTTGTTTGTCGCTCTCTGGTTTCTGTAATGACTCTGAGGTGCTAATTTAAGTCCATTGCCATGGAAACAAGTGGTGGAGGTACCCAGCACTCAGGCTTGCTTAGCCCTGACCTTCCTGTGGAGGAGCCATGCAGAATTAGAGCAGTCTAAATTAAGTGCAATGTTTTTGATAAGTTATAAACACAGTTTTCTCCTTTCTTGTCTATACCTATATGTATCAGGATTAAATCCTATGACAGGAAAAGCAGCAATTTGTTCTTCATAATAAAAAAGAAAAAAGGTTGAATCTTTTTTCTCCACATTAAATACCGCAAACTGCATTGATATTGAAGGTAATGTATTACTATTGTTAAGTCATGTCACAATGGATTAAGGTGTTTTGTATTTAGTGAGTAAGAAATTTCTCTGAAGTCTTTAAAAATAAGTTTTCTTGTGATTGCTGGCTTATAAGTGATCATTTATGGCACTGCATGTTATTATTCAAATACAATCAAACAGGTTGGCCAAACTTCTCTTAGGACACTATGTAGCAGATCCTAGAGAATCCCAGATTTCTTTTTTTTTGCCATTTACATAAAGGCCTCAGAATTAAAACTATTCAGAATTAAAACTATTCAGTAACTCTGAGGGTACATAGTGCAACAAGTACATGATGCAGGAGCTTTCCCAGCTGTGTGCAGAGCAGCTCTGCTCTCCCAGTTTGCATCAGGAGGGATGTGGTGCCTATCCTGGAGCAGCTCTAGCATGAGGTAGAGGTCACCCCCAGCCCAGTGTCCCCACAGGTCCCACTGCTAGGTGCTGCCAGGGCTGCTGCTCTGCCCTGACTGCTGTCTTAAACTGCAGATCAGTTTTCCCACAGGAGCATGGAAGACTGGGTAGAAGTTTAGGGTTTAGTGTGCTCATGGGCATTGGGCAATGCAATGGAAAGAGAGGAGATCTGGGGGTTAGAGTTACTCTCATGGATTACAGTCACTCTCAGGCTGTGTGGGTGCTGAAAAAGGGGGTCTCACTCTTACTCCTCATCGTGTTCCCATGTGGGTGCTGAGCTGCAGGGCTGGGTGACCCATGCACCTTGTTCTCAGTGCCCCAAACCAGTCCTGCTTGAGAGAGCTTCCCGTCTCAGTGAGCAGACAGCCAGGGAGCCTCTCTTTCTAAATTAGGTATCTGCAGCTCTGCGGTGTGATAACGCTCCCCACGTGACAATGCTCCATGTGTATTAATAGCAACAGTTAATTGGGATCTCAAGTGCTTTGCACAGGGCAGGAAGCCATGCTCCCAGCATGGCAGGGCTGAGGAGCAGGATGAATCCCATGATAGTGGAGGAAGTAGAGGTGAGAGTGGCCCCACTGCTCCCAGCCCCAGTGCCTGTGCTCTTGGTGAGCAGGGCTATGTCCCTGCTGTCCCCTGCCCTGTGCATGTGCTGCCTCTTGCCACCGGGTGCCAGGCAAGGATCCCCATCCAGCGCTGCTTGAGCCCCCAGTGCAGCAAGCCAGAGTCTAATAGCAAGGATTGTCAATTGCCTCCTGGTTTTAGATCTTTGGAGTTGGTTTGGTTTTCAATAGCAATACCCTGAAGTTGAGTCCATAACATATCTCTTTAAGCATTAGCTGAAGCTCTGGGTTGCCAACAGACCCTTGCCTTACACCATTAGCTACTCCTATTCCCCTTATATCTTTCTTACACAGTATCAAAAGAGCAAATCCTCAGAGGTGAAATTCCTCATTCCTCAGCCAAGTACAAATATTCCCCAGAACAGGGAAGTTCATTCATCCAGGCTCAAAAGCTGGCCAGAAAGACAAGTCAGGACTTTCTTCTGCTATTATCATCTGAGAGCAGTAGCATCTCTCTGCTGCATGATTCGGAACAGTCCGTTCTGCAGTTTTGCAGACCTCTGTTTACAGGAAGAATTTTTGGAGCATCTGTCAAACATGTTCAGTGTTTAACCTTTATGCAACTCTGTGAATGCTTTCGTGACTGTGTGATCATTTTCTTCTTGAAGAGAATTTTGTTTTTAACTTCTAACTACCCACCGGGATCCCTGAGTTTCCTCACCAACCATGAGAAAACCTGTGTACAAAACTGAGAGCCCTCCTACGTTCACCCTTGCTTCCTTCCACACCAGTGCACAGGGACTCTTTCAACCTACAGAATTTGTGATTGCATAACAGTTTCAGGTGCCAAGGGGAAATTTTGAACAATTGAGCATCATCAGGATTTAGCCACAATAACAAGCTCTGGTCACATGTGCTTTCTACAAGTACTGTAGCAGATGGGAAGCTGTGAGCTGTGTTCAGTCAGTGTATGTTCAAGCCTTTTCACACACAAATGGTTTAGGACAAGTGAGAGCCGATGGACTTATCAAACAACTGTCTAGACAGGCTTACTTCCCTTTCAGAAAGTCCATGTCTTAAGTGAAATTAATTGGGTTTAACCTGACTATTTCAAGCAGAAAAAGAAATTGAAGAGTTAAACAGGTATACTTAACTCCAAGAGTTCTTCCATTTACCTGGGTTGAATTCCGTCAGCCTAAATATGGATAGACTGAAATACAGGGACAGACAGGAAAACCAGTATTGTTCTACCTCCTTTTTGGAGAATATGAAAATGTCAACAGGTCCTTACTGCTGTCAGTTCTGCAAACCCCACCACACAAAAGGAACCATTATTGAAACATTGCGTAGTTACAGTGGTGTCCATTCAGCTCTCCTTTCCACTCTACTTTTTTTCCCTAAAAACCATAAGCTGTACTTATGTTCACATTCGGCTTATGGCTTTGATTTATTGCATAATATTTCATTAAATTAAAGCTGTCCTTTGGTGTATGTGTAGGATGTCAGTTGTTTCTTTGTAATCTGAAAGTTTTCTGCTGATTCTTGTATTGTGACTCTTCTTCTCACATCATATAGATCCTGACGGCAAGTGGAGATGGAACTTGTGCTCTATGGGATGTTGAAAGTGGGCAGCTTCTACAGAGTTTCCATGGTCATGGAGCTGATGTCCTGTGCCTGGACCTGGCCCCTTCTGAAACGGGAAATACATTTGTCTCTGGGGTAAGCAGGAGCTTCCTCTCATAATATAAAACTAAGGAATATGAAAGTGAAAAGGCAGCAAAGCAGGAGGCTCATGATGTTATTGAGAGAGGGCTGGAGTATATGTTGGATGCCCCAGTGCAATCCACTCATTGCAAGCACATTTTCCAAGCTGGAGCAAATTAAACCCCTGACTGTGGGGTCAAACCCACCCAGCCAGTCTGACTGCAGTTCTGCTTACTTAGCAAGTTCCACCACACATCAAAGCAATCCAGTTCCAGATCAAAACAACGCCTCTGCCGGGAAGGGAAGGCTCAGAGTCAGAGCAGTGGGCTCCTACCACAGCAGAGGTGTGAGTCCGTGTGGATGGAGCCTGGAACAGCAGAGGACTTCCTGCACTTTTCTCCTTCCTTGGGCCCAGTTTTCTGGAGCCTGGTGGGGTGTAACAGGCATCAGGTGAGGGCATTGGAGTGGGGCTGCAAATAATGTGTGTGCCACTATGTCCCTCAGCTGCTCCCCAGAGTCAAGGGGCAGCGTGGACACTGGCTAACTGCTCATGCAAGTTGGAGCAGGGACATGAGGTGTGGCCACATCTTCAGCTGTTGCTGATCCTTCTGTGCCTTCCAGTGGTAC
The DNA here is from genome assembly GCA_013397935.1 of Dasyornis broadbenti. Classification (NCBI taxonomy): domain Eukaryota; kingdom Metazoa; phylum Chordata; class Aves; order Passeriformes; family Dasyornithidae; genus Dasyornis; species Dasyornis broadbenti. The sequence goes on along the minus strand of VZRN01000335.1, from coordinate 1,109,791 downwards.
CAGTCATTTAAAGCCCCTTCATCAGTCCAACACTGTCCACTCCCTGTCCTGGCCCAGAGGAACACAGAAACCTCACTGGGGGTGCAGGACTGGACTGGTCTGGGAAAGTACCCAGGACATCTTCCAAATCTTGTCCTGCTGCTGAGGGATTGCTGTTCCCAGGCAGCTGAGCCATTGGCACACAGCCTGGCAGTGAGGCAGGCCAGGCATAAAGGTGGGTGGGATGGGGCTCAACTCCTTTTCAAGGTGATCTTAGTCTTTCCCACAGTACAAAGTGAGTGTGCAGATGAGAGCTGGCAGGAGCTGAGAGGCAGGTTGCTACCAGTAACTTTGCTGTAGGAACCAGTAACTTTGCTGGTTTCTGAGCCCCACCAGCACTGGCCCAGGGCTGATACTGTGTTTGGTGATGGAAATGGCCCTTGTGCCAGAGAGTGCCAACCATGGGTTAGGGGTGCTTGGAGTCATGGTCTTATCCCTACACAATATAACTGGACCTCATCTGTTATGACTCTTTTTATCAAATTTGGCTGGCCCATCAGGAGCAGAGTCCAGCACACTGGCCCAGTTTGTCTGCTGCTAGCACAGCTGCTCCGAAGCGTGACTGAAAGCTAATTCCATCCAAGTGCATTACTTCTCTCGGGTTTTCCAGTCACTGAGCTCGCTTCCCAGAAAGGATAGATTCATTCTCCCTGGGAACAGCTCAGCTTATTATAGGGCAAGGAATCGCAAGCAGCTCTGGTACTGCTAAGAGAATATGTCATACTTGTGTTGATATAGCAGCTTGGGCATGTCTGTGCTTACAGGCACTCGCTTAATTCATCACATGCAAAACACCACTGCAGTGAGGACCTGTCTTACATTGTGTCAGTGCAGGTACAGGCAGAACAGTGTGAAGGTGTGGTAAGGTATGGTGGCATAGAGAGACTCCCTGAATCCTGTGCCTCTGTAGGACAGCAACCTTGACTTGGACTAAGCAATGTCAATATATCAACATGTAGGCTGGGTGCTGTTACATTTAACAACTTGACTGAAAATTCCAATCCTCCCAGGTGAGCTCAGGCCTGTTGTCCCAGGCTGTTGTGCTCAGTGCCATCTGAGACTCCTCAGCTGAGTTGGATGTGACTCGGGGCCCATGTGTCCACAGGTGGTGCCTGGTTTTTCCTTCCTTAGGAAGGAAACCTTAGGAGTCAAAGCACCAGCTTGTCTTGGTCTTGCCGCCAAACTCCCAGAGAGGTCAGTAAGAATAGTGCACATGGAAGCAATAAGAAGGGCTGGGCTTGGGCTGTGATGGGGCTTTAGAGGGAAATATGCTGTGTCCAAACTGTTCTCTATCCTGTTTGGTTCCCCTGTTCAGAAACCACAAGCTGGTGCCAAGGAGCATTACATCTTTTAAATAATGACATCTTTACTAAAAACACTAGGATTGCATTTTAACAACAGAATTAAAAAAAAAAAAAGAGAGAGAAGTACGTGAATTGTGAAGAGACTGTTTAATTTAATTAGCAATCATATTTGATTAAAATAAATAACGTGTGTGGCACGGTCTGGTGGGCAGGGCACTCTGGCTCAGCAGAAGCAGTGGCCACCTGGCCTGCCCTGTGCTTCCCACACAACCTCAGAGAGGCTGAGCCCTGGAGCTGAGCCTTCCCACTGCCTGCTCCTCAGCAGGGGCAAGTTTATTAAAATCTCCCATCATTCTTCAAAGCAAAGTCTGTGTTCTTTTTCCTGTCACTACAACTGTGACAGCAGTGAGACATTGCAGCTGAGAGCGTAGCCCTGTGGGTATGAGATGGTTCACGCCTCAAGGACAGTGCAGACTACATGGGCTGAGCCCCTTGCCCAAAGAATACAGGGTGCTGAGCACTGAGTGTTAAATTATCTTTTCAAACCACCGCTTGGAAGGGCAGGTTTGAGCTTGAGGATGAGATGAAGTGCTGCTATGCTGTTTTTCTCATCCCACCTGTGCTATCAAGCATGTAGGTGCAGAGCCCTGACAGGGGTTAACTCTGGTAGAAGACTGGGCAAGAAACCCTCTGGATGCACTGAATTAATTTTCTCTTCCAGTGTATGAAAAGAATTAGTTATGAAACTTTAAATGCTGGGTATTAGTTTTTTATATTGGTCATGCCAAGTGGTCAGGGAACAGGTCGGTTGTGCAGCTCTGTGGCGTGGTGGGGCAGCAACACAAGCAGAGCAGGGCTGTGAGTGCAGGGCAGCGGCGGGCTCCAGCCTTCATGAGGAACTCTGCTCCTACCTGCATCTGCACAGCTGAGGGTACCACTGCAGCCAGTTCTGGGGCTGCTTGGCTGGTTAAATCCTCTTAGAGCTGGGATGTTCAGAGCCTTTGAGTGTAGTGGGCTTGATGACAAATATCAGGCACATGAGGGGTGAATGTCACCATTTGCACAACTGTGGTGATTTTTTTTTTTTCTTGTCTTACTAGGGATGTGACAAGAAAGCCATGGTTTGGGACATGCGGTCTGGTCAGTGTGTCCAGTCATTTGAAACCCACGATTCAGATATTAACAGTGTCAGGTCAGTATGTTTCTGGGAGAGGACACGTTTGCAATGTTGAGCAATGTGCTGATTCTATTTCTGAAGTCTGACCTCATCCAAGTAATGTAATGTGTTCTGGTCTTCTTTCACTTGTGCACAGATATTATCCAAGTGGAGATGCTTTTGCCTCTGGATCAGACGATGCCACGGTATGTTAATTCAGCAACCTAATTTAGGAAAATTCTGTTTGTTGCTTCCCAAGTCAGATTTTCCTAAAAGACTAGGCCACATCCACAGAGGACTTTTAGCGACTAAAGTGGGCCTGTGACACCAAATCTGCAGAAATAATAATCCTGTAAGATAAGATATTAAATACCATATATAATATTATAGAGAAAATCACATAACACTGTTGGTCTCTTCTTCAAACTTCTTTACAAGGGGTACTGTCCAAATACTCATTTCAGATTCTCCATGTTTGATGTTCATGACTAAAATTAGTTGTCTTACTGGAAGATATTTGGCTTCGTATAGCTCTTGGTCATGGGAGGAACCAGCTGAAACACTGCAGCTTGTGTCACGAGAAGCAGCATGTCCCAGAAAGTAGAGGGGTCATGGGCTCAGGACAGAGCAGGGCAGATGTGGGCAGCTGGCGTCTGCAGCGCCAGGGTGGCCTTGGCCACACGTATCTCCTCCCTGTCGGCCTGACTCACTGCCAGCACTCTTCACTGCAGTGAGTCACTACATCCAGGTCATCCTAGATCACACAGTGGCTCTTAATGGATCTTACCTATCTGTGAACTAGGAGGGGCTCAGGATGTATTGGCAGGTAAATTTGATCAGCACAACGAATACAAAATGCCATTTATCTCCACTGCCCTCTGCCCCTGAGTGATGCTCAGGGCTGATGGCTCTCCCTGCAGCTGGTGTGTACCCATGGGGGACCAGGCTCTGCCCCACCACAGCCCTGCAGGGGCTGAGCTAGCAGTTAAGTGTAACATAAGAGCACATGATGGGGAGGTACCTTGCACCTTATTTCTTCTGTTTATTCAAACTTCACACTGAGTCACCTGAGAGCAAAGACTTTATCTAAAGTACTCTGCCCTCAGAGCATGTTTTAAGTCTGCTCCAATGCTAGCGAAACTCAATAGAAACATTCTTTTTGTCTTCACTGGATGTGGAGACATTCCAAGGCTCTTCTGTAGAGAGTGTACCCTGATTTTATGTTTTAAAAGCTGCGATTATAAGTTAATACCTCTAGCCCTGTGGTGAGCCCAGTGGCTTTCTGCACTCTTGGATGCAGTACTGTGAGTTCTTGAGATTTTGAGGGAGTGATAGAGAGAAATTGTTCGTCATTAAATTCAAGTGAAAGCACCCTCTTAATGCCCAGTGTTACTTATAAATTTATTTGATGGGGTTTTTTCTCTTTTAACTATTGTTGACAGCCCTGACTCAAGCAGGAGACTGGAAAATTCCACCTCTGTACTTTTGACAGGAGTTTAGGCAATTTCCATCTACCTCATTCTTTAAACGAAGAGGTTTGTTTTTGCAGTGTTACAGAGTGGTATCCTTGACCTGATTTATATACTTGGGGATTCTGAGGAGCAGATAATCCTGACTGGAAGTAATCCATAAAAGCGTGCTCAGATGACAGTGTTGTCATCTGCAGTGACCCCAGCTCCCTGTCAGGACAGTCTGATGAAATCACTCATCTGCGTGGAGCACCAGGAGACCTGGACTGCACATACCTGGCAGCTCCCCACTGCCCTGCGAATCAAACAGCCCCTTCTTTATGTGCAGGCTTGAATACCAGCCATTTTTCAATAGTAAAGTCTTAATATTAGCAATCCCATATGGCCAGTGTTTGCTTAAGCTTAACTTATTCAGGAGGGGTTTCAGTTCACATAGTTTCAAAAGTGCATTTTGATTTCAGGGCGAACAGACTGCCTTTCTGCATGGCAGTGAAGTCTGAAGTCTGACAGTGAAGTCTGATACATGATTTCCATGTCAAACAAGCCAAATTTTGCTGGCAAATGATAAAAACAGGAAGTATAGGTTGTTAGAGGTGATTTGGAATTTTCCATGAGAAATGAAAACCAGAGATCTGCATTAAAATGTGTTATTTCACTTGAATTATTTTTACGTAGGTTTTTCAAACAGAGAGGCCTCACAGAAGGGCAGGGACTGTTTGCTGTCCTGACTTACTCAGAGCCAGGACTACCACGTAGGCTCCTCTGTGCCACGTGGTTGTGTTCTCAACAATGCGTAGAGATTTGATCCCAGCTCCCAGGCTCCAGCTGTGGCTAAACTGTTGTTTAAGAGCCTGTCTCCACACACACCTCCCCAGCAACAGGGTGCCCTGATAAGTATGAAACCACAGAGGGGAAGCAAGAGGGTGTGGGGACTCCAGTGGGTAGCCATGCTCTGAAGCCCACCACTCATCTCTTTAGCAAGACAGGCAGGAGGCTTCAAGAAGTGGCTTGAAAAAGAAAGTTCTTCCTGCAATGTATACAAAACAGCCTTGTGTTGCTTAGATCCCTGTTAGAGGATCCCAGTTACAGCAGCCAGAAGCAGAAGGAAAGGAGGAAGCAGAAGGAAAGAAGCCAAGCAACCACTTCCCATGATGCCTACTAGGCTGCACTTCCCACTGCCATTTTTTTTCCAAATATTTTAGCCAATGCTTACAGCATTTCCTGAGGCATATGTGTTGGTTTTGTTTAATCCTAGTGTCGTTTATATGACCTTCGTGCAGACAGAGAAGTAGCAATTTATTCCAAAGAGAGCATCATTTTTGGAGCATCCAGTGTGGACTTCTCTCTCAGTGGTGAGACTTGAACTTTGGAGATTATTATCTTAGTGCTGAGATTTGAGGGGAACTGTAAAACTTTTCAGTTTAATTTGATAAAAGCATTTGTTATTAAAAGTTATCAAAAATAATAAGTACCAAAAGAAACATTTAATGCATGGAAGCATTTCTTTTGCCTCTGTAAAAATAATTACTCTTCAAATAACCTAGCTGGCTATTGCTTCGTTGTAGTGATGAAAAGTATTTTCCTGGCCCTACTAAAGGCAGGAAATATTTTGCCATTAACTACAGCTGGGCTAGAGTTTCACAATAATAATGAAAAACATTTCAAAGGCAACATGAAATGAAGCTAAACTAGTAAGTGCAGTTATATAAATAGTTTTTTAAAGGATAATAAACACTGTTTTAACAGTAAACGTATATTAGAGGGGTATGAAGAAAGATACATTATTACTTTTCACTTAAGATTCTGAGACATAAGCTCGAGTTTTCTCCCTCCTGTCCCAGCATAAATGGAGAGCTCCCCAGTCACCCTGGGTGGGGATGAGTGGGTGGTGAACTGCCCTCCTCCTGGAACTGAGGCAAATGTCTCTGTCATGGTCACAAGCACCACAGCTTGTCCTGTTGGCAGTGAATCACGTACCAAATTGTCTGTTATTCATTTAAGTATTTGTATTCAACTTCTTGTGTAAGGTCTGAGTAAAATATTATTACCCTGCAGTAGCTGTTAAAGTGCTCTTCAGTCTGTCATGACTTGGAGTCATCCCCCATCTCTAATGACTGAACACATTCTATATAATTTAACTAAAATTTACAATTGTTTCAGCATTTAGCATGGCCAGCTCAGCAGCGGGGCTGTCCCACGGGAGCACAGCTGGCCTGGCGGGTGCTGTGGTCACAGGGTGGGCTTGGGGCTCATGGGTGATCAATGTCCTGCAGAAGGTCTCGCTGCAGGCAAGGCATGTCAAGACCTCACTGTGTAAAATCTCGTTCTCTCTGCAGGTCGCCTGCTGTTTGCGGGCTATAACGATTACACCATAAATGTCTGGGATGTGCTGAAAGGGTCCCGTGTGTCCATTCTGTTCGGACATGAAAACCGTGTCAGCACCTTGCGGGTCTCTCCCGATGGGACCGCGTTCTGCTCAGGCTCCTGGGACCACACTCTCCGAGTAAGTGCTGGGAGAATCCGCTTTGGGTGCTTCTTCCTTCAATCATTTAATAAAAGGGGGTGTGGGGGAATGGTTGTTAGAGGAATACTACTCTAGAGGAACTAAGGAGAGTATAAACCAGTGTAAAACATGAACAGCAAAGACAAATAAAAATCCCCACAAAGTGCTAGCAGAACTGTAAAGTTTGAACCCGCTGTTGGGTTACATGATATCATCGCAGCTGATATTCTGTATCACTAATGTCATTGTCTCCCCAAAGTTAATTTAACCTTTAATAGAAGAGCCGGTGTCATAAAGGAGTGTTCAGCTCTCTCTCTTTCAACAGATCTGGGCGTAACCTGAGGTCCTGTATGCAGCATCAAATGAAGACTGTAACCCTGGACTACAAGACTGCATAAAGAAGCCATTCCTCAAAATCAAATATTCACTACAGCACAAAAAGAGTGACATTGAACCCACAGTTTAACACAACTAGGTAGAAAATGTAGTCTGCTTGAACACATAGCAAACATCAACTTGTTGTAAACCGAAATATTTTAAATTCTTTTTTGAAACTATATTCTTTTGTTAGAATTAGTTTCATTAATTATAAAGGGACTTTTCTCCAAAGTCACCTGTATCATAGAATTGAGTATTTCAGTGCACATTATGTATTTATTTGCATGAATTTAGTTCCTTTTAAAGTTAAAAAAAAGGTCCTGATTTTATTGGGATGTAGCGTAAGGCTTTAGAAACATTCCGTAGTAGCATATTGAGTTTTGGTGTTGAAAAATGGAAAGAGAAACAATTCTGATACTTTATGATGGTGTTATGGATGACTGAACCTTGGTGGTAAGTAGAGGAGCAAAGGACCTACTGTGAAGGTACTGGCTGCTGTCATAAAAATGTATTTTTTGTAAAGAAAAGAAATCCCTTCAATCCCTGTTTTTTCCTACTGTCTTTTTAGATAGAAATAAGTATTTCATCTCTGTTACCTGAATATAAAGAATCTAAATATATACAAACTGATAAACAGCAAAGAGGAGGGATATAAACATGATTTACATAATCATGAGGTAATACTTAACCAGTAGTTTCTTAGAAATTTTTAATTGTATCACTTGGTGAGTGAATTTTCTTTTACTTAAAGAAATACTACATGCTAAGCACTAAGGGATACTACATGCTAAGCATTAAGCACCATTATACTGATGGTCAAATCTTTTCCAAGTCAGTCATAGTCATTCTATGACCATGATTCTTATTTGCATTTTGAGCAGTTCATGCAACTTTGGCAAGGCAATGTAGCTTAAATATATATTAAAGCAGTATATGCCCATTTTAAGGTCCTTCTGCAATGTCAGAGCAGTTGTAAGTTCATGCAAATACAGGTCAAATCATACAGTCCTTACTCTAACAGTCATCTGCCACTGCCATGGACATGGTTTCGTCATAGTTGGACTTGAGAATGAATAACAGTGAGCTGTTGAAAACCTGCTGTGAGTCCATCTCTCCAGGAGTCACTGGTTCGCAGGGGAGCAGGACAGCTGGCCACATTGCTGGCAGCACCCAGCCTTCTATGTGAGCATGGGAATGCCACACAAAGTGGCAGGACCCCACACAGAAGTGATGCTGTGGAATCAAGATTTAATCAGATAAAGATAAGATACAATTAATTATGGAACAATTGTGAGATTATATCTGCATTCATACATTGAAAACTGTTGGGACTAGAGTGTGTCAGCCGTGCTCATACCAACAGGTACTGAGTCTAACCTGAGCAGAGGCACATGGGGAGCAAAGAGCTGGAGTAATGCTGGGAGCTTGCACAGTGTGGCCTTTGAAATGCAAGTGGTGAGGTACAGCTCTGAATATATCAAATATATGATTTATATTTAGATTGGAACAAGAGAAAACAAGCATACTGGAATGAACCTGTTTACAAACTCACTGATCACTGGAGTTTGATGATAATATCCTCATTCTATTTGCAAGTGGGATTTTTTTACAATTACGTAAAAATCATATTAGAAACAGTCTCCTCATCCATGAAAACATTAGGTTCTGTGAATTCATAACCAGTTACCCTAAGACACTGACATTTATACCAGCTTTCCATCCCTAATGGAATAGGTCAGCTGTTTTCACTTGGAAAAGTGAACTCTAATGCTTTGCAATATTTGTGGCAAACTATCCCTGTAACAGACTGAATGCACTATGGAAATGTCATATAGAACTCACTGTGCAATATTGAGTCAATACACTGTACACATTTGATCAAAAGATTAATATTAATGTTTAGATAGTATTTATTGGCAAGATGTTTGTTTCAAACATAATACATTGTGTTGATACTTATGAACAGCCTAAATACAATAAATTGTATTTTACATACTGAGAACATGTATGTAGTAGTTCTTCCCATTGCTTAGGTATTTGTAATGGAAGCTATTCTTTTTTTTTTTTCTTCTTTTGGCATTCACTTTTTGCACCACACTGTTTCTTAGATGATTTTTCCTGCAAAAATCTCAGGTAAATCCAGATCTACCAGAAAATTGCTTCTAGAATATCTTCCGGAAATACCCAAGGTGAACCACAGCAAAGGAGAGTGAGCAGCCCTTGAAAGTACTTGAAATGCTATCTCAACTCCCTCTGCATTCAGGAGGCCAGAATTCAGGTTGTTTTCCTGCTCAGAAGGATCACAGCTAATGTGATGTTTTGTTTCCAGATCCTTATTGCCATACTCAGGAACGAACTGGAAAATGCAGGGTATATGTTTTGTGGGAGCTCCTTGTGTTGCAGCAGGACGCCAGTGAAAAGTTGGGCACTGAAATAGTGTTGAGGACTCAGGCTGTCACTGTTTGGGTGAACCAGATGTGCAGATCACCTGGAGATGCAGCAGTTCAGCTTTCTGCCTTGTCAGGAGAGAACTGAGCTGTGGCCAGCTGTCCTCTCCACTTCAGTGTAGGTTTTGTTGTCAGCATGAAGGTGGTTGGTGGAAGTGCCCCGTTTAGCCAATAAAAAAAGCACCTTCCTAATTTAGGTGCATTGTTTCATTTCCTCTCTTCTGAGGGGCTGGGGAAAGTGCTGAGCCAGCTCGTTGTGAGTGACAGCAGTGCCCAAACTGTCACCAGATACAGTGAGAATGAGTCTGACATTGCATCTTGCACTTCTGTTCTTGCACGGAGAATTGCTGTGGGTATCACACTTCAGGGCCACTGCATTTGGACTTGTGTGTTGGGGTGCATGGGCTTGCTACCTGTGAAAATCACCTCTTTGTTCCTGAGGTAATGGTGAAAACATGAAAGCAGGATGGGCCTCAACTTCCCATCAGATAAATGACACTTAGAGGAACAGGACACTGAAGTACCCATTGTATTTTTTACTCACTAAAGGCTGTCCAGTGAGGCTTTGGAAAACCCAGCGTTTTGAGATTTCCCCATCGGTCTGTCAAGCTATTCGTGTCAGAAACACCTCTATTCCATAAACGTGTGGAGAGAAGGGAGCTATAGCTGGGGCAGTCACTATCGGACAGCTCCGTCCTGTTAAACAAAAATGCTATATAAACAGGAAGGGTGGAAATGGATATTGCAGAGAAAGAGCAGCCTCTCCCTCTTGCGCTCCTGCTGTGAGGAATGCAATAGGAAATTCCTGCTCCAGGATTAACAATCATAAGGAAAAATAGTTTTAAAGCCATGTGTGTAAAGCTCTTGTGAAAAGTAAAGATCTCATTCCAGCTACTGCTCTAACACATAAACAGACTGCATTTCCCTGCTTCAAAACAAAACAAAAGCCAAATACGGGGATGTAGAACTAAAGTTTGCCATAGGAGGGACTCTTAAGGGATCAGGCCAGTTCTTGACAGTGATCTGAGAAATTGCAACAGGATTGATTCCAATGACCTATTTTTAGATTTTCTAATGGGGATGTAAAATGGAGACAGCTGTATCTCAAGACAGATGGAGTGAAGCCAAGCAATCCTGTGATGCCGCGTTGGGTACCTTAAACCGGCCGTGGGACAAGAGGTGAGAGCGTCACCCGGTGCCAAGCAGCTGCAGCAGTGCCTCTCCCGGCGCGGGCACAGCAGGGCTGTGCAGCGACAGCACAGGCACAGCCACGCTGTTACCCAGGCCACCATCAGAGCCTCACCGGCCAACGGCACCATGCAGGGCGTACCCTGTGCCAGGCCTGTCACAGGCTTGGGGCGGTATTTATGGGAGCCTTGATGGGCTGGGAAGTAGCTGGTGCTGCTCGGAACTGCAAAGGCATAGCGGGGTGCTGGGGAGGTGTCCCGCCGGGGCAGCTCCGTGTGCTGTGCAAATGGCACCGCTTGGCCAGGGTGGTTCTCAGCCGTTTTACTTTATACCAGCAGTGTGGAGGGCCCGACCTTTGCACCATGAAGGTCCCAATCCTGTATGTTGCCTACATGCTCACCAAAAAGCAAACGCCACTGCATTTGCTGGGTAAATACACAGTGCACCTACCCCATCATCCTGGAAAACCTACATCTCCTTTGAGGCAAAGAATACAGGTTCAGGCCAGCAACTAATGTGGAACCAAAACAAAACCCAAAAGGTGGTAAAACAACTATTTGAGAGCCAGCACCCGATAACTGAGCCTCTCCCTCGGCTGTCCCGGGAGGCTCACACCAAACTCCCCTACATGGCTGCCTAGGTATGCGGGCGTACCCCTTCCCGATGGGAATGTGCCCGCCCGGCCCGGCTTGGCCCCGCCCCGGGGGAGGGCAGGCTCGGGGCGGGCTGGGCCGGGCCGGGCAGAGAGGCCGCCCCGCCTCTTAGTCGGCGGCAACTGCTGCTGCGGGGCCGCCGCC
>VZRN01000335.1:1042710-1098045 GCA_013397935.1 Dasyornis broadbenti | reverse complement strand
TCCGTGCAGCGGCTCGTCCTGGGGGTATGGCCGGGAGACATGCCCGTGCCGTCGCTGCCGGCGATGGGCGTGCGCGGCACCAGAGTGGAGCGTCCCCGGGGGCTGCTGGCCATCACGACATGCGGAGCATCCCCGGGGGCTGCTGGCCATCGCGACACGGGTGGGTGCGCGCTGGGCCACTGGAGTGCCTGTGGGCGCCCAGTACTGGGGCGTAGCCAGATCCCTCCGGGTGCCCGCGCACGGCCCTGTTCGGATGCAGCCTCCTGAAATCGCAGGAGTGATGCTGCTGGGTGAGGAAGCGAGGTTTGCCTTCCCCTCGGGTCCACAGCCTGCGGATTTCGACGAGCAGTGTGGCACAGGTCCTCTCCCAGGTGTGAGCACAAATCTATGTCTGTTAAGTACACCTGTGTATTAAGGCACCCCACACCAGACCTGCGACTCTTGTTCCTACCTGTCCCGAAGCCGGTCAGGTCGGGCCTGGGGGAGGTGTGGGCTTTTTCCCTCTCGAGATGCATACTTGAAGCAGCGTTTAAAGCATCAGTGCAGCTCTGCCTGCGTTTCTGAACAAAATGTCAGCTATCCCACAGAATTGCTCGTTTCCTATTTTCAGTCCTAGTGGAATACTTGATGTCAGTACAAATAAGCACTAAAAATAGAAAGGAGGGGAAGTAGCCACTGGTTTCGTTGACTTTTCCAGAGACCAAAATGAACTTGGTTTTCCAGTGGTCAGTGGTCCTTCTGACCGCTCAGAACAGTGTGGTGGTTGGCTGCAGCATCCACTGTCACTTGGCAAAATAGCCAAAATCGTATTGCCTATTCACACAAATTAAAGTGTAAAGAACAAAGTTCCGGAAGAAATTAAGAGAATAACTTGTTTACATAGACATCTGCGGAGCAGAGTTCAAACATGACCATCTGGAGTTGTATTGCTGCCACTTCTGATTATCACAATGATCTGGGAGAGCAGCTGCCAGCTTTGCTCTGTCATAGGTCAGCTCTGAGCACTGTCCACCCTTCCAAGAGAGTGTGTAATCAGTCCCACATCCACTGAGATGGGACTGGCTTTGGGCTTCTGTCTTAAAAGTGGAAATTTCCATATCCTGTGTTTTAGATGCTTTCTGAAACTTAAATGAGGAGGAACAATGCTGGCAGCTTCCATCAGAAACTTGCCTAAAAGGGTAAAAAAATGTAATGACACACTGAGCATCTTGATAGGAAGTTTCCAATTGTCTGTTGAACAAAGTGTACAGACACTTGTAGCTACTCCTGCACAGTTGCCTTGTGCACAGGCTCTCACAAAATATTTTTGCCTGTGCCCAAGGCATTGGGCTTAGACTTTCATGATTGAAATAGAGATTTCTGCAGCTGACAAATGCTGAGCTGGGAGGGTGAAACCATGCTCAAAGACTTGTTAAAGAAATCCATTTAATTGCAAGCTAAGCAACTCAATGTCCTTTCTCATGCTGTTGCAGGATGGCTTCTGTCGCTTCTTTGGCAGACACGGCTCCGAGGCGGCTGAGCAGAGCAGCACCATCGGCAACGCCATCATGGCAGCTGCGGCGGGGATTGGCATGGCAGGATTGGCTTTTCTCTTGGTGCGGTAGGCCCACGAATGGATCTTGCCATGGGAAAGTACTCTCAGAACTGACAATTTTCCAGATTTCACTTTATTTTCTATAGAACAGACCGTCTAAGAAGAAGTCTATATTTTTAAACTGGCTCAGAAAACTGCCTCACCAAATCCTTGGCTATAAACTGCTTCACTCGCTACCCAGTAACAGCACAAACAAATGCATACTAGAGCACTGTTGGTGCATGTTCAAAACCTGTCGTCTCCAAACATCCTCTGGACTTTGTTTTTGAAGGTGTAACCTAAACTTTAGCATGGTTCATGTACTGTAACTTCTGAGTGCTTGATGTTATGCTAAGAAAGCATTATGGTGGGCTCGCTACTAAACCTTCTGTTCAAGACATCTTATCTACATGGAGGCAAGTCTTGGAACACGCCTTCATTAATACTGTAAAGTGGGCGAACATTGACTGATCTAATGTGGTTTATAGCTTCAAATGTGGTGCACAGCACTTGTAATCAAAAGGCAACTCATTTGTTGATTTAGAGCGATTGGTGCCTGTGATGCAAGAGGCATTAGGGCTTAATGTAACATAAGGCTGATTTCATTACACTACAAGAAGGAAAGTATTGATACAGGACAGTAATGGCTGCAGTACTGGTTCCTACTGAAAGGAAAAGAATTTAAATATTAAACCTTAATTGGTATATTGAAATCCAGTGGAGGCTGGAATTTCTCTGGATTTCCCTTACAAAGTGAGAATTTCCATATATCTTAATATATTTTTGAAGTATTTATCACTGTATAATACTTGTAGCCATGACATCTTTATTTTTGTTTAAAACTTAATGCTGGTTCTTGTCACTCTAGTGCGTATCAAGCATTGTCTTGTTTGAGTAATATTTCACTCTGTTTTCAAAATGCTGTGTATTTCTTTCAATGGTTGTACAAATTGCCTTATGTTTCTGGTAGCTTTTTAATAATGTTCCTGGGTTACTCACAGTGTGTACAATTTTACTATGGTGACTTCAAAGGTGAATAAATGTTGAGTATTTTTATTTTAAGAAAAATGTTCTGATCATTAGATCAGATCAATGATGGTGCTCAGACAGTGAATGTTTTGGTGGTTACCTGGATGCATCAGTTTATTCACTGCATTGCTGTTGCTTTGACTTGAAACGAGGACTTGTGCAGCACCAGAGCAGTCTGATAGCAGTCTTTGATGCAGTCCTACAGTCCAAACTAGAGCTAACACAGCCTGAGGGGAAAATCCCATCCAAAAGGTTCATCTTCACCACTGTGACTGGAAAAAACTTGGTGGTTTTGTGGGCTAAAGCTTTCCCAAAGTTTACTGACATAGCTGGGTGCAGTCAGGCTCCTTGGAGAGCTGCTCCTGCTTGTACAGAGTGACAGAGCTCTTGTTTCTTCCCTGCTGAGACTTGCTGCTGCCTCTCTCACACATGGATGCTTCTTTACTGAAACTGGAGTTTCTGATACCTGTTATGATGACAACTGTGCAATGGGTTGGTGTTCAACCTTTTGGATTAGTCATACTGAGCAGCTGTAATCTTTGACAGTCTTGGGCTTTGCTCTTTTGAAAAAGTGATATCATGCCCCTGTCTCCAAGCTGGGAGCTCTGATGCCTGTTAAATGCTGCAACCCTGTTGTTCAGCCTCCCTCCCTGGCTGCCTGTGGGCCCTTGGCTCTGTTCTTTGAGAGGGTCCCCCTTGGTGGGAAGAGCAGCCGGTGGGCAGTCAACTTCCTCTTGGGAAAGCTCAGCCTGGCAACCAGTTCAGCATCACTGTGGCTGGCAGTGGCCACCCTGCTTCTCCTTCTGCTGGCCACTGGGCCCTGGGACAGGCATGCAGTGGCCATGGCCTTGTGCTGGACAGAGCAGCGTTGTACTGGCTGGCCACAGATGTGGGGAGAAGGACAAAAAGGGACATTCAGGGACGGTAAGTCCCGCGGAGGCAGGAAGGAGCTGGTGGTCCTCCCCCTCATGCTGCTGGCTCTGAATAAATGTCTGCTTGTTCTCCAACTTCCAGTTCTCTAAACTCCAGCTTGCCTCATCTCAGCAAAGGATTAAGGGTCCGAGGTGCAGGATTGTGCTCAGTTCCTCTCTCAAGTTCCTATAGGGATGACTGCCTGTGGCAGCTGAATGCTCTGGGCATCTGCTCCAGTCATCCAAGAGGCTGTAGCGCCTGAAACTTAGTGCTGCGTGGGAGTGAGCTAGTTGAGCTAGTTGGTGCTGGGAAGTGAAAGTAGTTTCTAAAATGTGGGATGCTTAGGGGGATATGTTATGAAAAGCATGGGAAACGACAGGACAAGAAATGCTCTAAACAGAGGTCAAATGTCTCCTGTGCCAAACAACAAAGATAAAATATCTGTATCTTGATTTTCAGTGTAATCTGATCTGGCAGGCCCCACAAAAACAATAGCAAAGAGGATATTATGCTGGCTTTTACAGTGGGCTCTGGAAAAGTGAAAAAGAAAAACCAACAAACCCAGCCTGGAAATAGCCTTTAACAAAGTCACATCAGCTTTTGGTGTAAACCTGACCGTTTCCAAACTGCAGCTTGAAGAGCACCTGCCACTCTTTCTGGGCCTGGGAGAAGCTGGGAGTGGGCTTTCTGAGAGCCAGGAAAGCTGCAAGGCTGAGTCAGGAGGCTGCAGTGCAGCTCTGCAGCAAGTGGCCATACTGCCTGGAGCCAGGCTGCCCTGGTCTCTGCTGGAGCCTGTGCTTAGTCCCCTGAGAGCAGGGGGCACAGCCCAGGCTGCTGGTGCCTGGCACATGGGGCTGACTACCCGTCCTAGCCAGAGCCATGCTCGCCGAGCTGCTCTCTGCTGACATGGGAATGTAGGATTATAGAACAGGACTTCAATCACTGAAGCCCCATTGATTTCAGGGTAGTTTAGACCAACGTGTGTTTGCATGACTTCTGATTTTTAAAAAATTTTTATATCTGTTTCAGCCTGTCTCAATGAAGTAATGTATTTTTCAATTGAAGACTGCTGCTCATCCGCTTTTCTGCCTCAGAAAAGGGAAGCAAGATGCTGCTGTTCCTTCCTTTAAATGCAGAAGGGGAGTAGGTGGTGTTTCAGTACAAGGCTGTGCCTCATCCTAACAGCAGCTTTTGGCTCTCCAGCACTGTTTTACTTCCTGGGCATGTGGTGGATGCAGCAGGCTCATCCTATCTAAAGATTAGCACATGGCAATTGCTGCAGGTTCTGCTGGGGCCCCAGCATGCCTATGCCTGCAGAATCCTGGGTTGCTTCAAGGCACCGAGTGCTGGCAGGGTCTTATATTTGAGGGAAAAGGAGGGAAGGTGCTGGCTGGGCTTTTCCATTGCCTGGCAACTCATACTGGTTTTGAGTCTTCCTGCTGTGGTGTGCATGAAGCCGTTTGCAGGCAGTGTTCCCAATTTATCCTGGTGATCATAATGGTCTCACTGGAGCTGTCAGCATTATCTGCTGGTGCTGCACCTGCTCCCTACCCAGTTCCCTTCTGAAGGGGCATCCATTATAACCACGGGCCAAGGTTGCAGTGCTGTTGCAGCAGCCCAACTACTCATTAAAGGAAAAAGCAGCTTACTCATCAGGCTTCTTAAGAGCACTGAAGTAGCCAGTGGGTTTCTTTTTGACTTGGAAAAAATGAGGCACTGTTCGAGCCCAGAAAACGTGAGTTGCAGAATGGTGTTATATGGCAGTTGGTGAGCTGCTTTGCTGTGGTATGCAAAAAATCTGGTCTGGCATGTTGTGCTGGTGGAATTGGTGCTGGTGCTGTGTCCTTTTCTGCCCATGTACGCTGACCTGCAGGGTGGTACCCATGCCTGGGTAGGACAGAAGAGCCCTGTTACAAATGACTTAGCAATTGGATGGCCAAAAAACCCCCCAGAGAATCACTGGAAAGAAAGAAGGTCAGGTGCATGGCATTTATTCACATAATTCCACTTCTTGTACTCATTCTGTTCAGATAATGAAAACAAACTTCTGGGTTTCACTTCTGTTTCTCTGGCTGCATTCTGTACCAGACTCAATCTGGGTTGTCCTTGCCAGGACAGAATGTGGTGTTAGGAGAGCAGGCACAGCTGGGAAATTACTTGCTTTCAGGTTTAAAAAGTGTCAGTGTAATTCCTTCTTAAATGCTGCCATTATTAGGAGCACTTTTAAATATTATCTTCAAACTGTTAACAATTATCCTGTCACTAACTGAAGTTTTTAAATGAGAGCAGAGTCAAAAATAAAAACATAAAATACTGATTTACTTCAAGTCAAATGCAGGAAGTCTAAAAATCAATTCTATGCTGAACTAATGAGATCATTTTGTTGGATTTTTTCTCTGCCTGGGCTTGGTCTATTTGTTTAATTCAAATGAGATGTGGAAGAGAGGACCTGGCTTTCCTTGTCAGAGGAGTCTCTTTTCAAACAGTCTGTGTGTTCCTGCCCAGCCTACATAAGTTTCCAGCACTACAGCCTGAAACTGGTACTTACCCATTGGCAATCTCATGGTTTCTGGATGTTCACTCAAGCTGGTGTATGTTGCACATTTCTTTTAGTTAAGAATTAAACCTATTAGAATGACTGCTTTAACTGGGGCCACACCAGCCATCGGGATGAGTGAATCTGTGGTGGTCTGTAGTGAGAGATTGCAGGGCAGAGCACTGGAAAAGCCTGTGTGCACAGAGCCACTGTAGGCACTGCAGAAAGTTTGTGCTTTCTGGATTTAATCCCTTTAATGATTCTGACCTGTGGCTACAGTTCACTTGAGGGAGTTCTTGTGTGTGACCCAACCTGCTCTTTTGTTTGTCTCTGAACAGCTCAGCACATGGTGAGTAACAGCAGGAACCCCACACCCTCCTTACAGCATCGGTACTGTCTTTTTCAGTTATCAAATGTGGCTTATACCCTTAAGAGGGTTTGTGGAGAAGGGTGGCCTGGTTCAGTCTAAGCACAGGGGAGATGTCTGGGCTGCACTGCACCTCAGGGGGACTGGACATGGCAGCTGGACCTCTGCTCTGGGCAGCCTGCTCTGCAGCCTGACACCAAAGTCAGGAGTTCTTGCTGGAACTTTTAATTTGCAACGCATAACAGTAAAAGGGCAAAACCACTTGGCTTCATCAAAGGCTGGGGAGAGAGCACTGTTTGTAGTGTGCTGGCTAATGGCTGGTTGGCTTCTTCCTTGTAGCTATTATTGTCTTTAGGAGAATCCCAGAGTGTTGTAATTAAATTTGAAATGTTAATTATGAAGCTTTATCATGAGCTCATTGGGAACTCCTAAAATACAGGTAGAGCCATGTGGCTCTGGTGAGGAGTTGGTGCAGGACAGACAGTGGTAACTTCTCTCTCACTGGGAGCTGCCAGCAAAAGCTCACTCATCACCCAAGCTCCTGGCACACAGGCTGGACCCTCCTGCTCCTCTGGCTGGACATGGCTGCACTGTGCCCCCACCAGCATGGGGCTTTCCCCCCCTCTCTGTAGATAGAGGATGTGTCCCCAGAGGTCCCAGTAGCCTGCCTGCTGGAAGCATGGCCCTGCTAGGATGCACCCAGTGCTGTCCTTCCCCTTGCAGCATGGGCATGGCTGCCTCCTGGTGCCAAGCACAAGCCTGTCAAGGAGTGGTCATACTGGGTGGGTGGTGGTTAGGTGACTGTCTAATGATTATGATGCATGAGCGAGAACAAATTCCACCAGTTGTGTGTAAAACAACCTTGTAAAACGGTGGTGGCATGATCAGTGGCAGCTGAGAGCCAGTGCTGCTTGACAGGCAAGGCAAATGCTTGTTTCCTGATATCCAGCAGAGATTTAAATGTGGAATCCAATTATACAGGGAGACTACAAGTGATGAGGTTCCCTGAGCATTTCCTACCCAAGCTGGATTGGTGGTGTTTCCAGGCAGGTGCCAGTGCTGCCGAGGACAGGCTGGATTTCTGCCCGGGCTGTGCTGGATCCTCACACAGCCCCATGGGAAGTGGCACCACTGGGCTGTGACTCTCCCTGTGACAGGGGTGTGGTTGCACAGCCACTGCCTGCTGTGGAAGCCTTGACCTGCAGTCAGCCAGTCAGTAAGTGGTTTCCATCCCAAAACTCCACAGAAACCCCCGAGCCTTCTGGGTCTGAATAGTCTGTAAAATGTGCAAGGTTTGAATATTTTCCTCTTTTTTTTTCTTTTTTCCCGAACCCCAATGTGCCCTGAAGGTCATATACCTGCAGTGCCTGACTGGCAGTCCCAATGAAGAGCCCACCATCCTTAAGTGTTCTCACTGCCAGTCCTGTAGGCACCTCTCTGCCATAGCAGCATGACCCTTCTCCTGATCTAGGAAAAGGAAAAAAGATTAATTAGTCACAAACTCTTCTGAAAAAGGTGCAAAATAGCACAAATCTTGCCTGTGTGTGTTTTTAAAGAAAAGAAAAATCTCTGGGTTCTTGTGTATTGCCCTGGGTGATGTTCAGAGCAGAACACCTGCTACTCTGAAACTCTTCCAGCTTTCCTGGTCACTTTTTCCAAGCGAAGGCCTGCTCCATGGGAGGAAAAGGTTAAGCGTGGGAGTGAGCGGGGCAGAAGATTATGTGAAGCAGAAATCCCAGACCTGTTTGTTCTGCCATC
The DNA here is from genome assembly GCA_013397935.1 of Dasyornis broadbenti. Lineage (NCBI taxonomy): Eukaryota > Metazoa > Chordata > Aves > Passeriformes > Dasyornithidae > Dasyornis > Dasyornis broadbenti. Next base: position 1,089,870 of record VZRN01000335.1, on the reverse strand, counting down.
TGCTCTGTGCTTGTTCCAGGCTGTGGGTGGTTTCCCAGAGTGCCCCTGCACGGCTGGCAAAGGGCTTTGAACTGCCCGAGCTGGCACCACCGAGCTGGGTGAGAGCCACATCCCTGTTGTCCTGGGGGAGCTGCCCTTGGGCAGGGTGAAGCTGGGTGCTGTGGCCTGGCCAGCAGCTGTGGGCAGTATTGGTGGCCATGCTGGAGCTGTCACTGACAGCCTGCTCCAGCAGCAATCCAGAAGAGCCTGGACTTGAGTGCCTTTGGCACAAACTCAGAGAGTGCCAGGGATTTTGGGGTTGGCATATCTGTGCCATGCCTGCAGGGAGCACTGGGGTGGGACAGCCACAGCTTCCCTGGGACTGCTCATGGCTCCGTCATTGCAGCAAGGCACCAGAGGTACAGGATGCTCTCTGGTGAGCAGGCCAGCTCATGCCCACACAGCGTGCTGCCACCATCCCCATGAAGCAGAGGGGGGGCAGGCTGAGCCCTGCATGGCTCTGTGTCTGAAGTGTGGGAGGATGGAGGTGTTTGTCCCTGCTTCAGAGACAGCTGGTGAAATAAAGGTGAAATCATTTTGCCTCTTACCACTAGAGCCCCTTTCTGCTTTGCCTCCTCCCTCAACCCCCTTTTCCTGCTCTCCCATGGTCCCCAGCCCTGCAGTGCCTGGGGCTGGGGGTTGTGCGTTCCCTGTTCCACAACCCCCTCTGCCCCCCACCCACCCTCGCCTCACTGTTCTCACTTGGGAATGTGACCTTGGTCTCTAGGTTATTTACAGACAAAATATTGCTGCAAGCCTGGGGAAGGGTTTTCTGTGTTGTTTTTGCTTTTCTTTTAAAAATGACTGGATTCCACAAAAGCTGAATTATTCCAAGGGCGTGGGGGGCCTGGTGGGAACACTTTGCTCTGTTTGGGAGCAGGCTGCCTGCAGCCATCTTTCCTGGCCAGCACAGGGATGCTAGAGGCTCTTTGTTTCCCCAGCTATACGGAACAATCTGTCTCTGGTTTTCTTGGAAAAACCCACCCCCTGCACAGGGAAGGCTGCCAGGACAGGACATGAGCATTAACAGGGCTGTGGCACACATGTAACCAGGACCTGGGCTGCTTCCCAAGGTGTGTGTGAGCGGGTGCAGAGAGCTGGCTGCGGGTTAGTGCAGATTCAGGAGTGCATTAGGTGGCTCCCCTCCCCACACCCCTGGAGCTCTCCACTTCCCCTTACTCGGGAGCTCCTGGGTCTCCTGCTGCGCTTGCAACACAGACTTAGTTTGCTGAGGATTTCAGACAGCGCTGTCACATCCGATCGGAAGCCGTGAAAGGCTGATTTATGCTTTTTTTTTTTGTTTTTACTGGCTGTTGTGGTTTGATTTTGGCCAAATGCCAGGCACTCACAAATTAATACACCTAGGGCTCATGAGTTGAGATAAGGAAAACTGGGAGAAAAAGATGCACTCGGCAAAACAGGTTCAAAACTTTTATTGTAACAATTAGAGAAGTAAATGAGAAATGGAATAAATCTTTCAAAACCACCATTTCTCCACTCACCCCGCTCCCTTCCTCCCAGCAGCTGCACAAGGGAACAAGGCATGGGGAAGGTGGTGGGGGAGGGAGGTAGGTCAGTTCATCACCGAAATGTTTCTCCGCTGCTCAGGGGAGAGGAGTCCTTTCTTCTGCTTAGCCATGGGTCCCAAAACACGTGGCAGTCCGCCCGACCCTGCCACGTATTAAAACTCCACGGGCAGACAGCTTTTCCCCAAAAACTGCTGCAGTGTGGAGCTTTTCGTCCACGGATAGTAGACCTCCAAGTCAGCCGTTCCGTTTTGGGAGCGAGGCTTTCTTCCTCTTTGCTGAACCACCGTCTCTCTCAGGCGTCAGCGTAGGCACTTAATTCAGTCTATAAAAGCCTATTTACCCACTGAGACTCCCTCTGGAATCCAGTCTTCCTCCAGGCATTCATCCGCTCCGGCGTAGGCTGCGCGTGAATTTTAACATTCCCCGTGGACTCCATGGGCTGCAGGGGATCATCCTGCTTCACCATGGTTTTCACTACGGCCCACAGAAGATTCTTGGCTCCGGTGTTTGGAGCTTCTCCTCCCCCTCCACTGACCTTGGTGTCTGCATTGCTGCTGTTTCCCCTCACATATTTTCACCACCTCCTCCTCCTCCAGCCAAAAAAGGTGCGTACCTGCTCCCCCCTCCCCCCCCCCGACCTTGGTCTCTTCTTAAATATGTTTTCACAGAGGCGTAACCAACATCTCTAATTGGCCAAGCCTTGGCCAGCAGCGTGTCCATCAGTTTAGATCCACCAGGGATTGGCTCTGCTGGACACATTCAAAGGAACCATTTTTTGGGCTTCCCCCTCCACTAGGAAAAACTGGGACAAGCAAAACGAACACAGTAGCAGGACCAGCAGCTGCCCTTTTCCCACTGCTGACAGTTCTTCTGTCTAGGTGAACTTCCAAAAGCCTCACAGTGGTGGTTTCCCACTGAGCAGAGCCCTCATGCCTTTGACCTTGCAGGGCTGTGCCTGCATCCCCTTCACGTGGCTACTGGAGGCCACAGAGCAGTGCGTTGTATGCACTAATGTGAGTGGTGAGGTTCCAGCAGCCTTGGGTGTTTGGGATGGGGCTGACATGGGTTCCCTGGCTGGCACTGGTTTCCTTACAAGGTCGACATAAGCCTTCAGGTGCCCGCAGCCTAGGAGTCATCCTGAGTAAGGCTGTGTGCTCAGCTTTTATTTAGGAGTAAGCACTGTCAATGGAGCTAAACTTGATCACAGACAGTGAGTGCCTGTTTTGCTGTGAGGAGAGTTCTTATGCCAAATCCCATGGTCTGGCTCGGCATGCACCATGGCTTGATCTCTCTGGAGAATGAGCCAAGACTGCTGAAGGTCTGGTGGGAACATGCTCTCCTCCCTGCTGAAACCGGGGCTGCTGCCGGGAAGTTGCTCAGCAAGTGTGGCCACAGGGGTTGACTGTGAAGCAGGCACTTGAAAGCCATTCCCTGCCTGCATTAGTGCCAATCCTCTGAAGAGACTCCAGCGTTCCCAGCTTGTGGAGGTGATGGGTCTCATCCAGGCCCTTGCAGAAGTGTTGGTTGCCAGAAAGATGCTGAGCAGTGAGAGGATGCTGAGGGAATGGAGATGGTGCCCCTCTCAGGCAGGACCTTGATCAACCAAGCATGTTCAGGTTGTGGTGGTTTGGATGCACAGTTTGCAGCAGACTCGTCTGGCTGCTGGAGTGATGGGAAGTGCACTCATCCATGTGCTGGTTTAGGGGCTACTGAGCTACAGAGCACTCCGGGCAAATCATAAATATAAAGGGCAAAAATCAATGGACTTTGTTCAACAGAATTCTGAAGTTTCCCTTGTTGAGAAGCCATAGGGAAGACTGGGACAGGAAGACAAGTGGTTTATTATTTTAGTCAAATCCTTGACTTGGCTGCAGTCAGCACATTTCATCAGTGGGGCAGAAACTTACCAGGTGAGAGGCAAAAGTACCTGCAGAGATGAAGTGCAGAGGCAGCAGCTAAAGGCCATCATGGGGCTGTGCCTGTAGGGACTGCTCCTTATCAGCACACCTGCTGACAGCATTGTGAAAGCAGCCCCTTGCCACCTGTGCCTTTGGGTAGCTGGGGATTTTTCTGATGGAGCTATAGTTTTCAGGGATGTCTGGGTTATCCTTTTTTACCACCTGGGCAAACAGGAGGGAAGGGAGCACCAGGTGTCTGGTCATGCTGCCATAACAATGGGTCCCATTGCACCTTGATCCAGATGTGCTCTGCGTGTATCTGTATATGGATAATGCTGCTCGTCACTAACAGGGTCTCTGGCACTTTGCTTCCAGCCCAGAATTAATGACTCAACTGGCCTGAAGAACCAAGGGTGACCAGCCCCATGCCACGCAGGGGTACAGAGCAGCCCCAGCAGATTCCACCTGAGGAAAGGGTCCAATGAGGCTGCTGCTGAGTAGCTCTCCATTATGTCAGGCTAGCAGTGTCCCAGTTCCCTCAGAGTAAGCTTTCATGGGTGTTCCTGCCCCCTTAAAATAGAAAATTTAGCATCCTGAGCTAAGCATCTTCTCTACCTGGGCGTCCCAAACGGTTAACAATCCCAGCAGCAATGGATGGGTGGTGAGGAGATTGATTGCCTCCTGCAAGGTACATAAAGTCTCGCCCTTCTGCAGAAACACACCACTTGTTCAGCCAGGTAAATAACTGGTTTAAAATCCCCTCTCACAGCTGCTGACCCTACACATGTTTATCCAAGTGACTGGAGCTGTGCCAGCTGCTCTGGTAAGTGACCTTTTCTGAATTTTTCTTTTCAAGTTGACATTTAAGAAGGGGGGTGAAAGTCACAGCAACAAACGGTGTTTTAACAGTGATAAAGCTTTACCTGTCAACAAAGCCAGGAAAGCCACGCTGGAGCCTGCGCTGGTAGCTCTGCCATCTCTGCTGGAGTCCTTATGGACAGCACTGGCTCTTGTTTCCTGACCTGGTTGGGTCTGCGTGAACCAGCATCTGCAGTATCTGTGGGCTGCTCTCCCTGCCTGGGCTGGGCTGGATGGTTCTGCAGCTCCTGGGAAAGGCTCCTGGCTGCAATTAAGTCTAAGGCAGCTGCTGGCAGCTGGAGGCACTCAAAAGTATTAGTTCATTATTGCAATTCAAATGAAGAAGAGTCTTAAATCTCTGAGAAGAATCTAGGTTTGGCAGGCAGTGGAGTGCTCAGCTTATTGGGATAACGCCTTGGACAATTTTGTTAAATGTGTGTGTTCAGGGAAGTAAAATTTACCCCTAATTTTCATGTTCCTTGGTTCTCAGCTTCAGCACTGCCATGACTCACCACTTGCTCTCACATGGAGGTATTAAACTCTGAAGTCTCTGTACTTTGGAGGAGGATTTCCTCTTAGCCTGGATGCCCAGTATATGAGCTCCTCTTCCAAACTGGAAGTCCCAAGAGCTTCACAGAAGGCTGCTCAGCGCCTTTGGGTTCCCCAAATCCTTCTCTCTGCACATCCTGGCCGATGCCATACCTCCAGCGTGCCACCTGTCAGCCACTCCCATCTTCACTGGGCTCTGCAGGATCTCCTGGGTGTCCCTGCTTTCTCCATCTGCAAAGCACCTACAGCACTCCTGGCCTGCCCCTGCAGCCCTTTCCCAGGCTTTTGGCTTAGTTGCAGACTTAGTTGCCTTAGTCTCAGGCAAGAATTGAGAGCAGTAATTGCTGGAATCTCCCTGAAATCCTCCCTTGCAGCTTCCTTCCACAGAGTGCTGCTAGAAATGGGCCAGCCTGGGGCCATGCCTGCACAGTTCTACCTTGAGAAGAGAAATTGAAACAAGGACTTTCCAGCTGGTTGTGTTTCCCATAGCATGAGGGGCAGGAGATTCCTGGAAGCAGTGGCAGCAGGAATCCCCCTGACCTGGGTGCTTTCCTGGCAGTTCTTGCAGATGGCCTGACGGGTCAGGCATCTGATCTGTCTACCCTTCCTGCCCTTCTCCTAGTCCCTTCCTTGCTGGGTTTTGTGGCTGGATGCTTAGTCAGGAGAGACAAACCTATTCCCGGACCTGGGTGCTTTCCTGGCAGTTCTTGCAGATGGCCTGCCTTAGACTTAATTGCAGCCAGGAGCCTTTCCCAGGAGCTGCAGAATCATCCAGGCAGGAGGTGAGGATGGGACAGGGGTAGTGCTGCAGTTGCACAGGAACATGCTGCTGGCTTAGGGTGACACTGGGCAGCCAGCCCCATGCCAGAGCCCTGTGGACCGACAGCAGCCTCTGCTTTCAGAAAGCCACTGTTTTGTAACAAGTGTCAGTTGAGAATCGCCTAAGTGTCTCTGTCGAGACAGGCCTGATGGATACACTTGGCTTTGTGGCTATGCTGGTTCTTGGATTTAATCTATTTGTGCAAGAGGAAAATACAACAACAACAAAAGTCCAGATAAGTGCAACAGCAAAGATGCTTTTAGTGAACTGATAGCCAAGCCTTGCCTTTGCTGACCCTGTCACTGTGCAGGCCCAATTCCGCAGCCAGGAGCAGGCAGGGCACCACAGCCCCCAGGCTACCAGCAGCAGGGCCAGCAGCTCACAGAGTCCCCTGTTAGGAGCATCCGTCTGCCACAGCTCTCCCCACTCCGTGCTGTCCCCAGGAGGGCTCTAGCCCTGAACATTAACATGAGGCAGATGAGCTTCTTTGCTGGGCTGTTGCTGAATGATGCTCGTGTGAGGCTCTGTGGCTGCTTAGCAAGGATGGCAACTTTGGGACCTCATGCACTAAGTTGTCTTTAATCTGCTGTGGCAAGAGTGCCTCATTTTGCTTCTGCTCACAGCCAGCCCTGGTGTTGGCTCACTGCAGGGTCGGTACGTGAGCTGTTGAGCTAGACAGCCTGTATCCGGAGCCTTCCTTCCTCTGTGATAACGTCAGTGCTGGAAGCAGGCAGCTATTTTGGTCCCAGGAATGCCAGCGGATGATTTCACTTTTGTTTCGTACCCGATAACCTTTCCCATCACAATGAGAGACGATGTCCGTGCTCCTTGTGCTTCCGTGTGTGAGGGGAAAGCCATTCAAGCGTCTCTGCAGGGGAAAAGAAAGAGGCAGGTTAAAAATAGCTTCTGATTGTCCGTGGAGCCTGGGCAAAGGAAGGGCAAAAGCCTTTTCTTTTTCCACTGTCCGGTCCCATACACTGGGACCAGCTTTTCTGGCTGAGCCAGGGCACGAGGACAACGACCGTGGGGATATTTGGTGGTCTGGTTCTTTGCTTCAGCCTCATGGGGATGGGAAGGTCTGTGAGCGACTTTCTTCTCCATGCAGAGTTGTCCCAATGGGGGACTCCAGGAGAGCTACAGCCACCCCCTTTGCTTGTCACCTGCCTGTGTCTATCCTTCCTGCCCTTCTGCTAGTGCTTTCCCTGCTGGGTTTTGTGGCTGGATGCTCAGTCAGGAGCTTGGTGAGACAAACCTCCCCCAGGCGAGATAAGTCTGGTCAAACCCAAATTGCTAAAGCTCAGCTCCAATGCTTATTTCCTGTGGAGAAGGAGTTGGCTAAAGTAACTTGGTTTTTTTTAAGCTTTCAGCCTTTGACTTCCCATGAACTGCTGACCCATCATGTGACAGGGGCCGTGGCGGGGCCTCTGCTGCAAGATGTGGGATCACCACTGATCACTAGGGTGCTTGTGTGGGGAAGGGCTCCCACACAAGGGTGAGCTCCCCCCCAGCTCCCATGGGTGCTGGGGCACGGGCAGCACCTGGGCTCAGCCTCTGAGAGTGGGCAAACCCCGATGTGCTGTAAGAGGTAGGGCAGCAAGCTTATGCACCTCCAGACCCCATCCCTTAGGGAGAGATGCTTTCTGCTGCCCTAGAGCAACTGCTCCCTGATGCCCACCCCAGCCTTTAGAGTGCATCAGAGGCCATTTTGCAGGCTATCAGCTCATGGGGTGGCTACCTGGGCTCCTGTTTGACTAGTCCCTTTGCTCAGTGGGAGGTTTTTGCTAAGTTCTCCAGCACATAATTTGCAGGGTGTCTCCAAAATTGCTCTTGCTCTTCCTGAGCTGGAGCCTGTTTACAAAACAATGGCTGAAGGCTGCTATTTATCCTTACATACACATTGCATTCAGAGTTGCTAAACAGGCAAAGCCAAAATGAAAGTCATCTGGGTTTTCTTTAATTAGAATAAAATCCTGATGAATCATGAAGTTCTGTACCTCAAGGATGCACCAGGAATTGACTTTGGCTGCAGACAGCAAGGTACAACAGTCAGCAGAGCCGGCTCACTGCCTTGACATCTGCTGGAAAGACTTGTTTTTCCCTCCCGAGTCACATGCTAGCTTGTGATCTGATCATGAGATACAAAGGATAACCTTCCAATATTTACTCTTCTCATCCGCAATTTTAAAAGGCAGAGGAAAGAGCAAGAAGCAGAGTAAGGGAGGAGTAAACAAGCCCCCTTTCCTCATTTGGTTAGTGTTGCTCTGGGTGCTGTGCTTGCTGCTGGGACAGGGCAGGAGTCTGACTGCAGCACCATGGGCTGTGCTTGTGCCTGTCGTGGCCAGAATGGAGGTGTCAGTGTGGGCAGAGCAATCACTGCTCGTGTGTTCAACCACGTGGGCATCCTCTCCTCCAGTGCCACCACACCTGTGTGCCAGCAGAGGTAGGCAGGGGCTGCATGGCCCAGGGTGACCTGCACTGCCACAGGCAGGGGAAGTTTGTCCTCCCTCAAGGCTGCCCAGTGCTGGCCCTTTGCCATCTTTCAGCATTCAACTTGCACATTTTATTATAATTGTCGAAGTAACATTTTTTATAGCAATATCCTAATGTAGTCAGCCAGGCAGGTGGAGTTACTTGTACGTGCTCTAGTCCAAAGGTTTATAGCAAGCCCAGCTGCAAGATTATAGCAGAATCACCCTTGAATAAAATCCCCTATATAATCTTTGGGGAATTTTTGCTAATGCAGCTTGGTTGTGTTTACTTCTGTGAGTTGATGCCTATCAAGCACCAAAAACCCCCAGAAATCCATTACGGTGCTTCCACAGGGGCTATCGGGACATGAACATTCAGGCTGCTGAAGGCTTTGAGGGAGCTCTGGCTGCAGGGAGAGCAGGACAAAGCAGTGGGGTAGGGCTGTTTGCTTGCTGAGCCAGAGATGTGTGTGCCATTGAGTACCAAATCTGCCACAGGCTGCATATGCACAGCAAACCTGAATTGCCTGTATAGTGGGATTGCTCTGGGAATGGCAGGCTGGGATTAGCAGTCTGTGTCTGTCTTCCCCAGACTGTAGAATGGGAGATGCTCTGGGCAAAGCCAAAGAGGCTGTGTGTGTGTGGGATGCATGATGTATCAGCCTGACACAGGGTGAGGAACCCCACCGTAGCTGCTCTGGAAAGCAGTAACTACTTGGAGGAACAAGAAGGGCTAGGTGTCACTGTGGGGAAGCAGCCAGTACTGACTGATGAGAGCAGCACTTGGCCACAGGCTGGTCACAGCTATTCTGGTGTGCCAGGGCTCAGTGCTGCTGTGTTTCCAGTAAAAACACCCACTGGTGTCAGGTGGGGAGGGAGGGAGGCACAGGGACACAGTGAGAAGGTACTGGGACGGTGCCTTCTGGGTGCCTTTGATGTGGTGAAGGGTGGTTTGACTGTGCCAGCCAGGTAGATTCCAATGTTGATGGGAGCATAGCTGAATGGTGGATGAAACCCAGCCTGCAAGGCCCAGCTGGCCTCTGTGTCTTTGCCAGGACCACGGCATTCATGAGAGAGGCTTTGGGTAGCTGAGACCTGATATGGTCCCTGCACCCAAAGCTGGGAACAGGAGGTCATTTTAAATTAAAACCCAAACAATCTGTGATTCAGGGCTGTCTCTAGTAGGCATGGTTATTTCTGATTTCAGGCTTTGGGAAGTCTGAAACTGTTTAGGTCCAAGTTGTCTCCTGCTATTACATGAGCTTCACATTGCAGTGTCCTAACTCACCCTCCCACCTCCACACTTAGCGCAAAGACGTTTCTTTTCATAAAAGTAAATTACTTTCTTTCCTTGGGCAAGTATTCCTGTGGCCTCTGCTGCAGCATTAGCCAGAGGTAATTAGGAGGGCTGTGACGGGCTGATGAGGGGTTTGGTGTGGACTCATCAGTAGGCCATGTGGGACAACGGCATATCTGCCTCTGGCACATGGCATTTGGAAGGTGTTTGGGTTTTGTGGACCTGGCTGACCTGTCACTGTGCCCCAGAGGCATCTCTGAGCACTGTGGTTTCCCGGTTCATTGGCCTTTTGCCTGCCTCTGTGAAAATTAGAGCAGGCCTGACCCAGAAAGCTGATGCCGAAGTGATCAATAGTAATGGTAATTGGCCAGCAGCACTGCCTGGCTCTTGGTGCCTTAGTCCTGAAAGAAATAAATGCATTCAGAAAACATGTAGGTGATCTGGCTCCTGTGGCTGCCTTAACAGCTGGAGGGGGCTTCAGCCTGTGGTCCGAGGCTTGCAGAAGGCTTGCGGAAGGAGTTTACCATGCCCCATCCCTGGTGAATGACTTTGGTCCTTCTGGTCCCAGTGAGAGTGGTTTTCCAGCAGGTTTTGCTGTGTGAGGTGTTTGTTCTGCAGCAGCAGAGTGCCAAAGGTTCAGGTGAAGGGTGGCAGCAGGGCAGGTGCCAGGAGAGGGGGACATGGCAACTCTGGGTGTGATCCCACTGGAGTGAGTGCCTGGGGAAGAACATGCATCTGCTCATCCCTGAAGGCGGTGTAGACACTTGCTCCTGGACAAGAAAGCTCTCCCTGTTTTTAAGGAAATAAACAAACCCTAAACACCATCCTTTTCGAGCAGTCCCCTCCTGCCTGCTCTGTCCCTAGAGGACAACAAGGGCTTTGTAACTGCTCAGGGCTCTGGGGAACCAAAACAACCGCCATATGAGCTCAGCAGCTGTAAATCAGCGGGCTCCACCAGCTCGAGTGCTGCGTAAATTTAGTGCTGATTGCTTTGATCTCAAATGCTTTTATTTCATACCCTCTACAGAGGTAGACACAAGGTCACACTAATAGCTGATACATGAAAAACTTAGGTGGCCTTTATCGATTTTGGAGTGATTAATGAGTCAAAGGGAAGGACAGTGATTCATGCACATGAACAGTGCCTGGGAATGAGCAATGCTGACCAGGGTGGCCTTTTAATTCCAGAATTGAGCCTGTGTCCAGCAGCTTAGAGGTACCAGCCTTGTTCTCACAGACGTTCTTGCACTGGGCAAGCACCTGTGTGTATGCAGTGAGCTCTCGTACCTGTGTCTCAGTTCTGTTTGCCTTGCTTTCCCTGCCCCTTTTGACAAAAATAGCCAAACCTAAACTCTCACTGTAGCCTTGTTGACAAAGCCTCTTGAAGCTTTCCTGCTGCTATCCCAGGTGGCCCGAGAGGAGGCCTGGGAGAGGGAAAGCACCGTGCCTTGCCCACCCTCCAGTCAGGCAGCAGAGTACCCACAGGATGCACTCCCCAGCTTTGGCCCTTTGGTTACCAGCATGCGAGCTCAGTGAAGGAGCTCCAAAGCTGGCTGCTGTGATTAGCCTTGCAGACAATGGTTTTTGAGTTGCTTTCCCAGCACCTCAAGCACGTGCAGCTTCCTGGAGGCTGTTGAGCTGTGGCAGTGTGGACACCCTCCTTCCACAACCTCCATCCCAATGCACCTTTGTGGATGGGGCCACAACCCCTGGTTCGCTCTGTGCCACACGTTCAGCTGGAAACTGATGCAAGGGGAAGTCATCCTAATTTTAGAGGGCGAGATCAGGCCCAGCTTGAAGGATCTGGGCAGTGGTTATGCAACTTTCCTATTTGGTATTTGAAGAAACTTCCTCCTCCTGGTTGTCCCAGCTTTGTGACCATGACTTAAGCCATCATATTGCTACCAGAGTTTGTTCTGCTGGGCTCTCTGCTTTCACATGGGCTGTCTTGCTGGGTGGGTCAGAGACCTGCTGCATCTCTAAAGGCCTGAGGACTCGCCCCACTTAGGGATTCATTTATTGCTGGCACTGCTGCTTATTTTTTTCTCTCCTGCAGTTTCCTGATGTCTGTGCCTGTGTACATTGAACTACGCCCATGTCCTCCAGCTCCCCAGCCTGAGCTCCAGCGCTCTACCCCAGCCCCCCATGCCATGGTAGAGTGAGGTCCCAGCGTGTTGCGGCACACTGCCCTAAGGGAAGGGAACGGGAAAACGTTCCCAGTGGCACAGGCAGGTGAAAATGCCCACCCTGCAAGTGGATGTGGTGGCCCATGCTCCTGCATTGGGCCCTTGCCCAATGGCCATGTTCCTGCCTTTGCTTTGCCCACAATCAGCACAGATGCAGACCAGCCCCACACACCCAGCACAAGCTCCGGGTGTCCCCATTTCCATTCAGGAGTGGCAGCAGGCTGTTGACTCCCTCCAAGGGAAATTTAGGGGACATGGGATGTTGGACCCAGTGCCATCTTGCTGACCATGGCACAGCAGGAGAGGGCAGGGAGCATCATGGGGAGGCATACAGGAAAACACTGTGTGCTCCCAAGTTAGCTACCAGGCCAGGCTGGTTTTCCTGTTTACTCCCTGAGTGGAAAATAGAAATGGAGTGAAAAACCTCATCCCCTTGGCTATATAAAGGATTTGTGTGGGCACAGATATTTTACCTTCTTTTAATTTTTTGCCTTGTGTCACCAGGTGTGTGGCATGAGCTGTAGTGCCAGTAAAGCAAATAAAAGGGGATGCTGGGAATAGCAACTCCTCTGCAGGAGACATTTCCTCTCAGGCAGAGAACTCAGCTCTTTCAGTGATCTGCTGGTGAGTGGCTGTGTTGGTGTTCTGCAAAGCACGAAGGTCACAGAGGGTCAGGCAGGGTTTGTGCTGGGGACACACAGAGCCCCAGGTACACCTGGCACTCCCAGCTGATGGCTGCTCACATCTCAAAAAAAGGGCAAAAGGTGAAGAAACGACATTATCCCTACAGCATTTCGTGGGTAGGTTGCCCTGAGAAGATTGGTTGATGGGCCTGGCCAGCAGGAGCGAGAGGTTGGAGCAGATAAGACATTGCCACGCCAGCAAACTGTTTTGGATTTACAGTTGTCAGGAGGAGTTATGGGGATCTCAAACCCTGTGATCCCAGAGATGTTACTATGCCTTGTTTGTCTTGGATTGTTTGTCCAAAAAGATACCAAGAGATGAACTCTTTCTTCCCTTCATAATTGCCCATAATCTTATCTGAAGCCTCCAAAGTGTCCTAGAGATTTCTCAAGGAGATAACATGGAGATAACTACCAAACAAAAGTTCAAGAGCAGTTATTTCTGATGTCTGTCTGGGGAATAGCACCAGTTTCTTGCCCAGCTTTGATCGTCCTTATTTGTCACAAAGAGAAGGAAAGGATGCCCAGATCTGCCCAAGTCTTGTTGCTTAGGCAGTGGTTGACCTTTCATGCCTCCTTGCTCCTCTGGGATAACTGAAGCTGTTTTGAGGAGTAAAGGCTCAAAGCTGCTTTAGTGAATTACCAGAAGAATGTACTGCATGAGAGCTGCATCCCATGGCTCAGCTATCCAGCTGCCTCGGCCTGTGGGGTTTGACTGTGTCTCACCAAAGGGTGTTTTTAGTGTGCGTGTGTTGTGGGCCTGTGGATCCCCTTCAGGCAAGGGGCTTGCTGGTGGGTCTGGTGGTGACTTCAAGGTACTTTTTACTTCACATAGTTTGTAGCTTCTCACTTGTGAGAGAAGCCTCTAATCATCTCACCATAGACTTAGAAAAGTATGTGCAATGGTAAAAATGTTCTTCTAAACATAGTATTTCCTTTAAAATCCAGTTCAGTGTCTGTGTGTCTGACTAGCCTTCCCATAAAAGATTTTACAGACTCTGTGTCTCTTCTTTTGGGGTCTATTTCTGGTTTTGCCACCTGTAGTTGCCCGTTTGAATCAGCTGAGTGTTGTGATGTTGCCTCCACAGCAGGATTCCCCTGCACACCCATGGCCATGTGGGCCTTACTGGGGGTGTTCCCACTCAGGGGTCTTTGCTTATAAATGATGTGGGCCCTGTTATTTCCATGAGATCTCCATTTCTGTCCTCGCTTTAGTTGTGATTTTTATATTTATCACTAGCCAAACATTTACTGCCTGTCCAGTGTGCCCAGTTCTGGAGTCAGGACCTGGATCCTGTGTTAATTATTGTTGTTTCATCCAGTTCATTGGTTAAAAATGTGACATTTCAGAGACAAGAAAAAATTCTTATCTGACAAAGTGTCTCCCTAATGCTTGTGCATAGCTTAGAATTAGTTTTCAGAGCTGAGTTGACCAGGTTTTTGCCAGTTTTTTATGTGCTATGTAACATTTTGTGTCATTCTGGTTCTCAGTCAAAATGCAGTACCAAGTAAGAGCCGTACCAAATATGACTGTCCTGTATCAGCACCACAGCAAGTTACTGTGACCAAATCTGTTTTCTGCAAACCTTTCTTGATTAGCAAAATAAACTGTTTAAGGGAGGAGAGCTAAATTAATCAAGCCATGCCTCGGCTCTGGGTCACGATGACTTGCCTCCTAGCATTGTTCTGTTTACTGCTTCAAAATGTTGGCCTCTCAGTTTTCCTTTGGATGAGTCCCTCGGCAGCTGGAGCGAGGGCAGGACACACATCTACTCTCCATGCCATTGTGGTGTCCTCAGTTAGTCCAGGTGCAACGTGTATTTTAGAAGTTAAAAAAAAGGGATGTGAAGGGTACTTCAATGTTGGGTTCTCCTAAGCAAAGCAAACTAATGGGGCAAATGAGCACTCCAGTACCCACTGTAGTGATTTCATTAATACAAACCAGTTCACAGTCAGTAAGGACACGCTGTCAAAGCAAATTGATTTTTTTCTGCTGTTTTGCTCACCCACTGCAAGGCTTTGGGCACTGCTGAAGGGGCTCATCCCCAGTTCCTGAGTGTGCCCTTTGCTTCACAGCACTCAGCGCCACATGTCTCTGGGGTTCCTTGCTGGCCTGGCTGCAGGGCTCTACCCACAGCTGAGCCCCAGCTGCGCCCCCGAGGGACCGGGGCACCCCTGGTACAGGTCACCCCATGGCAGCACTGCTGAACCCCAGGAGCAGGTCCCAGAGGAAGCCCAGCAGCTGCAGGAGGGGGCCAAGGGCTGGTGTGGGTGGCAGGGCTCACCAGGGAGCACAGGGACAGGCGTGGGGCAGTGACAGTCCTTGGCCTGACTCTGCCAAACCTCACATCGCATGGTCTGTGTGCAGAGGCTGCCCCAGTTTGTCCGAGGGTTACCACACATTTTTGTCATGCTTGCAAAATGCTGTTACCACAAATTGCAAAAACGAACCTCATCCTCATCTGATCAGAGCGAAACCAGCACAGCTCTGCACAACGTGTCCAGCATGTCCGGTCTGCTGTGTGCTCCTGCAGGCATTACAGTTATTGCTCAGACATGCTTTCATTTGCTCCTTTTGGATGTTTTTGCCACTGCAGTCTCCATGGGCTGTGAAAATGGCTAGCGACCACTGCAGCCAGGGTGCTTGCTGCCAGTTACTGGCCATGGCATTGCCTGTTGCTGAGGGCTGATGTGGCCTTTCCACGCACAGATGGCTGCAGTAAAGCTGAGGCTATTGGGGAGCCTCTCTTGGACTCCTTCTGAGCAGAGCACGGGGGCTGTCACCAACATCCTGCTCAGAGAGTCACGGCTGGGGCTGGCTCAGAAGCCCACCCCAGGCTCTTCATTCCCTGTCCCACCGGGTCACTCATCACTCCCTGCCAGGTGACCCTGCCAGGGCAAAGTGAGCAGGACACCCACTGTCTCCCTACTGCCAGCACCCATGTTCCACTTGACACTTTCTCCCATCCCCATAGCTCCTTCTGCCCACAGTGTCTGCAATGGGACAACCACGTGGATGAATGAGTGGGTCCAGCATGCAAGCAGTCTGGGAGACCCTGGGGATTCCTAGGAGCAAAACTGCTGGTAAAAGGAATATATTTAACAATTACTACATGTCCCGGAGGCTCTTTGACTTGTGTGGAGAACAGCTTACCAGCACCAGTCCTCATGACAGACCAGTTCTGTCTGTTGCTGGGCTGTGGCGTGGCTGGGTGCACATGCAAATTATTGGGGAGCACTCCCAATGTCTTTCACTAGAGCTTACCAGTGGGTTTGGCCATGAGCCAAGCTGGAGCTCAGCCCCTCCCAGAGCCTTGTGGCAGCACTCTGGGAGTGGCTGGGCAGTCCCTGGGTGCTGGGGAGCACTCAGGTTACAGGCACAAGAAATGAGGGCTGACACAAGATGCTGTAATGAGCTGCAGCCCTAAGTTAGAGCTGTGCTCTCCTTCATCCATGGAACGCAGCAGGGGCAGAATTACCCCATCAGTCGCCCTGCCACCACAGTGGCCAAGTGTCTGTTCAGGGCCATCAGCTGTGGACACACACAGGGCCAGAGCTCTCTGCCTTAGAATGACATGTCATAGACTAGGATCATATGGTACATCTTGCACCAGTAATCAAGTGACTCTGAAAATCAGGGCATGGAAGTGCTTTGGCAATGCTGAAAGCAAAATGTAAGGGAAAAAGATTCTCCTTCCTGTACTCCATAAAAGTTCAACATTGTGCAGATGATCCAAAAAGTTTTTTGAGATGCTAAAGGCTGTCTGGTCTGTAAGTGTTTTATATTGGGTATGGGGATCTCCTGTTCTAAAACAGATGAAACACTTCACAGGGGATCCTTTAGACTTTCCAGACAAGAGATACAGCAGAAACCTGCTATTGTTGGAGGCTGGCAGTAGAAAATGCAACTGCCAGTGGCCAGGCTTGATATTCTGCTGTGCTTTGTACTTAGAAGTGTTTTATCATGATGGGTGAGAAGAAGTTGAACTTCGAAGGCTTCCCTTGCTCTAGCAGGAGGTCTCCAGGAGGTTGTCCAACTTGACTCCAACCCAGGTCATTGCGCTGGTCCCACTCCTTCCCAAATTCTTAGTTTTGCACCTTTTCCTGTTTTGCAGGTTCAAAGATTTTAGCACCTCTCAGGGAAACAGTTTTCTTAAGGCCCTTAGTACCTTGCCTGGGTGCCTTTGGCATTATCCAGGAAGACATGACAGGCTGACATTCCTGCTTTTTCCCACAGGACGGAGCCCAAACAGGTTTGCAGGATGCAGCAGATTTCTGGGGTACTGTGCTTGTCAAAGCCTGGCTTCACCCCCTGCCTGAGTCAGGCTTTGCAGTGGCTGGGGTGCCCAGCCACTTGATGAGGGAAGTGGGGACAAACCACACGGGGCAGGGACAAACCAACACTTCCCTGACACAATCAACGTTTCTAAATGAGCAGTGGGCTAATCATCATGGCTCATATTTCCATTCCCACCTGTCACCTATGTCAGCTCACTTATGGGGACACCAGAGGGCAGCTAAATGAGGAGAGCACTTTGGTATTACACGGCAGCTGGAGCAGCAGCTGAGTGAGGGCATTACAAGGCTTCAAACACCTCCACTCTTGTCAGAGCTGCCCTGCGGGGCTGGGACACGTTCCCCCAGGATCGGGCTCCCCAGCAACACAGCATCCTGCGGACTCAGCAGCCGCCTGGCCCTCCATCCGTGCCTCCCTCCCTCGATCCCTCCCCGTGCGGCGGGGCTGCTGCAGGGCGCCGGCTCCCCGCGGTGGCTGCAGCGTGCGCAGCTGTCGGGGCGAGCAGGAGCCGCTGCCAGCCTGCCTTGCTTGGGGAGCTGCGATAAACAGCGCCGACTGCATTAGAAGCAATGGATGTATGCATACACTCAGAATGTATAAACATGTATCCTCGTGTGTGTATATGTACACATATACACACATGTACACATGTGTGTGTTTCTCTATATATGTATGTATGTATGTATAGATATATATGTGTATTACAAACGCGTGTGTAATTGTACAAATTCTCTACGTGTATATATATGCATATAAATATACATATACATGTGTGCGTACACACGCAGGTGTACATGTACATAAATCATCCATGCGCAAGCATATGCACACGTACACTTATACACGCACACGTTTTGATGCGTACACACATTATTGATGTGTCTGTAGCTCTGAGAGTCCCCCGCTCCATCCGTCTGTCCCCGTCCCGGGCCCATCCCGCTGGTGCCCGCCCGGTGGCGCTGTTGGCCGCGGGAATGCGGCGGGTTAAGCGCGGTTTTGGGAAGTTTAACAATTCAAAACATCTCTCCATTAGTCTCTGAGTATGTAACGCAGAAATGGGAAGAAAATGCCTGCTGGAGAACGGCACAGTTTTCAAATGTCTTTCTCTTACAAATGAGTTTCATACATCTTATGTCCCATTAGAATTGCTCTTGCTTGTGTTTTCCTATCAGGTAGTATCCTAATAACTGGTAAAGCTGAGGTCACTTGGGGAATGTTTGCTGTGCCTGGGAGGAGTGAGGGACGAAATAACCCGAGGTAAAGCAGGGATTGTCCTGGCTGGGCCTGGGACCCGCACACTGCAGGCTGGCAGCAGGAGGTGCCCCTGGGCATGGCTTCTCAGCCAAGAGAGGCTGGCAGAGCTGCCCTTGGCTTGTCCCTCCCAGGCGTTAGTGCTCTGCTCACTGAGGCGGGGCACCTCCAGCTGCACAAGGTGATGGTTAGCTTGTTTCGGGTGAGTAGCTGCAGGGTCACAGTAGTGGTGTTTTGCAGAAAAAAATTGTAATAAATGCCTGGATTTCATCTCATTTGAACTGAAACAAACCAAAAACCTCCAACCCCATAGAGCAGGATGCAGCAGCCATCTATTTATGCTGACTGCTGATTTCATAGCACCGTAGGAACATGGAGAGAGCAAAGGGGGAGAAGCTGCTTGGGTTCCCTGAAGGAGAGAGGCTGTCCCGGGGGTGCGGAGCCATGGCATCACCCCGCCAGCGAAATCCCACCAAAGGTAAACCCTCCCAGTCACCCCAGCTAACACTCTCCTCCTGAGAAAGGGCTAATCTTTACATGCCACTGCCTTTCCCAGCACATCCTGGTTCACAAGTTCAGCAGCTGCAAAGTTACATCTGATCATTAACCCTGGCAGACTGGAGACTACTGGAGCATTTAAACTGCATGTTTGAGAGGGCTGAGAGGCACAAAGCTCACACACAAATCTGCACCCAAATCCCTAAACAATCTTCATGAAGCAGATGGAGGATTTTGGTTCAGCTGTGTGATGCTTGCACATTGTGTGTGTTTGCATCTTCATAACTTTTTAAAGCTGCTTTCATGCAGCTGATGTTTCAAAAATGGTCATGGATTCTGGGTGTATCTGCCCGTGTGGTCTGTGGTGAGTATGGCCAGGCTTACAGTTCGCATGGACTTCTGTAAGAGAGATGAGAGTGTAACAGTTCTTCATTTTGGACAAAGACTACTAAAGTTGTGCTTTTCTTGTGTGTTTTCTCTATCGCTTTTATTCCTGATATGACAGGTACAGAAGAAAATGCTGTTTGTGACCATGTTATACACAAAAACAGCAGCAGCAGAGAGAAGCTTCATCTGTGGTGTAGCTAGTTTTCAGTTTGTTATTTCCATGTGGTGGCTTTTGATATCAGAACCACAGGGAAACATAGGTTGGAAGAGGCCTCCTGAGGCCACCTGGCTCTCCCTCTTGCTCAGCATGAGTCTAGCTCCATCAGACTTCTCAGTAGCAGTGAGTGCCTTGATGCTGAGCAGCATGATCCATGACACTGTGATAGTGATTTTGGAAGGATATGAATGAGCACTGAGGAGCAAAGTCATTAGTATTCTCCTTGATGGGATTTAATCTTAATGCAGCTCATTAGTCTTCAGGGTGGAAGTCGAACCTGATGGTGCCAAAGGATTAATTTAAATCTAAATTCCGTAGGTATAACCTCAAAAAATGGGAGATGAAGGTCACAGAGTGAAGGAAGCCCATGAATACAGCCTTGTCTATAACACTGGAGCTCCTGTGAGCAGAGGTCGAGCCCCAGGTGCCCTCAGGGCAAAGCTGGCAAAGGGCTGAGGCTTTGAGCCCTGCTGCTGCTGATGTTCCTGAGGGTCAGCGGGGGATCTGCTCCAGGCAAAGTGGAGCCCCATCACATCCTTACGGAGAAACTGCTGAAGCCAGAACCAAGCACGAGCTGAGGCTGTTGCTGGTTTTAGTTTTCACCTGTTTGTATTGCTGCTACCTTCAAACTGGGACCAGCGGGTCAGGCTGGAGTCCTGCAGCACAGACACTCTGTGGGGCAGGCTGGCACCGTGCCCTGCCTGTGGCAAGGGGAGCTGATGGGCCAGGGGCTGTTCAGGGAGCCAGACAGTGTCACCTGCATACCAAGGCACCGTCTCAGGCACATTCCACTCCCAGGCTGGGGATACCAGGACTTGAGCCAAGCCTGGCCAGTACCTGGATGGCAGCGGGCTGCCCACCAGCCTGCAGAGCACAGGAGCGTGGTGGCCATGGCCAGCCTCACCTACCAGGCACACAACACCAGGGTGGAGCTCTGTTTCATCTTCAGTCTTTCATCTCCTAAAATTGTCCCACACTGCCTGTGCAGGCTGGCATGTTTTCAGCACTGAAAACCAGATGTTGCCAACTTTCCAGTGGTTGTGCTTGGTGCTTTATGTTGTTTCTTTAGCAGAAGTATGCACGTCATGCCTCTTGCAAAACCAGGTAGGATTTATTTCCCGAACAAGGGTCAGCTCTGTTTCCAGTCGCCTTTGTCTCTGTAGCAATGTCTGTCTAGCTCAGAAATGTTGCTGTCATCTTCCCATGAGCGTGGGTTCAGTAGCACCCTCCACTGCAATACTCAGTCCTCTTCCAGCCACTTGCTTATCTGGTCACTAAACAGCTGCTTGGTTTGTGCCTGCAAAAGTACTTGCCTGAGTCTTTTAGCCAGTAAAATGAGTTATTTTTTTCCATCTGTATTTTTAGACATTAAACCCAGAGTTTAGTCACTAGCTCTGTGCTTCCCATCTGTCTGCAAGTACTGCAAAGGAGGTAAATATAGATATAGGTATATAAATATACATATGTGTATATATATATATGTAATATACACATAGATGTGTATATATATGTATATATACATAATACACACATATGAATACGTATATATAATATACACACACATTCATGCTATGCAAAAGACCTTTCCTAGAAAAGGAAATGTGATACCTGGGGATATGGGCTTTCCCCAGACAAAATGAAGCTTAGAGGAGGAAGGAGGTCCCAGCCTTTGTGTGCACTGCAGGGGTGTGATCCTTCTCCTGGCACCACACAGCCCCTGGGGCATCAGCAGGGAGGAGGGCAGGCTCACACAGCGGCTAAAAGGCCTCTGGCAGAGTCTCCGAGATGTCCAAAGAAATGGTGTCAGCCCACATGGGCTAAGGCTTGCCAATGGCTGCAGGAGATGCTGCAGAAGTTGCCTCAAGTTTTAATGAGTGAGGCTTATATTCTTACACACACTTTCATGACAAATACCCTGCTTCAAACAGCGAAAAATAAGCAGAATTCTTCCAGAAGTTTTATTGGCATTTTTTTTTTCCACATTTACTGGAAATATAAAATAGCACATTAGTCATCTCAGAAATACAGTAGAGCAGTATGAGGGCAAGGGGTGGATTTTTAGTGACAGTAGTTTTTGTGGACCACTTACTGTAACCAAAATTTAGTCTCCTTAATGAATTATAAGCACAAATCCAAGCAGGGAGAAAGCTTACTACATCACTTCAGGCTGCCTTTTTACCTTATTTTAAAAGCTCAGATAAAAGTGACAGCTACCTCTGCAAGAGCAACATATGTATGAACACATATTCTATACATGATTCTGCATGCATACATATACTTATAGATACATCTACACGTCTTGTATATGTATGTATACAGACACATGTATGTATGTATAATGGGACATTGTACGTGTATATGTATATAACATGTCTATACATCTGTTACATATAACACACTGCTATATTGTGTGTATATATACACACATATATTCAATGTTATATATAATAGATAAAATACAGCTTTCGTTGTTGAGGTCAAACCATACCTAGGGAGCCTTAAGGGCTGTGACCAGTTTGCAGCCCTCTCTGCAGGGATTTTATCCTGTCCTTCAGCCCCACCATGTTTGCAGAAGGGCTGCAGTACCTCGCTGGGTGTCACAGTGGGTGGGAGCTGGCAGAGCCCTTGATTCATGCACTAAACATTTAGACCAAGGTACAGCTGTTTTGGTTTGGTTTTGGTGGTTGTTTCGTTTTGTTTTGGTTTTTTTTTTTATCTCTATATGACATGAGGAGCCATAAGCACTTGTACTACACGACTATTGATTGCCAAAGGGAAGTGGCTGATGAATCACTGCAGGTCCAGCTCTAAAAGATGCCTAAGTGCTGCTTGACCCAGCCTTCTCCTTGGGCCTGCAGAGAGTGACTCCCCAGCATTTGTGAGGGCAGTAGAGACAAAGATGAATGGCTCATTTCCCCCGTAATGCACCACAGAAACAGACTTTATGAAAAATAGAGCACAGACAAGATGGAAAAAGTGACAGTCATTTTCGAAGGTCACACATACCATTTCTTTATGGCAAGTTTGCCTCTGTGACTGACAAAAGCAGGACAGATCAAGTGTCTTCCATCAGACCTGGATTAAAAATGAAGTCATGTTACTTGGAGAACTGACAGTCCCACCAAAAATAATAGAGGCTGCTGACAGTTCTGGCTTCACAATAAAAAACCTCTTCCCACGTTGTCAAAAGAGCTTCTTCTTTATGGGCATAAATAAGGCTTTATTTGAATGGAAATGTTAATGGCAAGGAGCTATAAATCATATTGGTCTGTTGCAGAAACAGACTGTAGCTGAAAAATGTGCTTTTGTTTCTCATATATATGGAAATATATGTGTGTATGTGTATAAAAAAGACAGGCACATCTATTCATATCTTTATATATTTATGTATGATTCTATGCATGTTCTGTACACATAATGGTAGCTAAAATTACTTAGCAAACAGTCCTCCCCTAAGAGCAAACGTTTAGGGTGATGCACTGAGGGCTGTTGTGTAAGATTTGACTGAGTGTCTTTCCCATACATAAAGGTTGTAACGTAGCAACCATATTTTTCTGCTCAGAAAACACCGTTTCCAAGCTGACTGTTACTGCCCTTATCAGTGGCCACTGTCATGGCTCCTGATGCACTACTGGGCTGGGCAAGAGGTTCAGTAGCTTTGAGCAGCCACAATCTGGATGAAGGTGGCCATGGAGAAGAGGCATGGCAAGTGATGGCTCACCCTGTGGTTGCATACTCGTGATGAGGGCGATACTTGGCTTAGGAGCCTGAAGTGTTCAGATGGCCTCGCTGTGACAGGGAGCTGCCCCTGGCTGCTCAGTGGGACTGTGGCCACTGCTTGGGAAGAGCCCACAGCCCAGGCCATGCTGCTAACCCTGCAGTGGAGGCAGTCAGGTCTTTCACTATGTCATATGTGTATATAGAAATATATATATACATATGTATATGTAGTATATGTATATAAATATATATATTTAGACACATGCACAGATATCCTTGTGTGAAAAGTGGGATGAAGGAGAATTCCATCTCTCGACATTCAAAGCAACTCTCTTTGCCTAAAGGAACAAAGGCTGGGATGAGGGCTGTCCCCACTGCCCCAGGACTGACACAGTGGGAACACCACAGGAATGTCCTGCAATTGCTGCTGTGAGTGAAGCCCAAGCAGGGGAAAGAAGGGGATTACCCATCAGAAATTCCAAACCAAGTACACTTCTTCCAGCAAGCACTGTCCCTGGAGCGGCACTGTCTCTGGAGCGGCACTGTCCCTGGAAGGGCACTGTCCCTGGAGGGACACTGCTGTCAGGCTGGGGACAGGATGGGGGTCGGTGTGTGGTGCAGAGGTTGGTGCAGTCCTGGCCATGGCCCTGCAGGCTGGCACCGAGCTGGGCGCTGCCAGCACCCTGCACTGTCCCCAGCACTGGGCTCTCAGCTGATGGAGGTGTCGGGTGCAATGCCAGCACGGGGTTATATAAACGTAAAAGCATTTTATATAAGCCTATTTTATCTGCAAATCATTTATATTTAGAACACCTATTTCTACTGGAAACACTAAAACCGTATTACATAAAAGCTTGTTTAAATCCTTTGGCTTAAGGCCTGGGCAGGGGGAGGGGTTGGTTTGGGCATGGTGCATTCAGGCTGCAGTTTATAATCACAGCCTCAACCAGCAGCCAAAACCCAGTCTTGAAATCCTTTTTGCTTTCATTCCATGCTGCCCTGACAATAGCAGAATACTTCCCTGAAGGGTAATTTTCCTCTTTCTCAGTGCTGCCTTCGTGTTTGAGAATTTTCATTTGGAATGCTCTGGGTGTGCTGCCAGCATAGGAGACATGGCAGCTCAGCAGTGCCCGGTCAGTGTCCTCATGCCCGGGCTGTGACTGTGGCTGGGAACGCTGCTGACATCACCTGAGGGGCTGCTGAGCCGTTCTCAGAAATTAAAAAATGCATTAACTGGAACTGACCATTTAGCATTATAAAATTACTTATGTCATTATTCGTGCAACGATGTTTCCTAATGAATGAATTATTCCCCGAGCCCTCCCATGAGGGGGAGGCAGGAATGGTGGGATGATGGCCATCAAATCCATGTCTGATGCACCGAAGGCAGCTCATGCTGCCCTGCTGCGACCCTGAAAACACCTGTTCCACCATATGCCAGAACAAGCTGCTTCCCTACAAGGCTGGGGTAAGCTGCTCCACACAGCACAGCACAGCACAGCACAGCACAGCACAGCACAGCATGTCGTTGGGCCATGGCGCACATGGGATGTGTGTTACAGCCTCCTGTCGGCAGCACAGCTCAGCTCTGGGGTCAGCAGGCCCTGCCTGTGCAGGCAGAGGTGCTGTGGTGGCCACCAGGGCATGCATAGCCCTGCTGGGGCAAACAAGTCCTTACACAGCATTTGGATGCTCCTTCCACCTTGCTTTCCTAGTGTGAGTGACTCCAAAAATGGAGAAGTGGAAGATCCGACCTCGCAGTGATGATGCCATCCACGAGAACTCTCCGTTGGCCCAAGCCATCAATGCTGTCTGGTGAGCATGTTTCAGTAACAGCAGGCACAACTGACCTTCCCTCCTTTACAGTCAGTTTAGACCAAACCTGTCTTTTTTTCCCCTGCTTTTGAAAGTAAGGTCAGGAATCCCTCCTCCTTGCTTGCTTTGTAAGGCAGCATGGCCAGGACACAGTCTCCAGGCTGGATGTGCTGTCTCCAGGTGGGAAGTACTACCTCTGCCAAACACACTGAACTCTAGCATGGGCACTGCCCTCCCAAAGGAGCAGGGCTGGGCTCTCCCCCAGCTTTCTCATCTGGATGCTACCTTTAATCACCATCACTGCTCCAATTCTTGCTCTAAATGCTCCATATTCAGGTGACGGTTCATTAGTTTCTATAAATGGCCAGGACATTGCAGAAATTTCAGGGCCAAAGAGCTAAAGTTGTAGATGACTTTTCTCCTTACCTTAATCTTCCAACTCCCTTAAGGTGATTCGACCTCCAGCATCTGGGGGAGGCTGGTTTGTCTCTCCGCAGTCAGCACCCTTCTCTTGCAGGATGAGGTTTAACTGCTCAATCTTTCATTTTCCCTGCTGTAAAGAGGAGCAGACAACACACAAATTTCTTAGGAGTGTAGGAAGAAGGCAGTTAACATCTGTGAATGCTGCAAGGCCTCTTTAGACCTGCTCTCCCTCTCCAGGAAGTGAAGGTATCTTAAACTGTTTATAAGCCATGTCATTCCCAAATTTCTGTGAGCTCAGCTGGGTGGGCAATGGGGCTCGGGTGCTACATGTCTGTGAGATGGAAATGGGGTGCCTTGATGCCCAGAGGCAACATTTCCTGCTGGGAATTACCCCAGGGCACGAGCAGTAGCATCTCCAACTTGACTTTTACAGCAGTTTCATGAGTATTTTAAGAAGGGAGTAAGAACCCAGTTGGCCTGTTCCCAACCTGCTGCCACCAGCCTCACTGGTGGAGAGCAGGGTGCCTGTGCTGAGGGGCTGGAGCTTTCCTGCTCCTCAGCTTCTGTGGGGCTGGGGCTTTCCTGAGCCCTCCAGGCTGCTCAGCCCCACCATCCCCAAGGCTGGTGCCAGGCTGCTCTGCCTGCTCGCCCAGCTCCCCACACATCGCGACTCAAATCGCTTAAGCAAATTCTTCACATACTTCAGTTGAGCCAGACGCTGTAAATTGGATTGAAGTGGTGCCTGGAGAGATCTCTAATGTCAAATATTTAAAACCAACATGAAGTTGAAAGTCTCTGGTCTGCCACACGGGTGTCGCTCCCCACACTCCCCTCATGGCATGCAGGGAGCTCCCCAGATCCAGCTCCATGAGTTTGAAGCTGGCTCTCCTGTAACACTGCCTGCAGACACCAAAATTGGTGTCGAAACCTGTGGCAGTGAAGAAGTTAATCTTGAAGATACATCTTTTTATTTCTTCTTGGACAAAATTGTACTGGGGCTGGTTATTAAAGGGGCTGGGCATCCCACTGCTGCAGAAAATGACCTGAGCTCCAGGCCAGTGGGGCCACTGATTCTGGTCAATTATTTCACTTGAAACACTCCATCTCTTTCTATCATTTATCACTTATCATAAAAGTCAAATGATGTAGTGAACATCTGGGCATTCATGGATGAGCATAGGACTTTGACTATTTCATGGACCTGGAGAACAAATGTGTCTCGAGATTTCGAGCATGGCAGAAGAGAAACCAAGGTTATAGGGAACACTGGTTATGCTGGCATCCTCAGGACCCAAGTCACCTGGAATACTGGTGAGAAAAGCAACTTGCAGAGAAACCAGGGGAAGAACAGCTCCCCTGCTGCAGGAGCTGTGTGGTGCTGGGCAGAGCCCATGTGTGACTGAGCTTTCCTCCCTAGCACTACAGTGATGCCTGTCCAACTGGGATGCCTAATAGGGGAAGACCTGATGTCTGGGGAGAATTGCTCTGTGTTAACTGGCTGATCAAAACTGGTGACATGGTCCTCATCCAAGGGCTGTTTTGCATCCATCTGGTTCTGCATTGCATTGACAAATACTGGCAGCTTGCAATGTACATAGCAGATTCAATTTAACCATGAAAAGTAAATAAGTGGATAGCAGTTTGGACTCACGGAAAACAACAATTTTCATTTTACCTTAAAAAACAATCCAGTTCAATTTAGCCTCAGAGATTTTAGTGTACATTATCTAGTGGCTCAATGACCTCATAAATCATAAGGCACTGAGTTCATGCTAGCTTCTGAGTGTGGTCTACATTGTGGGAGCCTGAAACCCTCAATGTAGAGCCCTCTCATGAGCCCACCACGCTCTCCCAGGCTGAAACCAGTGTCTGGCACTGAAGCTGCCTTGCTACCAGAGGAGCAGAGACACCTCAGTGCTGGGTGTGTGAGGTACTCAAGAAGCTGGCTGGGCACTGGCCAGCAGCCCCTCGCCAATCTCTGGCAGGTCACAAACTGGCCCTGGGGATGGGCATCAGCTCCTCAGCCATCCCCAGGGCCCTGGCACCCCTGCTGTAAATCCACTGCAGTGACTGCTGCTGTCAGCCCCTGGAAGGAAGAGTCATTTAGTGAGAGACAAACACTGTTTGGTTTCTATTTTGTCGTAGCTGGAAGGACGCCATGGATGGCAGCTCAGAGAGCAGGCTGTGATCAGCTGGGAGATATCCAGCTCCCTGCTGGCAGCCAGGCTCTGGAACAGCTCCATCCCGCTGCCTGGCAGGTCCTATCTCTTAAATAAATGTGATACCAGGCTGATGTGTTGTAGGGAATGGTTTATGACCTTCATCCAAAGAAAAAGAAATCAGGCAGGTGTTGAGAGAAGGTGAGTGAACACATTGGTGTAAATAGCCATAATCAGTCACATATTGGGGAACACTAGATACCAGTCTGCTGCCAGCAGAGCTGTGATGCCTCTGCCTCAGGGCTTTGGTGTGGGCTTACAGACATGTGAGAACTGGGTGTTTTGTCCCAAAGAGCTGCTGTGTGAGAGCCTCCCTGCTCCCAGCAGCCCTCTGCAGCCAGCCAGACCTGCAGCCCCACAGCCCCACTCTGTTACCAGCTTTCCAACATCCTGTTTTCACTGGGATTATTTTAATCTTACTGTTTCCCGTCATACTTTTCCTCCTGCCCATGCCAACACAGACTGCAATTCCTGGCAGGCAGGGTGGAAACCTCCTCCCTGGGCTGCACCAGCATTTTGGAGGATGAGCTGGACTCTGCCCTGGTCATGCCTGGCTCCGCTGCTGGTGCTGGTACCTGCTGCTGACCCACCATAGCCACCCATCTTCTTACAGAAGGTCATTTTGAGTCCACTTGCCCAGCAAATCGCTGAAGCAACTCTGTGCTTTCATATTTTTCTCTGTTGTCTGAAGCACTGAAACACCTGCTCCTCTGCTGAGGTAATGATGGTTTTACCAGGGCAAGAGAAATGCTGTAAGGTACTGATTAACTCCCCAAGAGCCACACAGGTGTGGGCAGCCAGACCCTTTCATGCTCCTCCCAGCTGCAAACCGTGAACCAGCTCCATGGCTCCCAGCTTGCCAGGGCTCCACTTAGGCTTCCAGGGTTTGCTTTTCTCTTGGATTTGCTCTGTCCTGGATGATGAATCTCCTTGCCCTGTGCAGGTTTCTACTCCATCACAGGTTATTTACCTTGACTAGCTGGAAGCTGATGCTGTGCTTTGGGTGATGCCGTTACAAGGCCAATAGAAATACAGGTATAAATGCCAGCAATCCCAAAGGACATTCCTGTCCACTCTACACTCCGATAGACTGGCAGCTTGCTGCTTCACAGGGCTAGGTGTGATGTAAAGTTGAGAGACTCAAACACCTGAGGGTCTCTCTGTATAAAAACAAGTAAAAAGAAAATAAAGGATCATGGAAAACGAGTGAAATATCATGTCTAAGGGTCCAAAAGATAATTTAGTATTTAGAAGTAATTTAATCTTTCAATATGTGTCAACATCAAATCTGCTAAGACTCTGTAACAACAGCAGAAAATATCTGAGACAAATATGATACAAAACAAAAACCAAATCCATGTGCTTTCTTAATCATAGTGTTTAAGAATGTTTCTGCTAGTTGCCCAGCTATTTCAAAAGCTGTACTGTTTAAATCTATATCCAAACAAACACAGTCACAATAAATCTGTCATTCAGTTATTCAGGTCTATGCTTTAAATCCTTATAAATGATAACATTCAAGACAGACATTAAATGGAAACATTGTTTCTCTACAGAGAAACAGTGCCTCTAGCACTGAAGATTTAAACTCTAATCCAGCCCCAATGGCATCACCAAGAATGAGAATGAGAAAATGTCCTTTCATTGCCTGAGTCTGGTTTTGGAGCATCCATTGCTAAAACCTGAGCTGCAAACTAAAAGATCGACAATCTTGTAAAGCAGAAATTCTACCCTGGCTACACTTGTTTTTTGGGAAGATGCTGTGGAGATGATGACACAGAAAAATGATGAAGTTTATCCTTACCTTGCACCAGGCACAGTGGGATTAGTGTGGCAGAGAAGCTTCCACACTAATCAGAGCCTAGGTTATGGCTTGAGGAACGTGGCAAAATTCAGATATAAAGGAAAGCCTGTATTTTATTAGGCCTCACATCTATTCTGAGAGTGGCCAGAGATCTTTAACCAAGTAGGTAAGGGATTGCCCACAGGCCTTGGACTGTATTCAGCCATGAATAATTACTAGAAGAATATAATAAACCCAAACCAAAAGTTCCAAAAACCTTGGGAAAATGAAAAGTGTAAGCTAAGACACAAGTAATTCAGAACTAGACCAAATTAGGACATAATATATCAGCCTTCTACCAATGTTAAAGCTGAAGAAAACCCATCAAACCATCAGCCACCAATTCAGTAATGACTCTGTGCTCTAGAAAGGCAGATTGGATGTAAGCATAGATTAACCCAAGTCCCCAGAGTCAGATGCAAAAAAGCCCTTCCCTACTCCCTTTCCCTACAGCCATGCATTTACTCAGGATGCACTGCCCAGCTGGTGAGCCCTGCAGGATTGTGCTGGGAACAAGGGAGCCAAAGCTGGGGCATGAAGGGCACTGGAATAGCAGGCTCTGACATCAGACAAGTCACAAGGTCCCTGTCCCACCCCTAGCTGCCAAATGCACACTTCGGTATTTCATACCACACGTAGCAATCCAGGCTGCATGACATAAAGGTTAAAAGTAATTTTGGCTGCAGTAGCCCAGCACACAGATTACAAAAGGTATTTTATTATCAGAGTTCTCTATAGAAGGGCTGCTCTGCAGTCAGGATGCAGCAGACAGATTCCTGAGGAAAGCAAATGACATACGTGGCTGCTGCCAGCTCCTGACCCAGCTATTTGCAGAGTGTGGCCATACCTGGCCACCACCACGCCCCCAGGGGCTGCTGGGCACAGCTCCCTCTGCACATGGCCTGGTGCACACAAATCACCTTACCAGCCATGCTACTTCCCAGTCAAAAGCAGCCACTGAACTTTTCAACAGTCAATATTTCAAGGAGTTCTCGAATAGCACTCAGCGTAAGCAGATAACCATTTTAAATATAGAGACACTGGAATGGCAGCCCGGGTGCAGGGTGCCAGCGGTGATCTGGATTATTTGCTTGTTACTAAATACCCCATGGCATTACTTCCCAGGTTGTTTAGCTCAAGTCTGACGCAAACAGTGGCAGAACAACAAACAAGAATTTTGGATTTTGTAAGAACTGATTTTTTGGAACAGGATTTTGTAAGAACTGAAATAATTCAAGGAGTAAGGAACAAATTGGTTCAGGGCTGCTGTTGCTCAGGATCGCATCTTTGGAAGAATGAAGACAGATTACTGTTTAATTATGTGTAAAACCTAGCCGAAGGCTTGACAAGCACTTCCAGATCTCAACAGCAGAAAAGCAACATGAGTATAAATAAAGGAAAGAAGATTTGTGGGAGCAGATTTAGCTCAAGGATGCTTTTCCTCTTGATATCCAGAAATAATCTGCACCACAATGTGCCACTGAATTCCTCAGGATCCTATCTACAGTTCTCTGGGGTTTGCAAGTATACACATGTGTACAGTAGGGGATAAAAGTCCACATGTGGAAAAACTTTCTACCTCTGACTATCACAGAGGTTAGAAGGGGACATAAAAAAAAATACCAAAACCAGTTTCAGAGCAACATTAGTTCCATATGGAAAAAAAACTCTCTGGTGGACGCCTCCCACCTGTAGAAAAGGCATTAAAAATCTCTTCATAAACCAATGCCGCCAGGCAATCAGCTGGACCAAAGTGGGAACGTGGCGAGGCTTCAAAGGGACGTAGCAGGCACGGTTCTAAGAGCTTCAGCAGCATGGAAAAAACAATGGCAAGGTGACAGGACAACAAAGTACATCAGGGCACACGGATTTAGGCAGCGAACCCTTTGCTGCAGGTACAGGTGCCCTGCTGAGCAGGGCAGAGGACAGGCAGCAGCAGCAGGGCCTGCCTCTGTGCCCAGCTGGCTCGCAGAGCCACATGTCCAGCCCACAGCCCCAGCAGAGCAGCTCTGCTCACAGCAAAGACCAGATAAGCTGTGCTGCTCACAGTTATCACACCACTACCAGCAGCGTGGGAAAAACCTTAAAAAAATAGCTAAGACTATATATAGCAACACCAATTTAATTAAACTTAAATATAATGGTGAGAAATCTAACTGACCATGGCTGAGAACTCTTGATCAGAACAAACTGTTCAGCAATTATTAGATCTCGTGTGACAACAGGACATGTAAAAGGCTCTGTCCCAGTCTGTTCTGGACATCACCTCTTCTAGCTGAAGCTCTTGTAAAATATACTTTAAAATGCTGTCTTTTGACCAAAGGCCACTTAGAGAAGAAAAGGTACTTTAAAAAGATGGTTAATGTTCTCATTTCTTATTTGCTTTTTTGTTAAATAAGGGTGTTCCATTGTACTTGGCAAGCACCTTGGCATAAAACAGTGGTCCCTTTATCTGGTTCATAATTTAAAGCCCCTTCCAAATTTTGTTTTTAAAGACAATGCCCTTACTAGGTGACAGCCAAAGTGCT
The DNA here is from genome assembly GCA_013397935.1 of Dasyornis broadbenti. Taxonomy (NCBI): domain Eukaryota; kingdom Metazoa; phylum Chordata; class Aves; order Passeriformes; family Dasyornithidae; genus Dasyornis; species Dasyornis broadbenti. The sequence continues at coordinate 1,058,345 of VZRN01000335.1, read as the reverse complement.
ACACATGTAACTGACATTTTTTTCCTGCAGGGATAGGCATGGCTGGTGAGTACAGGGCAGTAACCATCTTCCACCCCATGGGAACAACCTGTGTCACCCTGCACTTTCTGTAGACTGTTCTTCCAACACAACACTCAGTTTGCCAAGGGAGAACCCAGCACCACACCCAGAGTACCTTCACTTTCCAACAGGGATTTCACTTTGCATGGTCCTTACAAAACACTTTTACTTTGTCTCCACATAGAGAAGTCCTTGTACTTCATCCAACTGCCCAGCTGCACCCTCCAATGACCCATGGCTGGAGCCTGTTGTCAGAGCAGGGTTTGCACCAAAGCTGGCAGCACATCCTGGGCAGTGCTGCCTCCCCAGCACAGGTATAAGACAAAGGTAATGAAGTACCACGCTGGGTTTAGGCTTAACACTTGAGTGTCCCCTTCCTGTTAGTGTAAAATGTTCCTTTGTACCCTTACAGGCTTCTTAAGCACTGTTAAGTTTCACTAGTGTTCTTAAAAAAAAAAAAGCAAGCAAGCAAAAAGGATACTTCATTTGTACAAGATGTTTTCAAGCTGCATTGTTTCCAGTTCTTCTACACTTCCCATCCACTGCTTTCATCCAATCTTAACAAAAACCACCACAGCCCTGGAGAACAGCCCCTTGCCCAGACAGGACAGCTGACCACCCCCACCCTACAGCCCCATATCCCACTGCTGTGGCTGCATAAACGTTCTCGGACCATGCCCAAGTACACACCTCCTCTCCACAGGTGACCATCCTGTGCCACACTGAAGCCGCAGATCCTTGTTTTAGGTCAGTTGCAGTTGTGCTACCTGCCAGAGAAGCAGGAATGGAAAAATTTGGAGGAACTAAAACACTCACAGGAGAAGTTGTAGGAGTTTGCCAGAAAATTTAGCTTTATTGTGCAGTTAATTAACTCCCTCTGGAAGGACTGTGATGGGAGGAACTGGAGGAGAAATACATACTGTTCTAGGGCTTGCTGCAACAGAGACCTGACCTGCACATTTTGAAACATCCCACAGGAGTTACCTGGTCATGCTCCCAAAACCTCTTCATGGAAGTGCTCCAGCCAGGCTCTTGGCTGAGGAAGCTGCATGCTTACCTTGACTCCAGGGTGCCAGCAAAGCAAAGGTGCTCACAACACACTCACAGCAGCTTTTCCTTTGACACTAATCTGTCTAAAACATTGATTAGAACAGGAACTTTGGTCACTTATTGAAAGTCAATTGTTTTTTTCAACAGAAATGGTTATGGACACTACTGTACACTTGTGCTTTCACAGCCACACCACTACACGGGCTTTTCTCCTCAGTACAGGCTGTGGGCACCAGGACAGAAGGAAACTCTTGGGGGTCTCCTTCCAGAATGCTGCATCCCCAGCAGCAGCACTTCCAGGGAGAGTTTCTCATGCTTCCATGAACACCCTGTGTTAGGCAGGGACCCCCACAATGCCCCCAGCTGCAGCACAGCAGCCGCTTTTCATCTGGCAGGGTGTGTACAAAGCATCACAAACAGCCTTTTTTGCTGGCCATGTTTTTATTTGTTTTTAGTTTTAAACAGGGGAGCCAATGATACATCCAGTATTTCAAAAAATCAGAAGGTAAAACAAATTTTCAAAAGACCGAGATGCTACATGCTATATTTAACCTAATTTTATTCATGCTTGCTTTTGAGGGCTGTTGAAAGTGGGATAGGAATCATTCAATAAAAACATACAGTAAAAACAAAATGTCTCACCATATAGAACTTTAACCTACAGTAATGTTGTACCTTAATTATTTCCATGCACACAACTAACATTACAAAATTTAAAAAAAATGAACACAATTAAGACTTCTAGGAGCATTTGATAATAAAGCAATTCCTAATTTCTTTTGTAGAGATCAAGCACCTCCAATTACAAATTCCTATACACAGTGAGTGCTTTACTTGAAATGAAAACTAAAAAATAAAAATAAAAATGTATTGGATAGCCTCAGAATAAGCCGATGTTAATATGTCCAGCTATGTAGGCAATAAAACCATAGTGCTAAACAAAAACTTTTATCTGGAAAGTAACTCAAAAATTAAGTTGACTTTCTATAATTACAGAAATATACTTATTTGCTAAAATAAATAAAAGTGCCGCATATTAACACTTCACTATAAAGAATGCATACCAGAACATTTATAAATATTGAATGATTTTCAATAGGAATAGCTACTACAATAATGCTGGCTAAATAGAAGTGCATAATGAGAAGCACTATGGGTGGTTAATGTTTTGCCACATACTGCTGTTACCTTGAGGTAGATAACACATGCGTACCAAATTCTGCATTCATTTCAGTTGCTGCTGGTATCATGTGTCTAAGAAATGTGTACAGTATGAAAAACTCTAAAATACGCATGAATGAAAAAAATGTTTTGGGAAAAATAGATATTCTCATGCAATTATGTACAGTCTCACTGTGTAAATTTCAAGGCAAGGTCCTTTTTCTGCAAAACATGGACACTGTTTTACTGAGAGAATGTTTTTTTACTTGGTTTAGTGCATTTTTTGTTACCTCCTGCATTTTGCATTATTTTGCTCTATTCTTTTAATTTTGTGTGCAAACGACATGCCAGTTTAAAAACAAAACAAACTCATGTATAGAAAGTAATTCTGGATTGTAAAAACAATGGTAAACAGAAAACTAATGAAATCCATACCAAAATTACACCATCTGATTCAAGTAAAAAAATTACTTACACTAGTAATAAAAAAAGACAAACACATCTCATGAATATAAAAGAAATGTCTGCTGAGTGTTTTAGTTTAGATGTTTCAGAATGCTGCTGTAGGTTTTGTGGGGAATCTGGGGAGATGATTTCATAGCAGAAGGCGTTAGTGTGGCCTGTATTGATTTCAGAGGCGAACCAACAGGGCTGTGAAACTGAGGAATACCTATAGCCTCAAGCTGCTTGTTGAAGAGGAGTTCTCCACTATTACTGAGAAAGCTCTCTTCTCTTTCCTTCTCCCCAAGCTTCCCCTCTTCTACTGGCTCAGGTTCTAGCATTTCAGCATCTTCTTTCTTACTAAAAAATTTGTCCAAATAACTGGTGTAAGTATTTTCTTTTTCAGCTTGTTCATCTTTCCTTACTTCACAACAGAACTGGTCTATGAGGAAGCACCCCTCCCCGCCACTGACAAACTGACTGTCCCAAGAAGTTTGGTACAGAGCTTCTAACTGTGCCAAATTGGCCATTCCTTTCTCCTGCTTCTCTCTGCTTACCGACTTCGATATTATTCCTTTCAACTCTATTTGAGACACTGAACTATTCAAGTCATTTAATTTATCAACATCAGTAGACTCATGTTGTAAGCTAAGTTGGATGGTTTCTGCTATAAAAGAATCAAAGTCAAACCCCTGATTCTTCTCCCTTTCTTTTTCAACAAGTTGCTGTGATGCTTCCTCAAGTGCTATCTGAGCTTTCACCAACCCATTCTTTTCACATTTAGACTTGCCTTTCTTGTCAGACTTTTCTTTGCTTTGTTCCTTCCAGTTTGAAAGATCTATAATAAGCTTGGGCTCATAGTAATGGTTAACTTCACTGTCTCGCCAAACTAAATTATCTAGGTATGAAGATGACCTCATTTTGTAATTACAAGTGTGACTACATTCCAGATCACAGTACTTGTTTTCATGGTGATCTGAGTACTGCCAGCAAGGCTCAGTAGAGAAGTGGGTGTCAAAGGCAGGATCCTCCAGGTACTTTTCACGATCTCCATCCAAATATTTGCGAGGATCTACTTGCACTTCTTCTTCATCAGTAACATCAGAAAGAGCCCTTGGGTCACGCTGAACTTCATCAGCTTCATAGTTATTATGAATAGGCCAGTCATGGTCTGAAAACTGACTTTCATGGTATCTGCAAAACAATTTCCTAAGTGTTAGCAGCTAAAAACAGTGTTCTAGCTCCCAAGACAGAGACAGTTAAGTTTGGAAATTACCTGGCAGAATAAAGACAATTCAACACAAACTTTTTATTTAATCCAACTGGGTAGCTCTTCCAGGTTTTTAATTTAATCTGGCATTAAGCAACAGAATTATGTACAATAGCTCACTCCATTTACAGAACTCTTCCTAGAGTGTGTTTAATTGACTTAAGATGATTACTGTGAAATCTCTTTACTATAATATGAACTGAACATTGGACAAGACAATCATAATTAAAACTCTCTTTAAATGAGGTTTGTTTTTAGAGAAATATTTTGGGGAAGAAAAAATAATGGAAATATTAACGTCAGCATCTAGAGTCCTGATCAGCATATCAAAGTCACATCTAATGGATTATAAATCCAGTGACAATGCAATAAGGGAAAATTTTATTCTCAGGTCAATTCAAAAAGAAGAAACAAACAGAAAAGAAAATAATGCCCATGAAGCAATGTCACTTCAAGCACAAAGCCATCCAGTTATGTTAGCACAGGAAGTGATAAATTTACCTTTCCCAATTATAAATATGGCTGTGACTTTCATCCATTAGCAGAATATCATCAACCTCATCTTCAATGTGAAAAGGATGACTTGAAATAGGCTCATCCGTTGGAAAGGAATAAATGCTCATGTAAGGATGGGACAAAGCTTCTTCTGCTGTCAATCGGTCCATGGGACTAAATGTCAAAATTTGCTCCAGAAAGTCCAGTGCTGTAGAGAAAAAGCTACCATTAAATGGGAAATTTCAGACATTTAGAACTTAACATTAAGGTGCAGTGCTTTGCTCTACAGCCCTGTAGTTGTTCCAAAGTAGCTGCTTGTGAAGTATCAGCTACTAACAGTACAGTGCCAAATATTCATCCCACAGCCATCAAGAAGAGAGAGGAGTAGAGGCTAAATCCAAGATCAACCATAATTTAACTTAAAGCATGGAAAAAACAGCAAGAGACAGAAAGCTTCAAGCTGAGACAGTATCCACCAATGGCTACCAGGAAACACTGCTGTTACTTTGGTTGGGGGACTCTCTTAAAAACACTTGAAAGACAGTCCTTTTATACTGACTCTCTTCCAATGTTCCCTTGTATTTAGAAGGCCAGTATCTCAAAACAGAACAATTCCAGTGCAAAGAGGTCCAGCAGATATTCACAATTCTAGTCCATAATGACCAAGCAGCTATCATGGGAATAAATTGTTTTTATTACAGCAGACAACAATCCTTCAGAGAACATAGATTCTTCTAACTGAAACTTGCTTTTAACAATTGCACACCTGCACCTCAAAGTTGCACACTATTTGATGATTTTGAAACATATATACAAGTATTTTTTTTTAATTACTTACCTTCAGGACTGATGCCTGGAAGCAACTGAGTTAAAGGTTTGTGTGGCTCAGTCATATCATTTCTAATGTAAACTGGAATTACATTGAGAAGCTCCTGACGGTCCTCCTCATGTACAACAGGAATTGATTCCAGAATCAACTGCATCTGTTCAAGTTCATGTGCACCTAAGCATCAAGAGAAAACACAAGCTGCCATTTCAACTTCCAGCATTTCTGATCCCTGTATATGAAAAGCATGTCAAAATTTTGTGCTCTGAGCAGCTATTTCCAGTAAAAGATTATAATCTCCTACAAGAGAGGAAAGGCTGAAGTTCTGAATTTAAATGATAATAAATCTGAAGAGCTCTCAAGAAATGTCGTGACATATGCAGAATTACAGAGCTGCTACTCACAGATAAAGAGACCTAACCTTAAGCTTTTGTAAGGGTGTTTTCACCATTGATGAGGTACTCTACAGCAATCCCTTTTTGTTACATACTAAATACTGCAATCCTCCCCTTTCAACTGATCCACCTAATTAATTCAGTATTTGACCTCACTTTAAACTATATGTCTCTTTCTAATAAAAACAGTAGTAGTTTAGCTCAGAAAGATATCTTGCTGGTCACTACCATTTGTGTTAATATTCTATTCTGAAATTCTGCATTAACTGTCAAGTGCAAGACAAAAATCACATGTCAGTTATACAGAGTGATAATGTTCTTAAAAAAAGTACTGTATTATGATTGAAATTATAGTACTCTTTTAGCACTAATTGAAGTTTCCCTGGGTGAGAACAATAAGGGCCTATATAGCAGGTCAATCTTGAATAATGAACAGCATCTATATTCAGTACTGGAGTACCCAGAAACACAACTTGTCAACTTCAGCTCGTTGTTCAGGTCCAAGAAGAGTGTAGGACCCTAGAGATTCAACTAGCAGATGAAACTATGTAGGATTACTTGCATACCAGCATTTCCTTCCTTCACCAAGCAGCTCTGGGCAATCACAAGCAATACTGATATATGTGACAATAAACATAAAAATAAATGGGGCCAGCAAGAGATTGTACCATCTCCAAATCTCCACACTCTCAGTTCACTTCAGTGCCAGCACAGCACAGCAGTCTGCACTGGACATCCTACTACACACCTGCCCAGTAACTTGAAAAGCTGAGGCAAAGTCACTGCAGAAAATCTGACAGAGAGCTACATTCCCCAAATGAATCAGTACTGCCTCGTGTTAATTTCTTTACTGAACTGAAAGAGCTGTTTTGTTCTTCTGCTTCAGACTACTACAAATTGCTTAGTATGATCTGTCAGATGTTATATTGCTTGTAATTTGCTGGAAAACAGATTCTGCTATGTAATAGAACCATCCTAAAAATTAATCAGCTTTCTTTCCACTATAAGCAAAATAACTATTCCAAAGTATTTATTTAGAACAAAGAAGTAGAGAAGTTGTTTGGAACAGCTACTGAATTACTCTGCCTCAACTTCCCTCACTTATCCCAGGTAGTCTGCAATATTAATCTGCATTCTTCATTCCCATTCTCATCAGCTTTCTGAACAGCAGAATTCCTAAGGGATGGCTCAGAAGTAGACAGAAAGCTGCAATTAACCAAATCAAGCCCTCCTAACAACTCTGCAAAAGGATTTTATTCAGCGTCTCAGGGCAGGATAACTGCCATATCTCCAACTATCTCTTTCCACATGCACAATGTTAAGAAATCCACTTTTCTTTTGATTAGAAAACCATGGCAGTACTAAATTTTCAGAGGGGCACATCTATATCTAAAATACTTTTCTAAGTATCTAGATAATGCAATTAAGGCATATAAACAAGCCTACAAATTTAGGATTTTGGTTACTAAGACCAAGTTTTTTAACAGAACTCTAACTCACTGCACAGCTACTGGGCCAATAAAAATTTGTGACAAATACCAATGCTACTCAAAGAAAAAAAGAAGCCAAAATGCTGGCAGTTGTGGATCAATCTATGCTGAATGGTGAAACCTGCAGACTTTCTCCCACCATTTCATTATTTGCCAGCAGAAGTCCTTGATGCAATGGGAACCTAATAAATCTTGTATCAGCCAAGTATTTAATACTCTGCAGATATTACTCCAGCAGTTAGTAACTCAAAGAGTGGAAAAACTCACTGCAAGACAAGAGAAGCCTCTGCATATATTAATCACTGACTTATATCAAGTAATGCTTTCAAGTGACAGTCCTCCATGAATAGTATTTAATAGCAAGAAGCTCTCAATTCCATTGTCTTTTCATGCAAAGCTAAGAACTACTGCAGAGGCGTGCTTTCAGTCCACGTGTCTAAAGGAATGTGGACTTTGAAATGCAAGCTTAGCTCTTAAGAGTTTTTATCTGTATCACTCCAACAATTTAGGCCAACAGGAACAAATCCAAGAGCGAGCCTGAATGAGACAGCTGTTGCTGAGGCTCCAGGGTGCACAAAAATAAGCATTTCAGAGGTACTTCAGTGGTTTACTCATCTGCTCCATGGACTGAGTGCTTGTCAGCAGGTGGTGATCTCTTACACTGCAAATGACAGTTTCACTTTATCTAAAATGCTCTAGTTTGTGCACTGAGCTAGGTCAGAAACATGCTACAGGATGGCCATCATGAGATTTGCTCCAAAAATTTGCTCCTGATCCTAACTAAAGTACTAATATGATGTGCCCAATGAGACCAGCAAATTGCTTCCTATCTTACCTGAAACAACTGAAGGTTGTACATTTCCTTGCTGTACTTTATGTACCCATAATCTATGCCTTCATAATTCAAGATATAGAGAAGCAAGAAGCCATTAGGTTGACTACATTAAAAAAATAATCTTTATGCACATGATACTCAGGGTATTACTAATCCTCATATAGTCCCTGAATACTCCCAATTCACACATGTATCAGAACACTTCTTAGGCATCCAACAAATTTAGCTTAACGTAATTACAGACAGATTTACCAGGTATGATTTTTACAGTAAGTTGTGATATTTACGTAAATACACACCAATTAACAAAATTGAAATGTCTTCTGCTTTACATCAATTTATAGTCGATGTAAATGCATAATAATAAAGCACATCCTGATAGTTAATGACTATTGATGTTAGCCAAAGAACCAATTTCTCCTGAAGAAGATAATTAAGCAGGACCACTACTTTTATGAATATACACACAGATTTTATTCTACCCACCTGCAAAGAGGGTTTTCCCAGTCAGCATTTCAGCAAAGATGCAACCTGCAGCCCACATGTCAATGGCTTTAGTGTAGTTGTTAGGAGAAAGCAAAAGCCGGGGCGATCTGTACCATTTAGTAACCAATCCTTCAGAAAGATGGCCCTAATGAAAGTAATAAAAAAAATTTGTTAGATTTTTAAGACTTAAGTTTTTCAAATTTTCTTATTTTTTAATGCACTACTAACAAGATTTTTTGGTCTCAAGGTCCCAGGGATTATATTGTGTGCATTCTACTAAATCTTTCTTTCTACCTTTACAAATAGCTTTGTGAGGAAACAGCAACCATACAGAAGTATGACAGTATTTATTAGTCAAATGAAGTGCTGCAGCAAAACGTTCTCATTCCCAGATGCCAAATAAATGCAGATGATACTGAATTCTCTTGTGAAACATCTAGACCAGGAAGACAGTATCTCTAAATCAATCCCCAGAAGGAGCCACACCTGCACTATGAATGCACTACTTATAATTTTGTCTAAGGCTTCTATAATTATGTCACTAAACGTTGCTCTTAATCTCAGGTTCTGCCTTCACTGTTAAAACCTCTGCTTTTCTGAACCCATCTAGTGAAAAAAACCAAGTTTTATTTTATGCTTGCAGTAGTCCTATCTGAGACAAACCATGTTTAGGAGGCCTTCCACAGCCTATCTAACTGTGCAAAAGGGAGAAAGATGCTATTTTAAGAAGGCACGGTTGTCTGTGTATCACTTAGATATTCCCACTCTCTGCATACCTTGTGGGAATAATGAGGATCCATGATTCGTGCAAGACCGAAGTCACCAATCTTCAGCACCAAGTCTTCAGTATTAATGAAAAGATTAGCTGGTTTGAGATCTCTATGCAGAACATTTGCAGAGTGAATATACTTGAGCCCACGTAGCAGCTGGTACATGAAAAGTCTGGCATGATCTTCCAGTAAAGGGCCTTGCTCTAGCAAATTAGCCAGATCTGTCTCCATGTATTCCTGGACAATGTAAACACAGTTCAATTCTGTAAGGGAGCCCACATCATCTGTTAACTGGCTTCCACTGGGACCAAGAATTTCAAACACTTTGACAATGTTATCGTGGTCAAGTCTTCTAATAATTTTGATCTCACGTAGAGCATGTTTAACACTCTGGGGATCTGTAAGGACAATTTTCTTGACAGCTACTCTTTTGTCACAGTCATTATCGACAGCAGAAAAAACTAAGCCATTTCCACCACAGCCCAGTGGTTTTAAGTCCATATACCGAGAGCCCAGATCAAAACCATGAATGTTCATGAGACTTTCAAATTTTTCTGCCATTTTTAAATTCTTGACGTTTTTCCTCAAACTAAGCTTCTGTAAACACACGGAGACACTTCCACTGGTATCTGAAGGAAAGGTCTTAGAGAAAGGGCGAAGAAACACTTGGCTTTGACTGCAAGGTGGTTTCTTGACACTCTCATTTCATTATGAGCCAGCCAGGCCTGTTGTGTCCCCTTGAATTTAGAGCCCTTAAGCTCTAGAACTCAAACCGAGCATAAGATAGAAAGATTGCAGCATTCATAGTTCAAGAAAGGTGCAGCATTTCTGCAGACATTGAAGAAAATACTCACAAGAAACTCAAACGGAATGAAATGACATACTATGCACTCAGCTCTACTGTGCTAAACTGGTTAACATTTAACAAAAATGTGAATAAATAAGCACATAATAGGCTTCTATTAACATCCTCCTCCTCACAGTGCAGATACATTCAGTGTTGGACTGGTCCTGAGCAGCGTCATTCTATGGTGCTGGTAAGCACTATTTTTTTTCCTTCTTCCTCCTTTTTCTCTTCTTTGTTTACAGTCTAGTTAAATGGGAAACTGGCAGCTCTTGATTTACAAAAGATGCCTTCTGTTAATGATCAGGTGGCTCCAGCTCACCACAATCACAATCAAAGCTACCATCCATTTTACTCCGTGGCAACCTGAAAATCAGAGAAAAATACATCAGCACTCAGCACATACAAAAGTCTTCCTCTTCCTCAAACCATTGTGTTGTCCTAAATATGCAGCTTATTTACTGTCCAGCTACAAAAATAATAAATCATCAAAAAAGCCAATCTGATTAGAAATTATATGTAATTTTCACACTTGTGGAGGAAAACTGGCAATAAAGACCAACTACCATTTCTAAACATACATTGTGAACACTTTTTATATACTATATTGAAAATACATGGCACACAATGAAAAGTCTTCCTGAGTCTTAATAAAGGGACTAACAAAGCAAACTTGGTAATTGTCCAATAGAGCCGTTAAGAGACAAGCCAGAAGCAACAGTATCCTTAGCATCTGTAAGCAAATCTTGGAATAATTCTTTTCACTAAACTTCTATTCGAAGACAAAAACCAGGTTTAACTATTTCACTGTAATAAGAGGTAACTGGGTATTATTCACACAAAAAGGGTAAGGCTTGTACACTCCCACTATTTACTGAATATACAGCACACATCCAATGCTTATAAAGCTTAAATCCTCATGATTTTGCACAAAGTTTACTAACATCTCAAATAATAACTTTGCCTCTATAGACTCATTGTTACAGGAATCACAGGGGTAATTCTTACATATCAGATAACTACTATTACTTTATCAATTACTTCTACACTTATCCAACCTAGATTACAGAGCAAAACTAGCAGCAAGTACATTTTACAGACTAACTGATATACTCTACAACCATTTCTCCTAACATATGGGCTCTTTCAGACATCATTTATTTTTTAATAGTGTAATGAATTCACCTACTATTTATGAAAAACCAAACTGGCAATTTTCTCAGTAAGTTCCCATCAGCAACAGCAGAAAGCAGTCATAATGACCACATGGTGCATTTTTGCACAACATCCTCACTTCTTTTCAAAGTTCAAAAATGCCACAAAGGGAAGAGTCAGAGGTGTACACTACACAGTGTGGTGACCTTTGGGCAATTCCATTACAAGTCACTTGCATGTTCTTCCCCAACATGTATAGGTCACATCAAACCACTAAGTGCCCGCTATTCAATATTAGATTAACATATTTCAGCTCTTCCCTCAGCTCTCTACCGAAATGTAAAAGTCTCCACACTATCCCAGCACTTCAGAATTAATTGTATGAATGTTTTCCTTTAAAACATTGCTAGCCTTTTAGTGGGACAACTGGGAGCAAACAAACAAGTCTCCTCACTCCTAACAGAGCAGCAAGAGCAGCTGACAAGTTATTAACATATTTTAAATAATGGCCTCAATCCACTAAAGTAATCAGAATTGAGAAAAAAAAAAGGGGAAAAAAGGCGCACTGGTAAACAGAAACAAGACTCTTACAATGCATTTAAATATTACCCTTCCTTAAGCTCAAGCCTGACTATCACCAAGACACAGCCTCGACACTCTGGCTGGCTCGCTCCCTCCTGCCACACACCACCTACCACCGGGTATGTGGACTGAACACGACAAACACAGGCAAGAAGGAAACATGCTATCCTCTGCTCGTTTTTTTTTTTTTTTTTAAATAAAGATCACCAAATGTAGTGTTTCTGAACCAAAAAGCATTGAGCTGCCCTCTACTGATGTGGCATACCCTGCCAGAAGGGTGATCTACAGAGCTTTCTCTACTCAGCACATGGGACTTAAGACTGCCTTCAGATTCCTTTCTTTGTGCATTCACAAGAGTCCTAATTCTAAACAGTGTTTTACAAGGGTTATTATAGTCTCAGTACAAACACAATGAGGGAACACTACTACTTTTCCCCATTGAATTTTTACCAATATTAAGACATTAGAGTGAAGACCCCTTTTAAAATACACATGAATTTACTCAGAGAACAAGAGTAAAATTTATCCTAAAGAGGACAGCATCAGCAACTATCCAACTCTGTCCACAATTATAAAACCCAGAAGTCTAACCTCTTGATTGTTAACATTTTTAAACCTGAAAGTATTTTCTCACTCACATGTACTACTTTCAGGTTCACTCATTCTGAGCTGCTGCCTGTAAAACAGTTTACATCACCCCATTCACCTTTCGTTCCAACATCCCCCCAGCTGTTATGGAAATTAATTTTTGTACCAATACTTCAAATTTCATGTTAACTCGAGGTCCAAAGCCTCTGTTCAATTACCTTGCAATAAGCTGTATTTTACATCCTTGGGACCATCTACAACCAGTTGTATTCTGCCTCACAATCAGGCTTATTGTTTCACACTGCTGATGTCTTCAACATGCAGCAATACCAAAGCTGTTTGCACCAGCTGTGTGACACATCTGGAACCTCTCTCTATGCTAGTTCCATTAAACAGCACAGGAACAAATTCAAAATGATGCCCATCAGCAACAAAGATTAAGCTCTACCATCTCTTTGCCATACTCAGATCTTACCCCCTACTGCCATGACTGAATACAGCAATAAAAGAACTGCTTCAGGGAGAAATGAAGCTATGGCCCACTTGCTTCCTGAAGTAGAAGCCCTAAAATTTTCATTCTGTATCTCTGAAATGATGCATTTTTAATCATCAGTTTACACTTATCCTTTCACTAGGTGACCACTAATTACAATGTTTTCAGAAAGCATGCAATGATCTCCACAATCAGAGTGATTTACCAAAGAAAACAAATGCTGACAACATATGCAACCAACCCACTGCAGCCTTCATTTGACCTGATCTGGCTACAAACTTCCTACCTGTGAGCAAATTACTTAATCCCAAAGCCACAAGAAGCAGGGCCAGCTATCATTCAACCAAAGAAGCTGACCAAGAGGCAGCCTATCTACCAAACAGATAAAGTACCTCACAAGAACGTGGTAAGGCCAGTAAGAGACTGTCCTAGGAAAAATGCCCCACTATTGAAACAAATTCTACTCTGGAAAAAGCAAACAAATGACAACGCAGTAGCAGGTCCATATATCCTTGCCTAACTGAAAAAATACGTTTCTAAACTAATCCCTTGCATTAACTACAGGTATCTCTTCTTTCTCATTAAAGACGTCCTTCTTTTCCCGTGCCAGTTCCATCTCTCACCCATGTAGCCCTTTGCTGTCTCGGCCGACAGCTGGTCCCTCTGCCAAGCCCGCTGCCCCAGAGCATGGCCCAACACCCTTCCCCATCCAAGAGTTAAAGGCAAACAGACATTAAAACAAATAGTCCTGTGAACCACAAGCAGATAGGAGGGATGCAAAGTAAAAAAGTTAACACCAAATTTTCTCTCACTCTAACACAGTAATTGCTTAAAGGGCAATGAACTAGAAGAAATTAAAGCTTTTCTCAGGCCAAATAATGTGCTCAAAGTAATTAATTTTCTTCTTTGCATTTTACAGTAGTTTTTAATTTTAGAAAATACTGAGGGGCTTTTTTTTTTTTTCAGTATTTACAGTGATACCAATATCCACTAGGTTACAAATTTTTTGTTTCAACAGTCCAACTATCTTTCTTGAAAATATACACTACATAAACAAAAGTTACAAATACCTCCTCAGTTGTGTATGTGTTTTAACCACTTGAAACACAAAATGAACTACTGTATAAAAAGGGGGGGGGGTTATCAACCCCATTTGTGCTAAACAGGCTACTGACGCAGGCACTGACATTTTCATTTAGGCTGTCACCTTTCCAAGACTACTGGGTTTTTTGTAACTGATACTTTTACTTCTTCACACAAAGTTTAAAGACGGAAACACAAAGATAGCGGTTTCTTAAGTGGTTTACAACTATGGCTTTAAAATGGGTCAGTTCTTGAGAGAGGGTACCAGAAGTGACCCATAGAAGGGCTTTGAAATCATCCCTAGTGATGATCACCACACTTGAACAGTTTCAGGCGTTGCGCAAGCAGCCCCTTCAAATCACGCTCAACTCCTGCACGTGGATTTATCAGTTTTCAGGAAACAGGATGTACACCGAAACAGTCAGGTAGGAGAGGTTTACTTTGTCAGAAATACAAATAAGACTGAAAGATACCAGTTAATTTGATTACGCTGACCATATAATGATCAAATTATTACTCACAGGAGAAAGACCAAGAATGACTAATGACATATTATACAATCTGCTAAATACTATCCCTTTGACTAAAAAAAATACGGGGCACAGAAGTTCTTTTTTTTTAGATCAGCCACGTTGCAGTCAGTAGGCAGAGTGAGTCATCGTCCAACTCATGAAACTGCTGCTTTCTAAAGCCTCCTACTTGTTCCCCACACTGTTTAGGGAACTCAGTGCTAGCAGTAAGCAAATGTTACTATTAGTTTATAAATCTTCTGAAGGATCTGTAAAAACACACAAGAAACCAGTGCACTTTTTTGTATCATGTTTTAAAATGGTTTATCTCTCCCTTTAGCTAAAAATAATGAAAACTCCCCAGAAGAAGCCCACCATCAGCTAACCACAGCCTTCTGCACCTCTGCAGACTTGCTACCATCTGCTGTTCCACTGAACAGGTAACCAGTCAAGAGTGAATTCAAGATAACAACCGCACAAACAAGGACTGAGCTTGTGCAAGGGGCTGAAATGAAAGTTCCCATTTTAGCTTTAGAGCACACATTTTCTGAACGCAATTGCCAAACCAAAATGTTTCTCTATTTTAAGCCACCACCTTCCGGAATTTGTAACCGGTTTATAAACACATAATGCTGTGACGACGTTATTTTTACATATACACATCTACACAAAAAGCTTGCTGGCAACAGCACTGGCCATACGAAAACACTCCGACCATGCCGACCGCCGCTTTTTCCACAACACAATTAACAGCCATTGTCAGACTGATCCAAAATTGCAATGAATTAGCCAGAAAAAGAGATACATCCTACAGACCCCAAGCGAGAGCATCCCACCTGCCTAGGCAAGGGTACCTGTTCTCCCAAATCCCAAAACTCGAGCGGTCTCTCTTCAAGCCATTTCCGTCGGGTGTTTCAAGCTACTTATTAAGAGCATTAAGTCACTTTTCCCACAAAAGATTCCCGGAGCCTGCGGGCGTCCGGCAGCAGGAGCTGTACCTGTGCCCTATCTGCCGGCTCGGAGAACTGCGCTGAATGCAGCAGCAAAACTTCCGCAGGCGGCGGCGGCCGGGCCCCCCCGGCAAAGGACATCCTTCCTCCCG